>CM069231.1:25608111-25833237 GCA_035582765.1 Acer negundo | reverse complement strand
AATCAAGTTGGACTTGATTAAAAGCCCAAAAGATATTACAAGATTGACTTGAAGAAAACATGGATTACAAGAAGATTAAGGAATGCCTTGGATTAATTTTTTGTAATTAGAAAATTTTTTAAAGTTAGATAAACTCATCGTACTTGGTCAATTCATGTATGCTTTTATTAGGTGATAATTAAAGTATTGCCATGCATACACATGCCATATAGATTACTAGTGCCTACACATGCATTTTTTATTAAATGTCATACATGCATAATAGCCGGTCATATTATGTGTTTTTTTTTTAATGTGATTAATAAAATTATCAAATCACATAATTGCCTATTAAAATTAGATTAGTTTTTTTAGGTGTAAAAAACTTGGTAATTCTCATTAATAACTAATATATTAATTATATCGTTTAATTAATTAGATTAGTTAGGTCCTCTTATAATTATTAGGATTAATTTGATTAAGGCCATTAATAATTATTGGACTGAATAATGTGTTTTAGTTTTAATAGTTAAAACTTGGTAAATCACATTATTAATTCTAGTCTTAGTAAATTAGTTTACAGATTAGAATTAGATTAATAAACTAGATTTTTTAATTGTTAAAAAATCTGATAGTTTAATAATTTGTTAATAGAATGAGATTCTACTAACTTACTAAAAATGCCCTAGACACTTAGATTTGAATTAGCCGTTTAATCTTAATATAATCTAGGTGCATTAATAATTGAAAACCCTAACTGGAAAATAATGAATGGGAGAGGGATATATTACAATATATCCCTCAGTCTCCATAGTTAGTTCAACATCGTGAGATTCAAGCGGGGCCTCGAGACGGCTTTGCCTTTGTCCTCCCTAAGGAAGGTCTCCATGACAGTCAATATCAAGGTTGACTTCTTAACAAATAGGATTTCTAAATGTATTTTGGAAGTGACTGACCTTAAGGTAGCAATTCTCAAGTTGAGTTTATGATATATGAAATGATAAGTCACATTCATAAAGGATTTAATAAAATGGGTTTATTAAGATCCTGACTAAAACAAATGATGGTTGAATGAGAATAAGAGTTATTCTGGTATATCATTTAACTGAGAATGTCTCGGTCCAACATGCAAGTACTTGACCGACCCTAAGGCAGCACTTGCTTATGGTATGTTGAATTGTCATGGCGTAGTAACAATTTTTAGGATTTTTTTCTTGTTCATTAAATATGTTCATGCATCGTGTTTAATTTTATGTTGAACATTTACATGTGATGAATGAATGAGATGAATAAAATATATTTTATTTATTTTTTCAGCAATTTCGTCCCCACTTTTACAAATTCTCACAAATGACAAATTAACTGGAGAAAACTATACTAAGTGGAAAAATAACATCAGCGCAATCTTGGTAACACAAGATCTAAAATTCATACTTACGGGGGAATGTCCTCCAGAGCCTGCTGCAATGCCATCTGAATTATTCGTGAGGCACACCAGAAATGGGTCTCAGCTGATGAGAAGGCCCAGACATATTTGTTAGCCAGCATGACGGATGTGCTTGTCACTAAGCACGAGGCAATGACTACATCATTCGAAATGGAGTCATTGTAGGCTATGTTCGGGCAGCCATCCGAGCAAAAGTGGCACGAAGCTATTTGTTCCGTAATGCTCGGGTTCATGGGTCAAGGAACATGTCATGGGCATGATGTCTCACTTCAACTTAGCTGAGGTCAATGGTGTGGACATTTATGAGGCAAGCCAAGTTAGTATCATACTGACGACTCTTCCAAAGAGTTTTGATCAGTTTAAAAGCAATTGTGAGATGAACAAATTGAAGTTCAACCTAACACAGTTGTTAAATGAGCTCATTACCTTTGAGTTTATGAGTAAAGACCACAAAGGAAAGACCTGTGAGGCAAATATTGCTGAACCATCTTCTTCTAGGTTTAAGAAGAGGAAGACGCCTACTAGCAAGGTTAAAGCAAAACTCAAAAAAAAAAAAAAAAAAAAAAAAAAACCAGCCCAAAGCAAGAAAAAGAGCCCCTTGACTAACAAAGCATAAGGGAAATGTTTCCATTGTGATAAGGTCAGTCACTAGAAGAAGAACTGTACTTAGTACCTTGAGGAGCTCGCTAAGAAGAAAAAGGTGAAAGGTAAATATGATTTATTTGTCATTGAATCGTGTTTAGTGGAAGATGATTCTTCACCTTGGATAGTAGATTCAGGGGCCAATAACCATGTTTTCTTCTTTGTAGTGGACTGATTCTTGGACGGAGTTAGATGAGGGGGACTTCTCGATGCGCGTTGGGTCAGGGGATGTCCTATCAGCAAGAGCAGTGAGAGTAGTTAAACTCCATTTTAAAAGTTGTTTTATTGTTTTGAACAATGTTTATTTTATTCCTGGATTTACTAGAAATTTAATTTCAGTATCCAAGTTGTTGGAACAATTTTATTCAATTTCTTTTAATGATAAATCAGTTGTTGTTTCTAGAAATGGATTAAATATATGTTTAGGTTTAATTGAAAACAACTTGTATGTATTAAGATCATTAATACATACAACATTGCTTAATGCTGAAATATTTAAGGATGAAAAACCTAAAACAAAATGATTAAAAGTTTCTCCAGATAATGAAATGTATCTATGGCATCTGAGACTCGACCATATCAACCTTAAAAGGATAGATAGACTAGTATAAAGCGAACCCTTAAATTAGTTAAATGTCGCACCTTACCTGTCTGTGAATCCTGTTTATAAGGTAAAATGATGAAAAGACCTTTTACTGGAAAAAGGGCTTAGAGCTACAAAACCATTAGAGCTTATACATTTAGACGTCTGCGTACCAATGAATGTTAAATTATGGGGTGGTTATGAGTATTATGTCACCTTTATAGATGACTACTCAAGATACAGATATGTCTACCTAATGCAATGGAAATTGAAAACTTTTGAAAAGTTTAAAGAATTTTGAGATGAAGTTTAGAATGAATTTGGCAAAACTTAAGACTTTACGATTAGATCGTGGAGGTGAGTATCTTGGCCAAGAGTGTAAAGACTACTTGGTTGAGCATGGGATTGTGTCCCAACTCACAGCTCCTGGAACACTACAACAGAATGGTGTTGCAGAGAGGAGAAACAAAACCCTGATGGAAATGGTGAGATCTATGATTAGTTTCTCATAATTATCAAACTCTTATTGGGGATATGCACTACAAGCAACAGCCTACATTTTGAATGTAGTCCTATCCAAATATGTTCCTAAGATTCCTCTAGAGTTGTGGAATGGCCGTAAAGCTAGTTTGTGACATTTCCACATATGGAGGTGTGTAGTACATGTATTGAAGAACAGAACTTGAAAGCTAGACCCTAAATATATAGTTTGCTTATTTGTAGGTTAATCCAAAGAGACTAGAGGTGGATACTTCTATAGTCCTGAAGAGAACAAAGTGTTTGTATCGAAAGATGTAACGTCTCATAAGGAAAACTATATGAGTGATCATAAAATTCAGAGTAAGATTATGTTAAATAAGTTAGAACCTAGTACAACCAGCGCTAAATCAATAAGAGTTGTTGTTCCACCTATGTCTGAGAGTCAAATGGTTCCTAGTCAGACCATACTACCACATAAGCGGAGTGGGAGGGTTGTACGACAATTTGATTGCTATTTCGGTTTTGGGGAGGCATAAGGTGTCATCTCTAATGATAGTATGGATGATTCATTGTCATTTAAACATGCAATGGAAGATTCTGACAAAGAGGAATGGCTTAAAGCCATGAATCTTGAGATGTAGTCCATGTACTCCAACTCAGTTTGGAAACTTGTAGACTTACCAGATTGGATAAAGCCTATTGGATGTAAGTGGATCTACAAGAGAATAAGAGGAGTAGACGGGAGAGTAGAGACTTTCAAGGCAAGACTAGTGGCAAAAGGATTTACCCAAAATTAGAGGGTCAATTATAAAGAGACCTTCTCGTCAATGGCTATGTTTAAGTCTATTTGGAGTTTCTTATCCATGGCTGGCTATTTCAATTATGAAATTTAGAAAATGGACGTCAATACTGCATTCTTGAATGGCAATCTTGTTGAAAGCATCTATATGATGTAACTAGAGGGATTCGTGTCCTAAGATTAAGAGCAAAAAGTTTGCAAGTTGCAAAGGTCCATTTATGGACTGAAGTAAGCATCTAGATCTTGGAACATTAGGTTTGATAATGCTATCAAAACCTATAACTTTAAGTAAAATGTTCATGAGCATTGTGTTTACAAGCGAATTATTGACAAGAAGATAGTTTTATTAGTCCTATACATAGATGATATCCTACTCATTGAAAATGATGTAGGAGTATTATCGGAAGTAAAGGGATGACTGGTATACCAATTCCAAATGAAAGATTTGGGAGAGGTGAGTTATGTTCTAAGGATCCAATTAATAAGGGATCATAAGAACAAACTCTTGGCATTGTCTTAAGCATCGTACATCGACAAGATTCTTGTGCGATTCTTGATGTAGAACTCCAAGAAAGGTAATTTATCTTCCAGGCATAGAGTTCACTTGTCTAAGGAACAGTGTCCTAAGACACCTCAAGAGATTGAGGATATAAGACAAGTTCCATATGCATTAGCAGTAGGTAATTTCATGTATGCTATGTTATGCATGAGACCAGACATCTGTTTAGCAGTGGGAGTAGCCAGCAGGTTTCAGTTCAAGCCAGGATTAGATCATTGGGTTGCAGTAAAGGCTATTCTCAAGTATCTTCGGAGAACGAAAAACTATATGCTAGTATATTCAGGACAAGATATGATCTCGTTATAATATATAGATTCTGACTTTCAGTTAGGCAGGGATTTTAGGAAATCCACGTCAAGGTTAGTATTCATCATTGGTTGTTGATCCATTGTGTGGATGAGTGTCAAGCAATCATGTATTGCTGATTCCACAATGGAAGCTGAATATGTAGCTGCTTGTGAAGCAGCTAAGGAGGCTAGGTGGCGTCGTAGGTTCTTGAATGACTTGGAAGTTGTTCCAGATCTGAATGAGCACATCACACTTTATTGTGATAATAGTGGTGATGTGGCTAATTCCAAAGAACCAAAAAGCCACAAAAGAGGGAAGCATATAGAGAGGAAGTATCATCTCATTAAAGAAATAGTACAGAGAAGAGATGTTGTTGTGACTAAGATAGTGTCGCTAGATAATCATGTTGATCCATTTATGAAAACCTTAACGGCTAAAGTGTGTGAAGGTCACTTATAGGGTCTAGGATTATGAGATATGTCTCACCTGCTTTAGTGCAAGTGGGAGATTGTTAGGGTTTTTGCCCTAAAGCTTGTAATATGTAAATGATGATCAATTATAAATAAACGAAGTAGTCATTTTCATTCTATTTATATGTCTCATACTTTTACATCATATGTTCTAAACATCCAAGATTGCCAGATGTAATCTCGAATTGAGTATATGAGTGTCATATATAGAGGAATTCAATTTGGGTTGTGCAATCTAAAGAGTCGGTAGAGAGCAAATGAAGTTAGGTACTTTATTTGTGGTTAATCTACAGTTGCGGTCAATTCCATAATATATAGTGGTATTATCCTAGACTACTCATATGTTGATATGAGAATTGAGGCACCTTATATGATGTGATCATATAGGACTAGGCCATGATCTATATGAATCTCTCTCCAATATTTGTCACATGGGGAGATTCATATATATCGACAAATGTTGGTTGTATTTGGATGATCTTATTCCTAAGTATTTTACTGACTCCTTCAAGTTAGATCATGGTTTTTGACTTACCGTGGGTGAGATCGGAATAGCATTCTCCATCAATATCTCTGTATTTTGGAATCGCGGTTTGGCTTGTGGCTGGGAAGGTCTGTACACAATATTGGAATCTACTCCTTCTTGTGAGAAGTAGAGAAGTAGTTCCCTTAAGGGTTGATTCATAGCTTGAACAATTAAGAACGCTCTCCTTCTTCCGTAAAGGAATGACGGATATAATTGTTTAATAAAGAATCAATGACACTTAATGGAAAAGATATAATTAGAGGGGTATAACGAACTTTATGACCCAGCTCTAATTATGAACTACTTGTGGAGGATCATACCATATATAATAGCTATATCAATGGACACTGAATTTAGATTTGTGTAATAACATCTACAGTTATGACAGTGCAGTCTCGGGTTTTTAGTGGAGTAACTCCGAGGTTAATAATAATGAAATATTAATTAAAGAGTTTAATTAATTATTTCCAAGGATCATTAGAGCTCAAGACTGTGGGTCCATTAGGTCTCCTTGCTAGCTCGGAACGTTGATGGTAACAAAGGTCATGGTTAATCAATTGGATGGGTCCAATTAATTATGTTACGAAAGTAACAAGGATTTTATTTAGGCTATTAATTAAATGATGTGATTATTTAATTCATGGATTAATAATTAATTATATTAAGTAATGTGATTATTTAATTATATTAATAATTATGAATTATGAATTGAATTAATTATTTGATGGAGGTCAAGAATTCGAGCCAAGACCAAAGCAAAGATATAAAATAATATTGATTATTTAATCTTTAGCAGGTCATGGGTTCAAGTCACATCGACAACATTGAATTAAATGGGATTTAGAATCCTATTTAATCTAGGTCACTTGAAACCCTGTCATGATATAAGATATCATGATATTTGTCTTAATATTTGAGTTTTAATTAACAAGATAAATGAGATTTTTTTTTTTCTAAATATTTGATATTAAAAAATAAATAAATAAAACCTATCCTATCATATCAAGTTAACCTAAGATATTAAAACAAAACTCAATTAATAAGTTAATTATGATATGCACGCAAAAAGAAGAAACAAAACAGAGAGACAGAAGGTGTGCGGCCAACAAAGAAAAGAAAAAGGAAAAAGGGTTATTTCTTCTTTTTTATATAGGCTGGCCGAATTCCATACACACAGCAAAGAGTTGTTTCATGTGTTTCTTCTACCTCCATTCAACCTTCTAAAGCCCATGACGTGCCCACATGTAGTTGCCGGAATACGGGAAATAGTGAGGAAGATTTGGTGGTACAAATCGGAAAGCGATATCAACAAGAGAAAGAACGAAGAAGTTAACCTTGAGGTATGATTACAAATTTTACCCTATTTATTCTTATATATCGTACATGGTTATTAGAAGTCGCTTAAAATAATTTTTAAAAGACCGTTTTATATGAATATGAATCATACGATTTTTTAATCCATAAAATTTTCTTCTGCTGTACGACACCAGGGCTTACAACTACATCAGTATCAATGCATGTGGATCACTGATTATGTAGAAACTTTGACAAGTTCATACATTTTGAGTCAAAGTATGTAAATCTAATGGTCCACATCTAAGTCACTGATGGAGTTATATTAGTACGCACCGACTTGAACTTTTCTGTATATATATATATATTTCTTTTCAACTTATCTCGAATATATTTTTTAGAATGTTTAGATTTTGTAGCTTTAGTCTTCTAAAAAAAGAAATATGTATGTTCGAGATATGTTATACGTATATACACACACTAAATATAATTATTCGTCACAAAAAACAAAAGAAAAAATTGATTTCCAAAAACATCTAAATAAATTAATTTCATCCCCATATTTACCAAAATACCACTCATTAGATGGAATTTGATGAAATGACTATTAGTATAACAGTGTTCGGCAAAAAATGGCCATTTGGAAACAAATTTCCTATCTAATGGCTATTTTGATAGTGGTAACCCAAATTGATGGCCACTGAGATAATTATTCTGTGTTTTTTTTTTTTAAAAAAAAAACATCAACTATGAATGACATAATTAAAAAGTGTCATTACCTCTTGACACTTTTAAAAAACCATCAACATTGTATGATGGTTGAAAAAAATGTCATAAAACCTTATTTTTCTAAAATGTACAAAATTTGAGTAGTGTTTGGTAGGGTGATGATTGTGTTTAATATATAATATTATCGCATATGAATTGTATGTGACCACACAATTAAATTATTGTAATCACATGTTAGAACATAGAACATGTAATCACATATTAGTTGATATGGTTTTACCAAAGAAAATATGATCACTGTCAAAAACTTTTATGTTGCACAATGCAACGCTACCCTATATATATATATATATATACTATCACCTACAGAATCCTAGATTGTATATATATATATATATATATACTATCACCTACAGAATCCTAGATTGTAACCTGTTTCTGGGATTCTACTATGGTTGTTGGATTTAATCAATCCAACTGTCAAAATGAATATTAAATAAATAATAATATTAATAAATGTAGGGTCCACAAGTCAATCAATTCACCCTCTCTTTCCTCTCTTTTTACCAAGTGTGGGCCCATTTCCCTATCTTTTCTCTCTTGTTACGGACCCATCATTCAACAAACTCCAATCACATATTAATTGATATGGTTGTACCAAAGAAGATATGATTATAGTCAAAAAAATTTATGTTGCACAATGCAACGCTGCCCAATATAAATATATATATAAATCACCTACAGGATCCTAGATTGTAACATGTTTCTGGGATTCTACTATGGCTGTTGCCTGTTGGATTTGATCAATCCAATTGTCAAAATGAATATTAAATAAATAATAATAATCATAAATGTAGGGCCCACAAGTCAATCAATTCACCCTCTCTTTCCTCTCTTTTTACCAGGTGCGGGCCCATTTCCCTATCTTTTCTCTCTTGTTGCGAACCCATCGTTCAATAAATTCCACTCTCTTCTCTCTCTCTTTGTCATTCACAAGGCCCACTCATCTTTTTTTTTTATGCCTCCATAGACATTCTTTTTGTTCGTTGGATTCCAATCTAATGGTCATGATAGGATCCAGAAACTTGTTCAATCTGTGATCTTGTAGATGATAGTTTATTTCATGTTACTTTCTCTTAATTTCTTCTTTTCAAGGAAGAGAAAATAAAGTGTAGATGATGGTATTTTTTTTTTTTTTTCATTGGCCTGAGCATGTATATGTCTTCTTTCTTTTCAAGAACTAACTTGAAATTCATAACATTTTGGATTTTTTTTCCATCAAAAATGTAAATATTCAAAGGAGAGTACTACTTCGAGAAGAAATTTATAAAATGACGGTGACTAATAAAGTAAGAATAGAACAGAGAGAACCAATAAATTGACAAATGTTATAAAAGAAATTAAGAACATATGAGGAATAGTTGAAGAACATATTAATAAGTAAATAAAAAATAAATAAAAAGAGAGAGATGAGGGAGATTAGTAATAAAAGGAAAGAGATGCGAGAGAGAGGGCCAGTTTGGTATTGCTTTTGAGAAGTTAAAATCGGCCTATTTTATAATTTTGACATAAAATAATGTTTGGTAAAACTTACAAAAGTGATTAATTCATAATTTGACAAGTTTTGACTATGATTTTGAGAAGTAGGTGGAGGGTTACTTTTTGAAAGTGATTATGAAATAGTCTATTTCATCATTTTATGAATCTTTTAAAATATCATTATTATCCTTATGAAATCAAATTAAAATCATTTATATATCTTATTTCATCTTAAAATTAAAAATTCTAATTAAATATTGATTTGATTTATAAAATCTTATAAAATTATTTGTATTATTCTAATTTAAAAGTATCTTTCTAATTTAAATATTCTACTTAAATATTGATTTAATATATATAATTAATGAAAAAAAATATAATAAGGTTCTAAAATCATATCTATTTTAGTAATTGTAACTATTTCAGCAATTTTGAAATAAAATTACCAAACATACATATACTGCTTTTCAGCTATACAGCAGTTTTAAAAGTATAATTAACCAAACATCTGCTGATTAACTTCACAACTGATTATTCCTTCAGCATAGCTAGCAATGATTATTATAAAAGTTACAGAAATACCAAACTGGCCCAGAAAGAGAGAGTTTACTTTGAAATGTTGAGAATTGATATTTCAGTAAGTAATTTACAAGTGAGACAAACATATATATATATATATATAGGTAAACACTTGACTATCTGGCAACTTGGATTGATTTGCATAGTGACCAAGAAAAGCATAATAAATGGTCAACTGAAGGATGTGGAAAATCCATGTATATTATAATACTACCCCTTGGATTTTCCACCACTTGCATTTTAATTTCCTAGGAAAAACTCAATGGGACAAAACCTAGTTAAAATACATACAGTAATCTTTTAAGGAAACCCCCCCAACCCACCCCCTCGCTCGTGTGCGATTGAACGCTTCCCCTTATAAAAAATTCAGCAGTAATTTTGAAATTTACAAAGTCGACGCATGCTTATTTCATATACCAGCTTCTCAAAAGTTGATGTTGGCAATAATTTGGTAAACAGATCTACAAGCTTATCTGTCGGCCGTATTTTCTTAACATCAATTTGTCGACTTTATTGAAGCTCATAAGTATAGAAGAATTTAGGAGAAACATGCTTGCTTCTATCTCCCTTGATATATCTCTTGCTAATTTGAGCAATGCAAGCCGCATTATCTTCAAATATGCATTTTTGTAGATAATGAAAATCCACAAGTATTTTTAATATGATGAATAACTGACCTTAGCCAAACACATTCTCGACTTGCTTCGTGAAGTGCGATGATCTTAGAATGATTAGAGGATGTAGTAACCAAGGTCTATTTCGTGGAGTGCCATGATATTGTTGTGCCGTTATATGTAAAAATATATCCCGTTTGTGAACGAGCTTTGTGGGGATTAGATAGATACCCGGCATCAGCATAACCAAGTAAACTTGAGAATTGTTAGATTTCGTATAAAATAATCCTAAATCTTTCGTTCCACTAAAGTAACGAAAAATATGTTTGATCTCATTCCAATGTCTTTGAGTTGGTGATGAACTGAATCTAGCCATTACATTCACAGAGAATGCAATATATGGTCTAGTACACTGAGCCAAATATAATAACGCACCAATTGCATTAAGATATGGTACCTCAGGACCAAGTATCTTTTCACCATTTTCTTTTGGACGGAATGGATCCTTTTTAGGATTAAGAGTTCTAACAACCATATGAGTACTTAATGGATGAGCATTATCCATATGAAATCTTTTTAAAATCTTTTCAATATATGTTGATTGATGGACAAGTATTAAATTTGATCTATGCTCGATCTCGAGGCCGAGACAATATTTTATCTTTTCTAAATATTTCATTTCGAATTCCCTTTTTAAATATTCAGCAGTTTTCAAGAGCTCTCTAGGAGTTCCAATTAAATTCATATCATCAACATAAAATACTACGATAGCAAATCCAGATTCTGATTTCTTAATGAAAACACATGGACATAAATGATTATTAATATACCCTTCTTTTATCAGATATTCACTGAGACGGTTATACCACATCCGTCCGGATTGTTTTAATCCATATAAGGACATTTGTAATTTTATCGAATACAAATTATGAGATCTTGAGTTACATGCTTCTATCATTTTAAATCCTTCAGGGATTTTCATGTAAATATCTGAATCTAGTGAACCGTATAGATAAGCGGCCACTACGTCCATCAGACGCATTTCAAGTCTTTCCAAGACAGCCATGCTTATCAGAAATCGAAATGTAGTTGTATCCATCACTGGTGAATATGTCTCTTCAAAATTGATGCCAGGTCTTTGTGAGAAACCTTGTGCTATGAGTCTTGCCTTATATCTAACGACCTTGTTTTTTTCCATTACGATTCTGTATAAAGACCCATTTGTACCTAACAGGTTTGACGTCTTCAGGCATCTGAATTATTGATCCAAATACTTCACGTTTGGCTAATGAAGCCAATTCTGTTTGAATTGCTTCTTTCCATTAGGCCAATCAGACATTTGTCTGCAATCATCAAGATTATGAGGTTCATAATCATCATTTATAATTTCAATTGCCACTGTGTATGAAAATACATCATCTATGATTGTTACTTCACTCTTGTATAATTTATAGAAAGTTCCTCATTTCTACATTCTTCTATCTCTTCAGAGATTCCTTCCCCGCGTGGGATTTTGTCACTCTAGTAACTTTTGTCCCTTTAGGGACATTTAACTCTTCTAGAGTTAACTTAGAGAAAGTGGATTTATTTTTTTTCCTTTTTCGAGGAACAATATCTTTTTAGCGAAATGATTTACCACGTTTATGGCGTGCAATAGATGATTTTTTTGCTATCATTTCTTTAGATTGTTTTTCTAGAACAATCACCCATGTTGATACATTTACAGCTGGAATATATGATGTTGTTACCCTAATAGCATCTGTAAATGCATTTAGTAACTGATTCGATATTGCTTGAAGATGTATTATCTTACGTACTTCATTCTCACATTGAAATATGTATGGTCTAAATTAATTAGATTAGGATCTTTCCAGGAAAGTTCACGCTTCTCTTCAGAGGAAATCTCTCTTTTCCCCTAATGATGAGAAATTTGTCTCATCAAAATGACAATCTACAAACCGTGTTATAAAAATATCACCAGTCAAGGGTTCTAAATTGCTAATAATTGATGGTGAATCAAGACCAACATATATTCCTGAATGCCTTTGGGGTCCCATTTTAGTTCTTCTTCTTGGTACAATTGGGACATATATTTCACATCCAAATCTACATAAATGAGAAATATCTAGTTGATGACCAAGTACTAGTTGTACCGATGAATATTGATGATAAGCAGTGGGCCAAAGCTTGATTAACGTAACAACATGTAAAATAGCATGCCCCATACAGAAATTGTAATTGCGTTCGTAATAATAACGTCCTTGCAACTATCTGGACACGTTTAATGAGTGATTTTTCTAATCCATTCTGAGTATGAACATATGGAACTGGATGTTCAACATCAATCCTATCCACTTTGCAATATTCATCAAATGCCTTGGAAGTAAATTCACAAACATTATCAATGCATATAGATTTAATTGAATAATCGGGAAAATGAGCCCGAAGCCTGATAATCCATGCAAGTAATCTTGTAAAACCAACATTACGTGTTGATAATAAGCATACATGTGACCATCTGATATATGCGTCAACTAGAAACATAAAATAATGAAATGGTCCACTTGGTGGATGAATAGGTCCACATATATCCCCTATAATTCTTTGTAAAAATGATGGGGATTCAAAACCAACTTTTGAAAAAGATGGTTTTATTGTTAATTTCCCTTGGGAACATGCAATATATAAATTCTCATGGGATAAAAGAATCTTCTGGTTTTTTAATGGATGTCCATGAGAATTCTCAATGATTCTACTCATCATTGTAGATCCTGTGTGACTGAGACGGCCATGCCAAAGTACAAATATTTTTGGATCTGAGAAGTTCTGATTCACAACTGCATAAACTTCTACACTCTTGATAATAGTGTAATATAATCTAGAAGTAATGAGTTTATGGACTGAATCATGAGAAGTAATGCATAGATATTCAAATATTATCTTTATTCATAGTTTCAAAATGATACCCATTCCTTCGTATATCTTTGAAACTAAGCAGATTCTTTCTGGATCTACTTGAATATAATGCATCATCGATACATATTTTAGTATTGTTTGGTAATGTTGATAGTGATTTTTGGATTGAATAAAATCTACCATGCTTCACACAAACAATTACTTGTTAAAGTGTTGATAAAATAATAAATTAAAATGAAAGCATGCAAACACACGATTTTACGTGGAAAACCTAAAGAGAGAAAAAACCACGGGTGCTGGAGACGACGAGAACAAGTGCACTATGAACTTTTGAATTACACACTCGATCTCTCTCTAATACATGTAGCTATCTCAATTGTAACCTTATTCTGGTGTTTTGAGGGTCTATTTATACATGCATAGAAACCCTAATTTTTGCTATACACGTTAGGGGTGGTTGATCTCTAACTTGTTAAAGTCGTCTTGATCTTCTTTCCAATTCTACGTCTAGTGTGCTTATATGAGTCCTTATTGGATTTGAACTCTATTTCTCATAAGGAAGGTTGTTTCCTTACCAAAGTGTTCTGATGCCTTATTAGCATAAGCCTTTTTTTCCTCTGTGTATTCGAGTAGTGGATGCATTGAATACGACAATGTACACGTGTCACTTATCCAGCTGCTTGTTTCACCCAACTAGGCATTGTTTTCCCGATTGGTTATTTATTCTTGAACAACCTGGTTATCTTGATCGCACTATCTTAATCCGATTGTTGTTGTTATTTCGATTGTGTTATCTTGGCACGACCGTTTAGACTTCCCCGACTGGACGTTGGATTTAACGGGCGGTGATCGGGGTTGACTTTCTTTTTAGTTTTGACTTTTGGTGATGTGGCACGTCTGATAAACATTTTTTCTGGTCCCATGCTGACTTGACATCTTTTCAAATTTTACCAATAATAGATAACAATATTGTGGCTCTTCTAGAGCCTTCTATCAGATCCCCTAGACCTGATACTGTATTAACATTTGCTCTAAGTAAAGTTTAAATTGATTAAATTTTTCTGACTCCGCAGAATTTTATGAGTTGTTGCACTATCAACTAAACATATATCTTCTGCTTCTAGCTTTTCAATAATCCCCAATTTATCGTTTAGATTCATTTTGTATTCTTCATAAAGAAAAATAAAATGCATATCAGAGAAAGTGATTCAAAAATTATAAATTGCATTGGGAAATATTTTACAGGAACAAAATAACAAAATAATACTACTGTAAGTAGTATTTAATTGGTATGGACATTCCCATCGCCAATTGAAGCAGCCGGCACGTCTTTCGGGTCTGGAAAGAAATCTGTAACATTGAGATGTTTAATATCTCTAGGATATGAATCTTCAATGATATGAGTTTCAGGTTTCTTTCCCTTTCCACTGATTGGTGCCTGATACAGATCCATCAGGTGTTTAGGTGTTTTATATTCATTTAACCAATGATTATAATAGCCACATCCAAAACAAACACTGTTATTTGCATTAGTCCTATTTTGAATATTTTTTCCCTTACGCTATTTGGCCTCATAAGCATTTCACTTCTGTTGAGTGTTTTGATTATAACCACTGATCCAGGATTACCACGACACTGCCCAAGATTATAACTATAACCACAGCTGCGATAATTGTTAGGATTATGCTCAATAGCAAGAGTGTAATGTTGTAATTAACAATCTTTTTCATATTAATAAAGTGATTTCTGGTTTAACAAATCGTATAGCATTTATAGTTTGTATTATAATTGTCAAAGTAAATAATCATAAGGTCTAAAGACTATGGGAAAAGAAGAATTGTTCGTACATCTGGATATGTATGTGGTAGACACAATTCTTTAGTTAGTCTTGAATATTGTTCACAACTTAAGTTAAAGGTTGGGCACCTTTATCTTGTTAAAGTTGTAGAATTCTTTTGCTAGCATTTGAGTGGGATCAAATGAGATATGATGAGTCTAAAATCATCGGAGTGTCTTCGAGCAAAAGGATCTAGTGCACTGGGTGCATTGAACTGGATCACAATGAAAAGCTTTATCTAGAACCGTCAATAGATAATAGTCTTTTCATTATCAGGACAATCGGAGAGTCTATCTTAATCCTGAGATAAATGATGGACTTATGGTTGCAAGTGATATCATTTGAGTTATCAATGAGTACGATTATATCGCATAGTCTATCCTCGATAGTTTGGTGATATTCATTTGTTAATCGATAGAGGACTTCATTTATAGATATGGACATCGTGGCTCCATTTAATTAAATGAGAGTATAATATCATCATATGGATGTTTTGAGGTAATTGGATATTAAATCTCAACGTTGAGTTTTCAATAGTGTCTATTGAAAACATGGCTTCTGGACAAGTCAAAATATCCAAGTTCAAAACGTGGTCATATGAGTAAATATGGTAACTTGGAGAGTTATAGGCGGTCTATGAACTCTTGGCGATTACTGATATTAATCACGAGGATACACTATCTCCAATATGATTGTCTAGGGTATGAATGAGGAGCATCTTCCTTTTCTATCTTTATTTAAGAGTTCAGTTTTAGCTCTTTAGTGGAATGAGTTAAAATTAATGGATCGGACCTAAGTGAATCATTTGTTGATTGTGATTAGGTTATGTCTATTGAAGCTTAAATTTAGATGGCCCGCCAAGATCCCCAATCCACACGGACTTGCATGGATCACTTGATATATTCTACCGGACCAATTTAAGGGTCCATCTAGAATTGCATTTAATATATTAAGAATATAATTTGTACATTATTTAAGTAATGGGCTGCTCAATTATATTAATATATTAATGAAAGACATGTGGGCTTGTTTCTTTTAGTAAGAATGGGTCTGGTTCACATGTGGGCTTTTTTATTTAAAGTCCAATGGATTAAATGAAATAGGAAAATAATATTAGGCCCATCTTATATATAAGTGGGGCGGCTAGGTTAAAGTTTTGACCTAAAAATATTATTTTGTTTCATTTGTTTTAATTAAATAAAAATTAATTGATTTATTGATTAATTGTTTAATTAAAGAAACAAATCTTTCCTAAAAGTAAAAGACTTGTTTGATAAGTAAATAAATAAATTAGTATTATTTATTTAATCAAATAAGGAGTCTTTTTTATTTAGTCAAATAAAAGAATAAAAATAAAAGAGTTGGATTAGGGTTTGAAGTCTATAAAGTTAAAAAGAATTAGGGTTGAATTTCAGTCACCCTATATAAGTGACATGATGAAATTCGGCCAACCCTAATTAGATACTACATAGAATTCGGCAACCCTAAAGGAAAAAGAAGAAAAATTCGGCCAACCTATATATATGTTCTTATAGGGTTCGGCCACATCAATTAATTGGTGCTTGAGTTTTTATTTTCTTTCTTCTTCTTCTTAATTCTAAGAGAGTTTTTATTCTAGAGAGACAAAAAGGAGTGAAAAATTATTCTTTGATAGTATACAATTGCTTAAACATCAATAAGCTTGTGTATACGATATCGATCTAGGTTCACGCGAGTTTCGATCATAAGATTGTGAACTCAAAAGTGACCGGAATAATTTTGACATTCTTTTGATTGTTTTGTGACTAACAAAGAAAAGAAAGTATTTGTTTGGTCCATTCACAGGTTTGCAATTCAAAGGAAAGGGAGACCACGCTCCTTGGTGATCCACGTTCGTGCTCGGATTGAAGGTCTTGCGGATTACCATCGACGTAAGTCAATCGGATCACGCGACAAGAGGTAATTTACTTTTGTTGATATATATGCATGTTTATTGATTAAAAGGGTTTAAGGTTCATAAAGGAAAAATTTTAAAAGTCACTAAATCGTCTTTAGTATCGCTTCCGCTGCGTGTAACACTTTTATTTGTTTATTTTTTTCCCTACAATAATGACTACGACCATTACCACAACCATGATTAGAATTGTGATCATATCCACGACCTTGACCACGACCACGATATCTGGGAGTATTAGCATTCACTTCTGGAAATGCTGTAGAACCAGTCGAGTGTGATTTATTATTTTTTATTAGTAGCTCATTATTTTTTCTACTACTAAAAGACATGAGATCGGTTCCGAATATTTTGAGAATCTACGTCTTGTTGCAATATTATGTTTGAGGCATGGAAAGTTGTAAAAGTCTTTTCCAACATGTCCTTTTCAAATACCTCTTCACCACATAATTTGAACCTTGTGGTGATTCTAAACAGAGCAAAATTATATCAGAAACTGATTTATGGTCCTGAAATCGTAAATGCTGCCATTCATACCTAGCTTTTGGTAATGTTACATCATGGTGATGATCATAATGATCTTTTAGCTCTTGCCATAGATCTTCAGGTTCTGTGACAGTAAGATATTAAACCTTTAAATTTTCATTTAAGTGATGACGAGTTATTACCATTGTTGTGGATTTATCCTGTTCATTAACCTGGCTACCATCATTGATGGTATAATACGGGCCTTGGGATTTTAAGTGTAACCCAACATCAATAACACAAGAAATATAATTTTCTCCCGATACTTTGAGTGCATCAAACTTCAAATTCGCAAGTTTAGGCATGCTTACAGCTTCTTTTTCTGTAAATTAAATCATAAATTTAATTTAGTGTGAATATAATTAAAGAGCATAATGAATAAATACAGAACTATATGTTCTGGAGACACATCATAAGCCAGTCTCATATATTGCATAAAAATAAATGTTGAATATTTAATCAATTTATCTGGAGATACGACATAAGCTAATTCGAGACACAGTATAAGCCAGTTTCATATATTGCATAAAAATAAATGCTGAATATTTAAACAATTTATTTGGAGACACAACATAAGCCAGTCCCGAGACACAACATAAGTCAGTCTCATATATGGCAAATAATTAAATGCGAATATTTAAAGAGAATAAATAAATAAATCTAGAACTATATATATATGTATATATATTCCGTTGATGGTATAAGTCATCTTGTATACGGAAAATATATATAAATCCAGAATATTGAGATGTAAGTAAATCACCCATTAGAAGATCCTTTTTATTTACATACAATCATGCTAATAACGTGTTATAAAAGAAAAAAAGGAAAAAAGGAGGAATAGTCGAAGAACATATTAATAAGTAAATAAACAATAAATGAAAAGAGAGATTAGGGAGATCAGTAATAAAAGGAAAGAGATGAGAGAGAGATATAATAAGGATAGCAGTGGGGCGGGTTCAGGGCGGGGTGGCCTTCCTCGCACCCCAACCCATTTATTTTTTGAAAACCCATCCCCTAATAAAACTCCATTA
Source organism: Acer negundo (assembly GCA_035582765.1). Lineage (NCBI taxonomy): Eukaryota > Viridiplantae > Streptophyta > Magnoliopsida > Sapindales > Sapindaceae > Acer > Acer negundo. The sequence goes on along the minus strand of CM069231.1, from coordinate 25,814,465 downwards.
TAGATGGAGCGGGTTAGGGCGGGACGGAGTACAACGGGGAGTGCTTTCCCCATCCCACCCATTTACCCCATTTATATATATATATAACCATTGAATATGATATAATATATAAAGTAGTAAATAATTCCAAGAAACTGTTAAAAACATCTCAAAAACATAATTCTTACAAGTAATTCAATCATTTTCAAACATAAACATAAAGTATGAAGTCTAAATGTTCAAAAATCATAATGCTAATCATATAATAGTTGCATTTATTTCTCTAGTTCTCTCTTCATATAATCTACTCCATTTAGGTTTTTTTAATAGTATTTTGTTTTGTAACTTTATGTTAAATAACGGTGAAGAGATGTAAAATTAGGGGTAATGTATTTATATATATATTTACTTTTTTTTTTTTGGTTTTTTATAGATATATTTATTTTCTTTGAAACTACGTAGTTTAACTAAGTATTATTTTAAGCGGGGCGGGATGGGCAGTATAAAACGCATCCTCGCCCTATACCCATTGCGGGTTAGACTATCTATCCTCATCCCCACCAAATTAAAACCCATTCCCAGCCAAAAGTGCGGGTCCCCATAGGGAATTTTGCGATCCCTAAGAGAGAGAGAGAGTTTACTTTGAAATGTTGAGAATTGATATTTCAGTAAGTAATTTACAAGTGAGACAAACATATATATATATATATATATAGGTAAACACTTGACCACGTGGTAACTTGGATTGATTTGCTTAGAAACCAAGTAAAGCATAACAGATGGTCAAGTGAAGGCTGTGGAAAAGCCATGTATATTATAATAACAAATTAATTGTAGTTAATAATTCCATTTTTTTGAAGGAGGAGATACTTCCAATTTGATTAGCTAAATTATTGGCTAGTAGTACTGTTCCCCTAAAAATTAAAATTTTCAGACTTTTAATGGGGTCATTCTCTTTCCGATGATAACTAAGCTTTACTGATTTGAGAGTCATTTATTTAAATTCTAAACTCATCCATTTACCAGCTGAGCTACACTCCTAAAAGTTTAATGGGATCATTCTCATATCATATACATGGGGTCATTCTCATGTCAATACCATTCTGAATTTGTTTTGTTTGACTGTCATTTTAATGTATTTTGATACCAGGTTTGGAAGCAAGTCTATGTATTTTAAATGAGCAATTCTACGTACCACTGGAGTCGCGGCACCACCGTGGCCTCGTAGTGGAAAAATAGTGAAAACACTTGGGACCCGCATAATAAATACATGAGACCCATGTGTTTTTTCTCTTGTTTTCCACTACGGGGCCGCGGCGGTTCCGCGACCCCAATGGTACAAATCTTTTCTCATTTTAAATTATGTAATGTTACACAGTGGTATGCATACATTCCTAAAAGTGATTTTGTCACTCTTACATAATCGAATTTGTACAAAAAATCATACGAGATTCTCACACCTTATAAGAACTCTCTCTCTATCTATATATATATGGCACAATCTATAGAACATCGAAGTATGGTGCACCGAAATATTGTTGCATGTGATCATATGTGAGTAGCATATGATCACATGTATAAAATGTTATCGCATAAAAGTAACATGTGATCACGACAAAACAAGATTTAAATATATATATATATATATAAATTTTTTATTGTCAGTTCGTTCTGATGTAAAATATATCAAGACGAAGAATGTTGACCATTAGATTTACATACTTTAACTCAAAGTGTATGCACTTGTCAAAACTTCTCCATAATCTATGCTCCACATTTTTCATCCTGATATATTTTATATCAAGACGAATTGATAGTAGAAACACTATATATATATGTATGTATGTATGTATGTATAGCAAATTCAGGAATCGAAGATGGAAACATATAACTTGAATCCACAATCTCAGTGATATAGATGTGAGGAGTGATGTATTGACCTTTTGCTTAGTTTTTATACCTCTTTTACTTGCCAAATTGTTATGATTTTGAGTTATATAGTTGGTTTTAATTAGTTGTGTAAGTATGACTAGATGAGATTGATCTAATGGTATACCTTTCACATTTACACCATGAGATCGTGGGTTCAAGTCCTCTCCATCCCCCAAAAAACCCTGAATTTATGTAATAATTTTAAAAAAAATAGTTGTATAAGTATATGGAGGAATTATAACTCAATGACAAATTGTAGCTAAAGGGAGGAAAATCAAACACTACAACAGATTGGGTCTTTTACGGCTTGAGTTTTACGGCTCACATAAAAAGTGCGTTGTAAATGTTATCATTTACGACGTGCACACAAATGCACGTCGTAATTGTGATGCATAATTTCTCATAGACGGCGCACAATTGAAGAACTCTGTAAAAAAGAGATTATTTACAGCGCGCATATGAGGAACACAGTAAAAAAGAGATTATTTATGGCGGACATTTGAGGAAAGCTGTAAAAAAGAGATTATTTACGACGTGCATTTAAAGAACGGCATAAAAAAGGATTATTTACAGCTTACTTATTGTGTGTCTTATTTGAAAGTCTTTTAAGACACACTACTCTTGTTGTGTATACATTTTTCAGAAACAAGTGAATGACTATTTACGTCATTCAGTGCAAGTCGTAATAGTGATACATAATTTCTCAAAGACAACGCGCATTTGATGAACGCCGTAAAAAAAAGATTATTTACAGCTTACCTGTTGCGTTTCTTATTTGAGAGTCTTGTAAGACATCAACTCATGCATGTATACATTTTTCAGAAACAAGTGAATGACTATTTACTGCATTCAATGTGCAAGTCGTAATGGTGACATATAATTTCTTAAAGACGGCGTGCATTTGAGGAACGCCGTAAAAAGGGATTATTTACAGTTTACCTATTTCGTGTCTTTCCCAAAATGATGCAATTTATGGATCATTTTGTTCATCCAAAGTGGTTCTCTATCGTGATGAATTTTTGTTTTTCCCAATAAGTTCTTCATAAAGATTAATAATTATTAGTGTTGAGAGGTTTTCTGTTATTTAAAAAAAAAGAACCAAACCATCGGAACTAAAACCGAAACCGTTGGTTCTGAATCGAGAACTGGAACTAGGGTCATGTCTAATTCTGAGTACGATTAACGATTGACCCTTTGATATAACAATATATGATTTTAACAAAATAGTTTAATTAAATGTTATAATAAATATTTTTTATTATCAATTTGTTTATCATATAAAAATAAAATTTAAATTAGTGGAATCGATCTACAAATAAAATTTTGATTGAAAAATAATTGATAAAAATTTAATAACAAGTGGAGGTTATATATAAAAATTATGCTTTTAGTAGCACAATCAAAGTAGCAGCAAGGTAGATAAGGCTTGGCTTGGTACACTTATTAGTGCTAGGTTCAACACTCTATGAGAACACCATTTAATTGTATACGGGCATGGGTGGGTGGGTGGCTGCAGGGTGGTGGGTATGGGTGGATGGTTGTAGGGTTGTAAATACAAATTTTTTTAAAACATATTTACGATGTGTTTAGTATGCCGTAAAAAAGAGATCATTCACGGCATACAGCTGAACGCCATAAAATGGGTCATTTATGGCATTCTTTGCGTGCAGTAAAAGGGGTACAATTACAACATTTTTCAAATGTTATTAACGACGTCATCTAATGCGGAACACCGTAAATAGTCATTTACGGCGTTCTTTACGTGCAGTAAAAGACCCAATCTGTTGTAGTGAAATGGTGATCTATTTGGAATTCATCTAATACTTGGTGTGCATGAAAGTTTCTGCCAAAGTAGGCCGGCAGTTTCCAAGCGGAACTACAAGAGGAGCCTTGCCAGGTTTCAAGCCCAGTCGAACAATTATGCCGATATCGACCATGTTAGCACCAAATCCTATTTTTTGTGCAAGCAACAAATTTCCTTTTCCTATAAGGTTTACTTTCTAGAGATTTTAGGGGTCATAAGTACTTATTTTTGATGGAGTACTTCCAATAGTCATATATATTTTTTAGGGTGATTAGGAGTTAGTATATAGACGGATTCTCGTTACTACCAAAAGACTGAAAAAAGAGGAGAGTTTTGTTGGAAATTTGAACTGTTGAATGCAGAAGCGACATGTCTAATATTCACTACATAACATAGCAAATAATGTCTACTTAGCATATAATAAGATGAGAGAAAATTAAACCAATCACACATAACACAAGATATATGTGGAAAACCTTAAATCAAGGAAAAAGCCACGGGCAGTCAGGATGATAGAGAAAGTTTCTCTATATGATAAATTGTTACAACCATACTTTAGGATGCTCTCTCTCACAACCCAAACCCCAAACAACTGAGCTTTACATCCTAGCCCTCAACTTATAATGCTCACTGGGTCCTCCTCTAAGTAGACCCCCTCACAAATATCCCCCTAGGTCACCCTTGAATATCACCCACGGATCTCTCTCTTGATCCCCAGATATTCCAAAAAGAACACCTATAACATCAGAGAGTGGGTGAATTTGAGGAGACCTTTGGGAATATCCGGGGAGGGATCCTGGGAATATCAAGTGATCAAGAGAGAGATCTATGGGTGATATTCAGTAGAGACCTAGGGATATTTGGGAGGGGGTGTACTCGGAAGAGAACCCTATGACCATTGTGAGCTGAGAGTTAGGATGTAAAGCTCGATTGTAAGCTTGGGGGCTCGGTAAAGCTCGGTTGTTTGGGGTTTGGGTGGTGAGAGAGAGAATCCTAGAGTATATGGTTGTAACAATTTATCATATTTGGAACTTTCTCTCTCGTCCTGACAGCCCGTGGCGTTTTCCCTAATTTAGGGTTTTCCATGTATATCTTGTGTTATGTGTGATTGGTTTAATTTTCTCTCATCTTATTTTCTACTAAGTAGACGATATTTGATATGTTATTTTGTGAATATTAGGCATGTTGCTTCCACATCGGTTCAAATTCCTAACAAAACTCTCCTCCTTTTTCAGTCTTTTAGTAGTAACGAGAATTCGTCTAACTAACTCCTAATCACCCTAGAAATATATAGGACTGAAACTAATAATGCACGGTGTGTATAAAACTAACTAGAGGGGGGGTGAATAGATTTCAAACGATTATTAGCAATTTTCGTGATTAATCAATATTACAAAAATACCTCAATCTAGTCAAAGCAATAAATCAAATGTAAAGTGCGGAATTTAAATAACACTTGATTTATACATGGAAAACTTCAACAAGGAAAAACCACGGGCTGTTATATGCATCACACACGAACCTCAAATCCACTAATTACAATGGTGTTTACAACCTAGGTTGACCTCAATCTCTCACGACCTATAACCCACCACTACTACCCGTAGGCCTTTAAAAGTGAACCCAGTCCAATTTACTTGCGACCTAAGCAACCTTAGCCACAAGTCTCAATTCTTAATGAAGAGATTAAACAACCTAAGTTAATATGCAAAGATATTCAAATATCCAAATAATGCTAGGTTACACTAAATGCATATCTAGGATTACAAAATGTTAATTAAATCAATCCTAGATATTAATTTCTATATGACATGACATAAAGCATAGCTATGTGAGATATGTCAATCCTAGGTATAACTATCAAAATACAACACTCAAACATTCAACACATAATCTTAATATTGTATGTAGAAATTACTCCAAGAGCATACAAGTAATAAATGAGATAAATTTCTAAGTAAGAACACTAATTATGTAAGATAATAGTGAACAACTTACCATAATATGTGTGTTGAAGAAGACCCATACGCTAGCACTTACTAGATGATCCTAGATAATGCTTAGATGATGATTTACGCATGTAGAAATGTGTTTAGAGAAATAAAGATGGAATCTTTATGATTTATCTCTTAAGTCTCTCTCAATATCTTTTTAGGGTTTTTGATGTTAAAGAGCTGAATTAAAGAACAAAAGATAGAGGTATATTTACAGAGAGTAAAAACGGTTGGATGAAATGAAAAAATTGCCCTCAACTTTTACGGGGAAAATCTACGGCTAGGGCCAGCATATTTGAGTGCTCCGAATTGGACCTGCCGTTCTAGTCCTTTTTCTACGCTCTATTCTACAACCCCTAATCGCAGAACATAAGAGTACAGAATCGATCAGGTCTTTTGGTCCTGATTCTGCTGCCTTGTTCGGCGGCCATAGCCCGTCGTATCAAGGGCGTTGAAATAACCAGGTATACTGGTCTTAATTCAGCGGCCCTATTCTGTGGCCCCCGACCATAGAACCAGGGCATCGAATCCTCCTTGAAGAAAATTTCCAATACAAGTTCAATGAGGACGAGCATGGAGGGTTAAACAAACAACCACACACAAAAACTAAAACAAAGACATGCAAGTGTGGAATGTGAAGAGAGTGCACACAATATCAATGAACATAAATGCAATCATGATAAGTGTGTGTGTATAACTAAATCTCTTCAAAGAAAACTGTGCACAAAAGATATACCTTTGGAGTGCTTATCAACTTGAGGTCTTGAGAAGGGCCTTTTGAGATTTGATCATGAACACCTAAGCTACCTTTACATATCAAACCCCTAATATGTGGTTTGTCACCGAAATAAGCCAATCAAACTTTGAGGAACTTACAATCTCCCCATTTGGCTATTTCGTGACAAAACCACCACTTACATTGATCCTTACAACAAAATAGAAACTAAAGGTCAATAATGATTTTCTACATTACAAAGAGATATTAAAAAAAATAAAACTTCAAGTCTTCAATCTCTTATAGAACAATCAATCTTTCAAAACAAAGTTTCTACACTTTCCAATACAAGCGCAATGTGAGATGATCAAGTGAAATTAAAACAAAAGAATTTAAGCACAACATCATGCAATGTATGTGTAATGCAATGCTCCCCCTCAACGAATTACTCTCCCTCAATTAGTAAATACCCCATTAAGCGAATTTGCTACTACAATTCCCTCCACTTACTACTCACCATTTTTGTCATGATATAGGCAAAGGAGTATCCCCAATCTAGTCAATTTAGCAATGAGAGATAGTAGCATACTATATATTTGCATAATCATATAAGTCACTTTATGCAACTCAATTAAATGGAGAGAAAAAAGGAGATTTATTTTATGAAAAATGTGTGATTAAGATGTTTTGCATGCAAGACATGTTGCATTCAAATCCAAAAATCAATGGTATTTGGCAAAGCAAATGACAAATGTTTCCTAAAGAATTCAAACCCATATCACCATTTGTCATGAGTAAAGCAAGGATATATAGTTATCAATCATTCAAATTTAATGAGCAACTTGTAAGGTTCCCAATTATTGATTGGCTTATTTCGTGGACAAACCACATATTGGAGTTGATGTAAGGGTAGCAAAGGTGATAGGTGATCAAGTTCTAAAGGTCCTCTCAAGACCTCAAGAGTGACAAGCACACCAAAGGTATATCTCTTGTGCTTAGTTTTCTTTGAAGAGATTTAGTTGCACACACTTACTTACCATGATTGCATACATGTTAATTGCTATTGTGCACTGTCTTCAATTCCACACTTGCATTTCCTTGTTGCATTTTGTGTGTGTGGTTGTCTATTTAAATCCTCCATGCTCTTCTCATTGAGCTTGTCTATGGAAGTTGTCTTCCAAGAGGATTCGGGAAAAAGGGGTTGCATTTTTGACCAGGTCAAAAATGCGCCCTAGTTATGCGTCCGGTGACCGTATAACATGCTGCATAAATAAAGTGTGAAAATACCTAACACTTATACGCCCTTGGATTATGCGGTTAGGGGCTGCATAACAAGGGTGCATAAAAGGGACTAGAGCATCAGGCATATTTATGCTCCCTCAATTATGCGGTCAGTGGCTGTATAAGAGGGCGTATAATTCCTCGACAGATTAGGGCAATTTTATCTTTTCACTCTAACTTTTATGGCCCTCTATAAATACACCACTTTCTCATAGTCTAGGTGTGACTCTTTGATTATCAAGAACCCTAAGGTTAAAAGAGAGACTTTTGAGAGAAAAAGCAATCAAGATTGCTCATTTAATCACTCAAACCCATCTACATATGCATCAAATATCATCTAAGCATTTTCTAGCATGGTTAGGATGCTTACTTGCATGGGTCTTGTTCAAAAAACACCCCTTGGTATGTTCTTCACTATTATCATACATAATTAGTGTTTTGTTTATAAAGGCATCTCTTAGATTACTTGCTTAGTCTTATAATAAATTCTAAAATTCAAGATAGAGATTGTTGTGTTGATATGATTGAGTGTTGTATTGTGATAGCTATCTAGGTTTCCTTAATCTATGATTAGCTAAGCTTTATGACATGTCATTTAGCTACTAATATCTAGGATTGTATTAATTGATTATATCATCATCCTAGATAAGCATCTAATGTTACCTAGCTTTATTTGCATTTTGAATATCATCATATATTCACTTAGGTTGTATCATCTCTTCAATGAGAAATAAGTCTTGTGGCTAAGATTGCTTAGGCCAAAAGCAGATTAGACTAGGATTGCTTTTAAAGGCCCGTAGGGTAGAAGTGGGGGGTTATTGATCGTAGTGTTAGACGAGGTCTACATAGGTTGTAAACTCCATTTTAATTAGTAATTTCGAGGCTCGAGTGTGGCACACTTACCAACCCGTGGTTTTTCCCGTGAGGGTTTCCACGTAAATATCTTGTGTCATTTATAATTCCGCACATTTTACACATGATATATAAATTGACTAGTTAGGGGTATATTCGGAATATTGTCTTATAACGAAAATTGGGTAAAAATCAGTTAAAATCTATTTACCCCCCTCTAGATTAATATTGAACACACTGTAATTAGTTTCAATTGGTATCAGAGCGGGTTCCTAGAAATACTTAGGTGATTCTAGCTCATTTTGGTGTGTTTTGCATTTTGTGTGATTTTTGATCATTCATACATTTGCATTCATTTCATTCATTCATAAACACTATAAGTGGAAACGATGGAAATGGTGGTGGCAACGAGGGTGCTTCTAGCATGAGACCTCCCCTACTCACCAGGTTGAATTATGCCTCTTGGAAAGGCAAGATGGAGTCGTATATTTTCCAAATCCATGATAGGGCATGGATGGCGGTTAAAGACGGCTACACATCACCGATGATGACTCCTACGGGTGGAGGAGAGGATGTACTCAAGCCTAAGGCGCAATGGAACGCACAAGAGTTTGAGGCATCAAAATGGAATAGGAAGGCAATGCATGTCATCCTATGTGCAATGGACCAAAATCAATATAAATTGATTCAAAACACTAGGATAGCTAAGGAGGCATAGGACATCCTAGAAGTTGCACATGAGGGAACCAAAGTGGTTAAGGACTCAAAGCTTCAAGTTCTCCAAACTCAAATTGAGATGCTCAAGATGGAGGAGAATCAATGCTTCAATGACTTCGAAATCAAGTTGATGGACATAGTCAATCAAAGTCATCAACTTGGTGACCCTTACTCTAATAGAAGGATCAAGCAAAAGATTATGAGATCTTTACCTGAGAGGTTTGAGTCCAAGGTAACGGCTTTAGAGGAGAATATCACCTACAAGGATATGAAGCCGAGTGAGGTGATTAGAAGACTTCTAGCTTATGAGTCTAGGAAAGGTCCTACCTCCACACCTCCCAAAAAGCAAAAGAGAATTGCTTTAAAAGCCTTTAATGTTGAGAAGGAGGAGAAGGATGACTCGGATGAAAACATGGCTTTATTGCTAAGAAGATTCAAGAAGTTTGTCAAGTTCGAGAAGAAGGCTCCCTTCAAGAAGTTTGAGCATAGGCAAGAAAATAGCGAAAAGAAAGGACATATTGCACCCGATTGTGGGAATTTAAAGTACAAGAAGGGAAAAGTGATGGCCACCACTTGGAGTGGAAATGATGACTCCAATGAGGGAGAAGAGTCTTCGGATGATGGAGATGAAGTTGCTAACTTCATAGCCTTTGTCTCCTCCCACAAGAGCAAAGGATTTAGTAAAGAAGAGGAGGAAGGTCAAAGGGAAAATGACTCAAGTAAAGATGACTCCTCATCTAACTCTACAAAAGGAAATGTAGAGAATATGGATGTGCATGACTATATAATCAAGTGCGAAAGCTCAATGATGAAGAACAAGAGAAAACTAAGGATTTTAAAGGAAGAATATCTTGAGCTTTCAACACATAATGACCACTTAAATGAACAAGTGGATAGAGCAAAGAAAATTGAAGATAAGCTAAGAAAGGACAAAAACTTATCTAGAAGGAATGAAGAGGGCTTAAAGAGGGAGCTTGAAAAGCTAAAAAGTCTATGTCTAGAATGACTACTAGCACCGAAAAACTTGACCACATCCTAGGTGTTAGAAAGAGTCCTTGTGACAAGAGAGGTCTTCGGTTTGAAGATGGAAAGATGACCTCCGCTCCTAAGCAGACCGTGTTTGTCAAGAGCTTAGAGAAGAATGAAATGTCACCGATGCAAACCCCTAGGAAGAAGTTATAACTAGGACAGTGTTCGAAAATTGCACAAGTGAAGGTGGTGCCAACTAGACACCTTCAAGCCAACTTTCCTCAACAAATGGCTCACAACAAAGGAAAGAGACCAATCATACAACCTCAAGCAAGGAAGCAAGCTAGATCGGTTCAACAACGAAGACACATTGAACCAATTCAACCACAACGACATGGGAAAGCTCCAATACAAGCACAAGGTTATGGTATGATCCCTAACTTTATCCCTACATGTCACTTTTGTGGTTTTGATGGTCATATTAGACACGGATGCTTTTGATACATTAAAATGTGTAAAACTAGAAGCATGATTGAGAAGAAAAAGAAAAGAGCCATGATGCATGTTCCTAGGAATGAAAAAATTGTTTTGCATGATCCTCGAACATATATAGCCCATGTAACAAAAACCATTAGGAAAGCTAATGTTGTTTCTAAGTGGATTAGAAAGAATAAAATTGTTTTCCATGTTGCTCAAATACCCTTGAAGGCCACTTCTTCTAATTTTTGGTATTTAGATAGCGGCTGCTCTAGGCACATGACGGGAGACAAGAGTTTCTTTAAGACTCTTGTCATGGAGGAAAGAGGTTGTGTCACTTTTCGTGATGGATCCAAAAAGAGAGTCATAGGGAAAAGAACCATTTCCATTCCCGGATTACCCTCTTTATCTAATGCTTTGTTTGTTGATGGCTTAAAGACCAATTTGATAAGCATTTCTCATCTTAGTGATGAAGGATATTCTGTCTTCTTTAGCAAAAATGATTGCTCAATCCTAAAGCCCGATGGACAAACCTTGTTGAAAGGTATGAGATCTAGCGACAATTGCTATTGTCTTGAAGCTAGAATAGTCTCAAAAAATGTGTCTAAGGATGAGCAAGTTGAGTTGTGGCATGAAAGACTTGGCCACATGAACTTTAGGGATTTACAAATCCTAGACAAGTTCAATATTGTGCTTGGCCTTCCCAAGCTTAGGAAGAAAGCTAATGGTGTTTGTGGACCTTGCCAAAAAGAGAAACAAACCAAAAGCATGCACAAAAAGGATAAGTATCTCTCCACTAAGGAGCCCCTTGAGCTTCTCCATATGGATCTTATGGGTCCTATGCAAACTGATAGTTTAGGTGGAGAGAGATACATTTTTGTTTGTGTTGATGATTTCTCTAGGTTCACATGGACATATTTTCTTAGAGAAAAGTCCGAAACTTTTGATAAGTTTAAAATGCTTTGTAATAAAATTTAAAATGAAATGAACTCTAACATTAAAAGCATAAAACGAATTAAAAGTGACCATGGGAGGGAATTTGAGAATGTTTCCTTTGAAACATATTGTGATAGTGTAATCATCTCCAATGAGTTTTCAGCTCCTAGGACACCTCAACAAAATGGAGTTGTTGAGAGGAAGAATAGGATCCTTCAAGAGATGGCCCGTGTCATGTTGCTTAGCAACAATGTCCCTAGGAACCTATGGGCCAAAGCCATCAATACGGCTTGCTATATAGGGAATAGAGTTTTCCTAAGGCCTAACACTAGGAAAACCTCTTATGAGTTATGGAGAGGTAGAAAGCCGAATGTTAGCTACTTCCACACCTTTGGAAGCAAATGATACATCTTGAATGATAGTGAACAACTTGGCAAGTTTGATACTAAGAGTGATGAGGGTATTTTTATTGGATATGCCTTGAATAGTAGAGCCTATAGAGTTTTCAACTTGAAGACTCGAAGCGTCTTGGAATCATCCAATGTTGTCATTGATGATGAAAGGCTTAAGTCTAATGACCATGGGGAGCAGGTTGCTTTAGATGATGACTCTCCTTTGGAGAAAGTTGTGGAGACTCCTAATGTTGGGACGTCTAACCTAAATGAAGAGGCCACTCAACCTCTAGATAGAGTTCCTCTCTTGGACTCAAATGAACTCGCTCCATGGGTTAAAAAGCTCCATGATAAAGATGACATCATTGGAGATATGAATGAGGGTGTTAGAACTAGGTGTCAAATAGCTAATCTCATTAGCTACACATGCTACAGATCTCAAATAGAACCCAAAAAGGTTGATGAGGCCTTAAATGATGAATTTTGTGTTCTTTCCATGCAAGAAGAGCTAAACCAATTTGAAAGGAATGAAGTTTGGACTCTAGTTCCTAGGCCTAAGAACACTAATGTGATAGGCACCAAGTGGATCTATACGAACAAATCCGATGAGAATGGCAACATAGTGCATAACAAGGCTAGACCTATAGCACAAGGGTACTCTTAAATTGAGGGTATTGACTTTGAGGAGACTTTTGCTCTCGTTACTTGCTTAGAGTCTATTAGGCTCCTCTTGTCCATTTCTTGTGTGCATAAGTTCAAATTGGACCAAATGGTTGTCAAGAGTGCCTTCCTCAATGGCTTCTTGCAAAAGAAAGTGTTTGTTGAACAACCCAAGGGGTTTGTGGATGCTCACCACCCCAACCATGTCTATTGCCTCAAAAAGGCTCTTTATGGGTTGAAACAAGCACCGAGGGCTTGATATGATCGCCTCACTCAATTTCTTGTTGACAATGACTACACAAGAGGTAGTGTTGACAAGACTCTATTCATCAAGAAAGATAATGATGAGCTCTTTATAGCTTAAATATATGTTGATGATATAGTGTTTGGCTCCACCAACAACACAAAGGTCCAACAATTTGTTGATGTTATGTCTCATGAATTTGAGATGAGTCTTGTTGGTGAGCTAAGTTACTTTCTAGGTTTGCAAATTAGGTAATTAAATGATGGGATTTTTATAACCCAATCCAAATATGCCAAAAACTTAGTGAAGAAGTTTGGTCTTGAAAAAGCCAAACATTGTGATACACTCATGAGTACCACTTTAAAGCTAAGCAAGGATGCTAGTGGAAAAAGTGTGGAACAAACTCTATATCGAGGCATGATTGGTAGCTTGCTTTATTTGACCGCAACTATGCATGATATCTCTTTTAATGTGTGTGTGTGTGTGTGCTAGGTACCAAGCGGATCCTAAGAAGTCCTATCTCTTTTCTGTTAGAAGTATCATTTGCTATGTGAATGGGACATCCAACTATAGGTTTTTGTACTCTTTTAGCACTAATGCTAGTTTAGTTGGCTTTAATGATGCGGATTGGGCAAGAAATTGCGATGATAGGAAGAACACATTGGGCAGTTGCTTCTTTCTAGGCAACAACTTGGTGTCTTTGTTTTGTAAGAAACAAAACTCGATTTCCTTGTCCACGGCAGAGGCCGAGTACATAGCCATAGGGAGTGGATGCAACAACTCCTTTGGATGAGGCAAATGCTAGTCGACTATGGATTCAACCAAGGTACACTCACTCTCTTTTGTGATAATATAAGTGCTATTAATATTTCCAAGAATCCGGTACAACACTTTGGGACTAAGAATATTGACATCCATTATCACTTCATTAGAGAGCTTGTTGAAAATAAATGCATAGTGCTTGAACATATAGGCACAAATGATCAACCAGCGGACTTATTTACAAAACCCTTAGATGTAACAAGGTTTAAAACCCATAGTAGATCTATTGGGATATGTCTTGTTGAGTGATGTGTTTTTGTTTTTGACCTCATTTGGGGAACTTAAGTAAATAGTGCTATTGCATATTTGTTGAATGCAAAAATTTGAAAATTTCTGTGCTTCTTTCTTAATTGGTTGAGTATCTTGGTTGCACATATGTATATATGCTTTTATCTCTATAAGTGTGAACCATACTTTGAATGCAATCCATGTCTTATTTATGTTCAATCATGCATTTTTGGACTAGGAGATTCTCTTAGGAAGTACTTATTGAATGACCTATAATGATCTCCATGACATGATGGTTGTTAAATGACATGCTTAAAATGTGAAAAGCATGAAATTCAAATGACATGCTCAAATGAAAAAGCATGAATTGATGATTGCATTTCGTAAATGCAAAACAATATGTAAAAAGCTTAATGAGACTCAAAATTAACAAAGGATCTTGCATCCATTCTAAGGATTTTACAATCCAAATGTCTCTCTTACTTTATGTGTTGAACATGTCTACTATCATACGGATAGGGTGCAAAGTTGTTCATAACATGTTTCGCTTATAAAGTTGGATATAGTTCTCTAAATTTGAAATAAATAAATTCTCTATATCCTTGCTTTAATTCATGACAAATGGTGAAATTGGTTTGAATTCTTATAGGAAACCTCTATCATTTGCTTTGCCAAATACCATTGATTTTTGGACTTGAATGTAATATGTCTTACATGCAAAGCATCTCAAATCACACATTTTCTATACAAATAAATCTCCTTGTATCTCTCTAGTTAATTGAGTTGTATAAAGTGCCTTATATGATTATGCAAATGACTTGTATGCTACCCTCTCTCTTTGCTATAAGTGACCCGTTAGAGACTACTCATTTGCCTATATAATGAAAAAAAAGGGGAGTAGAATGTGGTAAGGGGAGTTGCTAATTGGAGTAGCAATTTTACATATTGGGGAGAATACACATTGAGTGGGAGTTACCTTTTGAGGGGGAGCATTGCATTACACATACATTGCATGATGATTGTGCTTAATTTCTTATATGCAAATGCTTGTTTTTTTTATTTTTTTTTATTTTATTAATTTATTTAATTTTTTTTTTTTTGTTCTCACTTGATTACTTTTTATTGAATTGGATTGTTTAGAAACTTTGTTTTGAAGGTTTGACGTTCTACAAGAGATTGAAGTCTTGAAGATTTTATATTTAGATATCTCTTTGTATTGTAGAATATCATTATAGACCCGTAGTTTCATTTATGTTGTGAGGAATCAATGTGAGTGGTGGTTTTGTCACGAAATAGCCAAAGGGGGAGATTATAAGGTTTCCATATATTGATTAGCTTATTCTGTGGACAAACCACAAATTAGGGTTGAGTTAAAGGTAGCAAAGGTGATAGGTGATCAAGTTCTAAAGGCCCTCTCAAGACATCAAGAGTGACAAGAACGCCAAAGGCATATATCTTGTGCTTAGTTTTCTTTGAAGAGATTTAGTTGCACACATTCACTTGCCATGATTGCATACATGTTAATTGCTATTATGCATTCTCTTTACTTCCACACTTGCACTTCCTTGTTATATTTTGTGTGTGTGGTTGTCTATTTAAATCCTCGCTCTTCTCATCGAGCTTGTTTTATGGAAGTTGTCTTCCAAGAGGATTCGGGAAAAAACGGTTGCATTTTTTACCAGGTTAAAAATGCGCCCTAGTTATGCAGCTGTTGACCGCATAACAAGGCGCATAAATAAAGTGTCAAAATACCTAACACTTATGCGCCCTTGGGTTATGCGGTTAGGGGCTGCATAACAAGGGCGCATAAAAGGGACCAAAGCATCAGGTCTATTTTTGTGCCCTCAATTATGTGGTCTGTGGCCATATAACAGGGCGCATAATTCCCGGTCAGATTGGGGCAATTTTGTCTTTTCACTCTAACTTTTATGACCTTCTATAAATACACCACTTTCTCATAGTCTAGGTGTTACTCTTTGATTATCAAGAACCCTAAGTTTAAAAGAGAGACTTTTGAGAGAAAAAGCAATCAAGATTGCTCATTTAATCACTCAAACCTATTTACATATGCATCAAATATCTTCTAAGCATTTTCTAGCATAGTTAGGATGCTTACTTGCATGGGTCTTGCTCAAAAAACATCCCTTGGTATGTTCTTCACTATTATCATACATAATTAGTGTTTTCTTTATCAAGGCATCTCTTAGATTACTTGCTTACTCTTAGATTAAATTCTAAAATTTGAGATAAAGATTGTTGTGTTGATATGATTGAGTGTTGTATTGTGATAGCTTTCTAGGTCTGCTTAATCTATGATTAGCTAAGCTTTATACATGTCATTTAGCTATTGATATCTAGGAATGTATTAATTGATTATATCATCATCCTAGATAAGCATCTAAGGTTACTTAGCTTTATTTGCATTTTGAATATCATCATATATTCACTTAGGTTGTATCATCTCTTCATTGAGAAGTAAGTCTTGTGGCTAAGATTGCTTAGGCCACAAGAAAATTGGACTAGGATCGCTTTTAAAGGCCCACGGGGTAGAAGTGGGGGGTTATTGATTGTTGTGTTAGACGAGGTCTACATAGGTTGTAAACTCCATTTCAATTAGTGATTTTGAGGTTTGAGTGTAGCGCACTTACCAGCCCATGGCTTTTCCCGTAAGGGTTTCCACGTAAATATCTTGTGTCATTTATAATTCTGCACATTTTACACTTGATATATAAATTGACTAGTTAGGGGTATTTTCGGGATATTGTCTTATAACGAAAATTGGGTCAAAATTAGTTAAAATCTATTCACCCCCCATCCCCCCTCCCCCCCTCCTAGATTAATATTGAACAAATCGTAATTAGTTTCATAACTATATCCAACTTTATAAGCTAAACAAGGCATAAGCGACTCTTTGCACCCTATTCGATTTTTTCGGGTATGAAACCCGTATGATAGTAGTCATGTTCAACAAATAAAGAAAGAGAGACTTTGGATTTTAAATCCTTAGAACAGATACAAGATCCTTTATTCATTTGAGTCTCATAAGCTTTTCACACATAATTTTGCATTTTGAAATTTGCTATCAACAATCATGCTTTTCATTTTTATGCATGTCATTTGAATTCATGATTTTCATTTTAAGCATGTCAATTGAATTCATGATTTTTATTTTAAGCATATCATTTGAAGAATTATCATGTCATGGAGATCATTATAGGTCATTCAACAAGTACTTCCTAAGAATATCTCCTAGTCCAAAAATGCATGTTTGAACATAAATAAGATTGGATTGCAAGCAAAGCAAGGTTCACACTTATTGAAGAAAATATCATATAAGCATATATGCAACCAAGATACTCAAGCAATTAATAAAGAAGCATCAGATTTTTCAAATTTTTGCATGTGAAAAGTATGTAATTGCTCTCTTTGGTTGAGTTCCCCATATGGGGTCAATTTCCAAACCATGTCAATCCATAAGACATGTCCCAATAGATCTACTAAGTGCATGAAACCTAGTTGCATCTAAGGGTTTAGTAAATAAGTCCGCTAGTTGATCATTTGTACTTACATGTTCAAGTACAATGCATTTGTTCTCAACTAGTTCTCTTATGAAATGATGACGGATGTCAATATGCTTAGTCCTAGAGTGTTGTACCAGATTCTTGTAAAAATTAATAGCACTTATATTATCACAAAAGAGGGTTAGAGTACCTTGATTGAATCCATAGCCGACTAGCATTTGCTTCATCTATAGGAGTTGTGTGCATCCACTCCCCACGGCTATGTACTCGGTTTCAACCGTGGACAATGAAATCAAGTTTTGCTTCTTACAAAACCAAGGCACCAAGTTGTTGCCTAGAAAGAAGCAACCGCCCGATGTGTTCTTCCTATCATCACAATTTCCTACCCAATCCGTATCACTAAAGCCAACTAAACTACCATTAGTGTCAAAAGAGTACCAAATCCCATAGTTGAATGTCCCATTCACATAGCAAATGATTCTATTAACGGAAGAAAGATGGGACTCTTTAGGATCCTAACACACACACCCACACTAAATGAGATATCGAGCCTACTTGTGGTCAAATAAAGCAAGTTACTAATCATGCCTCGATATAAAGTTTGTTCCACACTTTTTCCACTAGTATCCTTGCTTAGCTTTAAAGTGGTACTCATGGGTGTATCACAATGTTTGGCATTTTCAAGACCAAACTTCTTCACTAGGATTTTAGCATATTTAGCTTGGGTTATAAAAATCTCATCATTTAATTGCTTAATTTGTAAACATAGGAAGTAACTAAGCTTACCAACAAGACTCATCTCAAATTCATGAGACATAACATCAATAAATTGTTGGACCTTGATGTTATTGGTTGAGCCAAATACAATGTAATCAACATAGATTTGAGCTATAAATAACTCATATTTGTTTCTCTTGATGAACAAGATCTTGTCAACACTACCCCTTATGTAGTCACTGTGAGTAGAAATTGAGTGAGGCGCTCATACCAAGCCCTCGGTGCTTGTTTCAACCCATTTAGAGCCTTCTTGAGGCGATAAACATGGTTGGGGTGGTGTATATCCACAAACCCCTTTGGTTGCTCAACAAACAATTCATCTTGCAATACGCCATTTAGGAAGGCACTCTTCACATCCATTTGGTGCAATTTGAACTTATGCACACAAGAAATGGACAAGAGAAACGTAATGGACTCTAAACGAGCAATGGGAGCAAATGTCTCCTCAAAGTCAATACCCTCAATTTGAGAGTACCCTTGTGTAACAAGTCTAGCCTTGTTATGCACTATGTTGCCATCCTTATCGGATTTGTTCCTATATATTCATTTGGTGTCTATGACATAAGTGGTCTTAGGCCTAGGAACTAGAGTCCAAACCTCATTTCTTTCAAATTGGTTTAGCTTTTCTTGCATGGCAAGAACCTAAAATTCATCATTTAAGGCTTAATCAACCTTTTTGGGTTCCATTTGAGAGGTGTAGCATATGTAGCTAATTAGATTAGCTATTTGACGTCTAGTCCTAACACCCTCATTCACATCTCTAATAACATCATCTTTGTTATAGAGATGTCTAACCCATATAGCGGGTTCTTTAGAGTTTAAGAGATGAACTCTATGAAGAAGTTATGTGTCCTCTTCATTTAGGTTAGGCCTCCTATTAATAGGAGCCTCCACAACTTTCTCCAAAGGAGAATCATCTGCTATAACAACCTCCTCTTCATGGTCACTAGACTTGAGCCTATTATCATCAAAGACAACATTTGATGATTCCATGGTGCTTAGAGTCTTCAAGTTGAAAACTCTATAGGCTTTACTATCCAAGGCATAGCCAATAAAGATACCCTCATCACTCTTAGCATCAAATTTGCCAAGTTGATCACGGTCATTTAAATGTAGCATTTGCTTCCAAAAGTTTGGAAATAGCTAACATTTGGCTTTCTACCTCTCCATAACTCATATGAGGTTTGCCTAGTATCGAGCCTTAGGAAGACTCTATTTCCTATATAGCAAGCCGTATTGACGGCTTCAACCCATAGGTTTCTAAAGACATTGTTGCTAAGCAATATGACACGGGCGATCTCTTGAAAGACCCTATTCTTCCTCTTAACAACTCCATTTTGTTGAGGTGTCCTAGGAGCCGAAAACTCATTGGAGATGCCTAAGCTATTGCAATAGCTTTCAAAGGTGGCATTCTCAAACTCCCTCCCATGGTCACTTCTACTCCGTTTAATGCTTGTAATGTTAGAGTCTTTTTTATTTTCAAGTTTTTTGCAAAGCATTTTAAACTTGTCAAAAGTTTCAGATTTTTCTATAAGAAAATATATCCATGTTAACCTAGAGAAATCATCTACACAAACAAAAATATATCTCTTTCCACCTGAACTCATGGTTTTCATGGGACCCATAAGATTCATATGGAGAAGCTCTAGCGGTTCCTTGGTGGAGAGATACTTGCCCTTCTTGTGCATGCTTTTGGTTTGTTTTCCTTGTTGGCAAGGTCCACAAACACCATTGACTTTCTTCCAAAGCTTGGGAAGGCCACACACAACATTAAACTTATCTAGGATTCATAAATCCCGATAGTTCATATGGCCAAGTCTTTCATGCCACAACTCTATTTGCTCATCCTTAGACATATTACAAGAGAGAACTCTAGCCTCAAGACAATAGCAATTGTTGCTAGATCTCATACCTTACAATAAGGTTTGTCCATTAGGCTTTAAGATTGAGCAATCATCTTTACTAAACAAGATGGAAAATTCTTCATCACTAAGATGAGAAATGCTTATCAAATTAGATTTCAAACATCCAACAAATAAAGTATTGGATAAGGAGGGTAATCTGGGAATGGAGATGGTTCATTTCCCTATAACTCTCCTTTTGGATCCATCACTAAAGGTGACACATCCTCCTTCCTACATAACAAGAGTCTCGAATAAACTCTTGTTTCCTGTCATGTGCCTAGGCCACCCACTATCTAAGTACCAAAAATTAGAAGAATTTGCCTTCAAGAAAATTTAAGCACCATGGCAAAAATAAGCATCTCTTCTAACCCTCATAGGTGAAACACTTTCTTTCCTATTGGTTATATGTACTTGGGCTCTAGATTTCTTAGGATCATGCAAATTAGTTCTATCATTCCTAGAGACATGCATCTTGGCTTTAGCCTTTTTCTTTCCTATCATGCTTTCAACTCTACACATTTTGATATAATGAAAGCAATTTGGTCTAATGTGACCATCAATACCACAAAAATTACATGTAGGAATAAACTTAAGAATCATACCACAACTTTGGGGATGCATTAGAGCCTTCACATGTCTTTGTGGTTGTCTTGGTTGTTGCTAAGGATCTCTCCTTCTTTGTTGATGACCAAGACTTGGTTGCTTCCTCGGTTGAGCTTGCATGATAGGTCTCTTCCCTTGATGGACTTTCGGTTGAGGGAAGTTAGTTTGAGAAGCTCTTGTAGGATGAACTTGAGGAGGACTTCTTGGAGCCATCTTCACTTGAGAACTTCTTGAACACTCTCCTAGGTCAATTTTCTTCCTAGGTAATTGACAAGGAGGAGATTCCTTGAGATTCATGCTCTTGACAAATACGGTCTTGCTTGGAGTGGAGAACATCTTGTCATCTTCAAACCCAAGACCCCTCTTGCCACTTGGCCTTTTTCCAACATCTAACATGTGGCCAAGTTTTTTAGTGCTAGAGCTTATCTTGGCCATCAAATCTCTAGCATCTTCAAGCTCCCTTTTCATTCTTTCTTCACTCCTCTTAGATAAGTCTAACTCCTTTCTTAGCTTATCTTCATCCTCTATGGTTCTCACCACTTGTTCACTTAAGTGGTCAACTTGTGTTGAGAGCTCTAGGTTTTCTTCCTTTAATCTCCTAATTTCTCACTTGTTTCTTAACCTTGAACTCTCAAACTTGACTATATAGTCTTAAAGATCCATCATATCCACATTTCCATTTTTAGAGTGAGATGAAGAGTCATCATCACTTTAGTCATTTTCCTCTTGACTCTCATCCTCTTCTTCACTAGTTCATTTACTCTTGTAGGAGGAGGCAAAGGCTATGAAGTTAGCCATGAGTTCTTTACCATCCGAAGACTTATCTCTCTCAACGAAGTCATCACTTCCACTCAAAATAGCGGACATCACTCTCCCTTTCTTGTTCTTCAAATTTCCACAATCGGTAGCAATGTGTCTTATGAAGTCACAATCAAAGCATTGGATCCCTTTCATTTCACTATTCTCTTGCCTAGGCTTAAACCTCTTAAAGGGAGTCCTTTTCTTCAAGTCTTGGCCTTTGGATCCAAAACCCTTCTTCTCGGTCTTGACAAATTTCTTAAACCTTCTCATCAACAAGGCCATGTCTTCATCCAAGTCATCATTCTCCGCCTTCTCAACTTTGGAGGCCTTCAAAGCAATTCCCGTTTGCTTTTTAGAAGGTGTGGAGGTAGGACCCTTCCTAGACTTATAGGCTAGAAGCCTCCCAATCACCTCACTCGGCTTCATATCCTTTTAACTAATATTCTCCCCTACAGCCGTTACCTTGGACTCAACTCTATTAGGGAGAGATCTCATAATTTTTGCTTAATTCTCCTATCCGAATACAGGTCACCAAGTTGATAACTTTGGTTGACTATGTCCATCAACTTGATCTCGAAATCGTTGAAGCACTCATTCTCCTCCATCCTAAGCATCTCAAATTGAGTTTGGAGGACTTGAAGCTTAGAGTCCTTAACCACTTCAGTTCTCTCATGTGAAAACCTCAAGGATGTTTCACACCTCTTTAGCGATCCTAGTGTTATGAATCAATTTATATTGATTCTCGTCCATTGCACATAGGATGGCATGCATCGCATTCCTATTTCATTTTGATGCCTCAAACTCTTGCACATTCCATTACGCCTTAGGGTTGAGAACATCCTCTCCTACAGCCATAGGAGTCATCATCAGTGATGTGTAGCCGTCTTTAACTGCTATCCATGCCTTATCATGGATTTGGCAAATGTACGACTCCATCTTGCCTTTCCAAGAGGCATAATTCAACCCGGTAAGTAGGGGAGGTCTCATGCTAGAAGCACCCTCATTGCCACCACCATTTCCACTGTATCCATTCCAAGTGTTTATGAATGAATGAAATGAATGCAAATGTATGAATGATCAAAAATCACACAAAATGCAAAACACACCAAAATGAGCAAATGATCACCTAAGTATATTTAGGAACCCGCTCTGATACCAATTGAAGCTAATAATGCACGGTGTGTATAAAATTATCTAGAGAGGGGTGAATAGATTTTAAATAATTATTACCAAATTTCACAATTATTCAATATTACGAAAATACCCCAATCTAGTCAAAGCAATAAATCAAGTGTAAAGTGCGGAATTTAAATAACACTAGATTTTTATGTGGAAAACTTCAACAAGGAAAAACCAAGGGCTGTTATGTGCGCCACACAAGAACCTCGAATCCACAAATTGCAATGGTGTTTACAACCTAGGTTGACCTCAACCTCTCACGGTCTATAACCCACATCTACTACTTGCAGGCCTTTAAAAGTGAACCTAGTCTAATTTGCTTGCGGCCTAAGCAATCTTAGCTACAAGTCTCAATTCTTAATGAAGAGATTAAACAACCTAAGTGAATATGCAAAGATATCTAAATATGCAAATAATGCTAGGTTACACTAAATGCTTATCTAGGATTACAAAATGTCAATTAAATCAATCCTATATATTAATTGCTATATGACATGGCATAAAGCATAACTATGTGAGATATGTCAATCATAGGTATAGCTATCAAAATACAACACTAAAAAATTCAACACATAATCTCAATCTTGTATGTAGAAATTACTCTAAGAACATACAAGTAATAAATGTGATAAATTGCAAAGTAAGAACACTAATTATGTAAGATAATAGTGAACAACTTACCATAATATGTGTGTTGAAGAAGACCCAAGCACTGGAACATTCTAGATGATCCTAGATGATGCTTAAATGATGATTTATGCATGTAGAAATGTGTTTAGAGAAATAAAGATAGAATCTTTATGATTTTTCACTTAAGTCTCTCTCAATATCTCTTTAAGGTTCTTGATGTTAAAGAGCTGAATTAAAGAACAAAAGATAGAGGTATATTTATAGAGAGTAAAGAAGTTTGGGCGAAATGACAAACTTGCCCCTAACTTTCATAGGCAAAATATACGGCTAGCTACAAAAGATTTGAGGGTGTCGAATTGGACCTGACGTTCTGGTCCCTTTTCTACGCCCTATTCTACAGCCCCGAACCGTAGAACACAAGAGCACATAATAGACTAGGTCTTTTGGTCCAGATTCTACTGCCTTGTTCGACGTCCATAGCCCACAGAATCAAAGGCGCCGAAACGACCACGTATAATGGTCTTAATTCAATGGCCCTATTATGTGACCCCCCAACCACAGAATCAGGGCGTTGAATCCTCCTTGATGAAAATTTCCAATACAAGCTCAGTGAGGATGAGCATAGAGGATTAAACAAACAACCACACACAGAAACTAAAACAAAGACGTGCAAGTGTGGAATGTGAAGAGAGTGCACACAATATCAATGAACATAAATGCAATCATGACAAATGTGTGTATGCAACTAAATCTCTTTGAAGAAAACTAAGCACAAAAGATATGCCTTTGGAGTGCTTATCAACTTGAGGTCTTGAGAAGAGCCTTTTGAGCTTTGATCATGAACACCTAAGCTACCCTTACATATTAAACCCCCAATATGTGATTTGTCACCGAAATAAGCCAATCAAACTTTGAGGAACTTACAAGGACTATTGGAAGTACTACATCTAAAATAAGTACTTAAGACCCCTAAGATCTCTAGATAGTAAACCATGTCGGAAAGGGAAACTTTGTTGCTTGCGCAAAAAATAGGATTTGGTGCTGACTTGGTCGATATCGGCATAATTGTTCGGCTGGGCTTGAAACCTGGCAATGCTCCTCTTATAGTTCCGCTTAGAAATTACTGGCATATTTTTGCCGCAACTTTCATGCATACCAAGTCTTAGATGAATTCCTGGTAGATCACTATTTGTTTTTCCTCACTTTTGCTCCAATTTTTCATTGAGTTATAATTCCTCCATATACTTATTAAACTATTTTTTTTTTTTTGAATTATTACAGAAATTAACGGTTTTTTAGGGGAGGGAGATGACTCGATCCCAAGATCTCGTGGCGTAGGTGTGAGAGGTATACCACCAGACCAATCTCATCTATACATACTTTGTAAGTTTCTCATATTTTGATTTGCTTATTTCAATGACAAACCACATTTTGGCATGTCTATATAATAGGTAGCTTAGGTTCTCATTGATAAGCTTCCAAGCATCTTGGTCACTTCAAGAGCGAAAGGTATACTCTTTTGACTTTGTCTCTTAAAGAGTTTAGATGCAAAGACACTACATACATGCATGCTTTATTCATCTTGCATTTGTTTTCTAACTACTTATATATGTGCATCCTTTACACAATCACACTTGCACTTCATTGTTAGATCTAAGTGTGGTTTTGTGTGATGTAGTTCATTTCTGTTTGTATGATCGGAAACATCCGCGCTTGCATGATGGTATGCATGTCTTAGTGCAATGGTTGACCATTTGAGAAGGTCACATTCTTCTCTTGGATAAGTTTTAGATTTGGTTTGGTTATTTGGAGTAAGTGTCGAGTTTCAAAAGATTGGAATTCAATGTTTCAAAGTTTTTCAAAACTGACATTTGCTTGTGTTAACCGAAATTTACCAGTGAGGTGGAATTACAATTAATGACTTCAATGGACCACGATCAGAATTGACCATGGTAAGAGGGGTGCCACATAGTTCGATACCTATGATTTCCGGTAAGCGTATCTCAATGTAATTAAGGTCAAAAAAGAAAGATAATCGATTATATTATATTATGAAGGAGAGGAATACAATGAAATTGCCTTGCATAATGTAAATACAAGATTCAACAATATTCTCCACCAGCCACTATAGGCGAAGTCTGACACATTCGGTGGTGGAGGTCTCGTGTAAATCGATAAGTAGAAAAAGCTGTGTGTTTAGGGTTTCGATTTTCGATCCATCCTTTTAGTTGAGTATAATGTCATATATATAGGTCCCATTACTGGCCATGCACTCCTATAACTTCGGTCTAGAGTTTCAGTAATTATGGGACTTTCTTTGGCGATAAGCGAAGATATCGTGTGGAATCCGATCCCTAAAATCAAGTGATTCCTAATTCAGTGGATTCTGGCATAAACTGCTTTAAAATAGGACTCTTAAATGAGGGGAATGAGTCCTCCTCTTTAATGATAAAAACACTGGCATTTTAATGTTCTTCTTTGTAGCTTTAAACCTTGGTGGCATCCTTACCTAATACTTAGGCTGTTTGGCAAGCTAGTTTTTTATGGTGTCATGGTATTTAGGTGTTAGGGTAACCCAACGCCCTTCTTCTTGTTGTGTCATGATTTCCATTGGTTCCCTGGTTACCTTGATTTTGGGACACCGGTTAATGCTATGGCAAGGTATCGGCATGACATGGTAGCGGGGTTTCTGATCTATGTAGAAGCGGGATACCCAGTCCACGTAGATACGAGATACCCAGCCCACACAGGAGCGGGATACTAGGATGGTGTAGCGTGGTTTGTAGGATTGGAATCTTCATGCTTCTGACCTTGCTTTGGCATTTTCTTGGTATATATCCGGATAAGTTGGTCTAGATTTTCTTCAAAAGGTAGCCAGATGCTACTTGCTAAAACACTTTTTCCTTGATTTCTGGGTGGAGAATTCTTCTTTGGTCTTTGGCCAATTTTGGCGAATAACAGAAGTCCCCTCTGACTTGAACACCAGTATCTAGATCGAGGTTAGAGTCAGGATTCTTAGTTTTACATGAAGGATTTAACACCCCGTTTGGTTATGTACCCTGTCTGGCTGGATTCCTACTGTTAGAGAGGTAATCTTTCTTGGATACGCAAATATTAAATGCTTTAACCAGGTGTCGACTAAAGATTGCTTAATAAGTTCAAACGAGCCATTTTTGGTGCTATTTTCTCGAAACTGTCTCCTGCAAGTTCCCGGTAATTGATTGTGGTTTTCCTTTTCTGTTCCAGTGACCACCCACTAAGCGCTTATAAATATCCTCATTCTATTCTTCATTCATTCACACCTCTTTAGAATTTCAAAATCAAGAAACCAAGAATCAACCTTCTCTTCTTTCAAATCTTCACTATTCCCAAATTATCTTCTTTTATTCTTCTCTGTAATGGCATCCTCGCAAAACCCTAATTCGGCTACACCGTAAACTTTTGACAGTCTCGAATCTCTTTTCAATATGGAGGAAGTTGACTCTGGTGATAATCTTGCATCAAAAAGAAAAAAGTGTGATGATGATGTCGTGGAGAGTTTGGTTCTATCTCAGCATCGCTGCTTAAATCAAGGTTTGGTTGTTGGGTCGAGTGAAGAAAGTGTTGAACATGAAGGAATCCTGACTGGAATTTCGATTAGAGGTGCCCGAGAAAGGATTTCGGCCTTCCCTTCTGATGGCCGCTTATTCCTTCTTACATTTGTACTGTCGACACCCTATCAAGCTGGAGGAGTAAGTACCGGATCCCGGATAACGTTACTCCTACTCTACCACATCGAGATTTTGATATGTACTACCCCCCAAGGGTCATTTTCCCATTCATGTATCCACTTTCAAATGCGGGGTTAGGTTAACCTTCCATCCCCTTCTTCGTAGGGAGCTTCATGCTCTCGAATTGGCCTCGTTACAACTCTCGTCAGGTTTCTGGAAGCATTTGACTGGATTCTTGGTGCTCTGGCTTGAGCAATGTGGGAGGGATCAGGTGGATAGAGAACCGAGCTTTGATGAAATCTGATACATCTTTCAGGTTACGACTTTGTTGTTGAGCTACAAGAGCCAGTTTTATCTAAAAGCGTGCAATTGCCTGAATTTTATTGTACCTGAAGCTAATATAACATACCTTAAATCTTGGCGGGAAAAGTCGGTCATGGTTGGAGGAGACTGGGGGCAGTCGGTACGCGGCGGAGGAATTTATTATCTAGTACCCACTCATTTTAGCGAGAAGGATAAGTGGGACAAGGGGAAAATTTCTGCTAAGTCTAAGTTTCTGAAGAAAATTGTGGATCGATTCTTCTTTAACCTGAAGTATTCTACTGTTGATCCTTATGAGGGTACAAGGCTAGATCGATATCTCTTGATTTCTGTTGTCAATCTAGTTAAACAACTTTCTTTCTTTCTACTTTTCTTCTCTCCTACCTTTTTGAGGCCTGCCTTATTCCTTTTTCCTTTTCTGACAGTATCTACCACCCCTTCTCCGCCTTCGTTTCCTTTTCTCAAGGGATTAGGGCTTCATGTACCCTATATTGGTGATTCTCCCGTTCTTTCTCCCATTGACTCTCATACTCACTCTCTCGGTACCAGTGTTGATGCCGGTGTTAGCGTTGGGCCTGATTTTCCCATTGCACCCCTACCTTTTGCTCCAACGGGGTCGCCTCCACGACTTCCTATCCCCCTATCTAATCTGGTTCTTACGCACCCTTCCCTAAAGGCCATGCTAGTAAGAGCTTCTGAAGCTCAAGGGTCACCTGTTAAGACCAAGAAGCGGGCTCCAACTGCTTCCGCTGCTAAGTCCCTACCAGCGGTTTCTCCATCTACTCCCCCTCCTCCAACCGTACCTAGCCCGTATCGATCGAGGGTGAAGAAGCAAAAGGATTTTGTAGTCGTGGTGACTCCTACTAGTCGGCCATCTGGATCAAGGTCAATGGATAACGGTTGGTAGGAGTTGATTTCCCGCTTTTCGGCGGCTTGTTCCGGGGTTAGCCCTGATGTTATGGTCGCCATGCATGAGGAACTTCTTATCACAAAATGAGCTTCTTTGCTTGCTGAGGTATGTTTTTGGACCTTTTTTCTTACTTGGTTGATTTCTATGTAGGTTATCACTTCACTTTTTGTTAACCGCCAAAAGTGTCAGGGGTCCAAAAAAGGATTTTCCGTTTGAACCAGAAAGTATTTGGAGTATAAAGACGTTATAGAATAACCTCCCAGTACCCCGTCACTAATTTGACTGGACATATACCTTCTGCAAATCCGGATCAAGATCATGGGCCCCTAGGCCTCAAAGACATCAGGAGACACAGAAGTTAGGGTCCTAAAGACCCTAATACTACCTGATCTAGGTACCCCACTTCTATACCGGACTGGTATCCCGTTATCCCGCTTTTCTGATAACAAAATCCAGTAAGAGGTAGTATATCTAGGTATCCCGATTCCTCATAGAGACAGCCTGCTAACTAGTAAAGGTATCGGAAACAACAGGTCATCAAAGTAAGACCAGGAATGCCAAGGTCAAGCTACAAAAATGATATTAAGACGTCAATATTTAAATAAAAAAGGGTAATTGATTCACTCCCGCCAGTTAAGAGTTCTACTTGAAAGCAAAGTCAAATCTATCAGATTTCGCCAAAAAAGGAATTGCTTGATTCCCTGAATCAATCCCACAATCTTCTTGCCGATTACCGCGGAATATCCCGTAAATCGCTAAGCCACTGGACCGAATTTAGGGGAGTGGTCAGCAAGAAAAGGGACCTATATATAGAACATGATTCTGGAGAAAAAAGAAGGAACTGTTCTATTTACTACTTATTAACACACATGAGAGCACTACCACGGAGAGTTCCTTTCTCTTCTCCATAACCATGGAAGATTTTACTTGTACTAGTGCTGAATATAATTTTGAATAAAAGAGGGGGAGAAGGAACTGTGTCATTTATCATATTATCATTTCTCATTTGTCGTGCCCACCATTCTTGATCTATTTCACTAAACAAACCCATAGGTATCGAACCACCTGATACCTCTCTGGATGGGATCAACAGAGATCTTGGTCCCTTTAAAGTTGTTAATTAGAGTTTCTATCCTTGAGACAATTTTCGGTTAACACTTTTGGCATCGTTTGTGGGAAACTATTTTCCAACCATCTGTAAAAACAAGCTAGCTTTGCCCAGAGGTTTTTTACTTTTTTTCAAGATGAGACTCAGATCCTCGCAAGCTAATCTCGATCCATCGAAACACCAGTCCCTCACCTCCACTCAATGAATTCAAAGGCAGGAAAGAGAATCAAGAAACAATAATCCGGCACCAATCCCCCCACTCAACACGGAGTCCATGCCCCAAGATCCGGCTATACGGGAGATCAATCGGGATATCCTAGAGCAACAAGCAGCGGCCTATGTGGAAGCCATTCGCCTCCGAATGATCACCCAGGGGATTCCTTTCAAGATATCCAGAGCCATATGACGGATACCCGGGTACCTGGGTTTGACAGACTAGGAACGCCATTATAAGCCCCGGTTAATCCAGAGGATCCTAGGCCTCGTCTGGTTAAATCAACAGTTGAGATACCTCCTAGTAGGAGCCAGCCGGCAATCAGAGTAGAGGCAAAGACGATAGATCCACAACCCTATGCAAAAATGATCAAGGGATCTAGAAAACATCCTAAATGGAAACATCGCCATAGGGAACAGCAAAAAGAGGTAGCTGCGGAATTTGAGACCTCAAATGATGAGAGCTCAAAAGCTCGATCTAGAAATAAAAAACCCAAGCGCCTCGAAGATCAAATGGCAAGAATGGCTAAAGAACTGGCAGAGCTGAAGAAAGGAAAGTACCAGGGAACCTGGAAGAACCCTTTGGGGGAGATGAATGCACCTTTCTCTAGGAGAATCAGAGAAACTGAATTACCCCCTAAATTCAAGATGCCTGCTAAGAAATACTCAGGATCCGAAGATTCTATAAGTCACTTGGAGAGCTTTATACATCAGATGGAGATTCATAATGCTACCTGGTCAGCAATGTGCAAAATGTTCACATCAACCCTAACAGTTTTTACTAAAACGTGGTTCAGAAAGTTGCCAATAGGTAGTGTTGACTCTTTTACTAAGCTTACCACTGCTTTTTGTGTTCAATTTCAGGGGATGAAGCCTCGTCCC
This sequence comes from Acer negundo, assembly GCA_035582765.1. Taxonomy (NCBI): domain Eukaryota; kingdom Viridiplantae; phylum Streptophyta; class Magnoliopsida; order Sapindales; family Sapindaceae; genus Acer; species Acer negundo. Next base: position 25,783,904 of record CM069231.1, on the reverse strand, counting down.
AAGGATCCCGTCTTGCTCCAATATGTGATCCAAGAACAAGGTGAATCATTGAAATCATGTGTGGAGAAATATCATAGAAAGGACATCAAAATGGGGTCTTTCAAGAAAAGGAAACTCTAGCTAACTTCCGGAAGAACCTATGGGCTGGAAGACTCTTTCATTCTTTTGCCAAACACCCCCCGGAGACCTATCAGGAAACCTATGACATGACCTTGGAACATGTGGATATAGATGAATAACTCCGGATAAAGGTCGAGCACGACGAAGCCCGATCAACCCCGCGCCACAAGAAAGAGGCCCGGAAACCTGCACCAGCTAAAAAGATTTATAACCCACCTCCGAACCGGTCAACTTACCGGCTGCCTCCTATCCCTCTATACCAGGAGCGGTATCCAATAATAAGGACGCCTCCCCGAGTGACCCTGCCTTTAAGGGAAGTATCCCGGATAGATGGAGATGAAGAGAGGTATAACCATTACACCTCTCTAAATGCCTATCGAGAAACCATATATCTCGCCATCCACGACAAGGGTCTTCTCAAAAAGCCCGACCCCATGAAAACCCAGCTAACAGAAGGAATTATTACAAATATTGTGACTTCCACGAAGATGTAGGGCATAATACATCAGAGTGTTATAGCCTCTGCAACTAGATTGAAGCATTGGTAAGAGGACTTTTGGTTGAGTTCTCTCAGCGGGTGCAGGATGGAATTAAGAAAAGGAGACAGGTACAGAACGAGATGAAGGATATTGCAGAGAGAAGGAGAGACGGGGAAAAAGATTTAATGCAGCAGATCCAGGTGATCCATACCATTAGCGGAGGGCCTACCCTGGCTAGAACCTCTAATAATTCCAGAAAAAACCATGCTAGGAAGATTCCTAGATTCTCAACCGGTAATGAAATACTCAAGATCAATGGGACGCCTCAGGACTTATCCCACACCACCCGAATCATCTTCAATAAAGTAGATGTCTATAACACGGTGCAACCACATGATGATCCCATGGTAATCTCGGAACAGATCGCCAATTGTTGGGTTCATCGAGTCCTCATTGACACTAGGAGCAGTGTCGACATATTATTTAAGGGAGCTCATGAGCAACTCAACCTTAAGAACTCATGTTACAATAGTTGTACCTCACCTTTGTAAGATTTCATAGGGGACTCAGTCATTCTAATGGTATCCAAAATCCTGCAAGTGATAGTCAGAGAAGCTCCACTTCAATAGAATATAATGACAGAGTTCATCGTGGTAGATACACCATCTGCTTACAACGCGATCCTAGGGAGACCTTTCTTGTCGGGGATTAATGGGGTGCTATCCATTTACCATAATGTCCTGAAATTTCCAGTAGGGACAGGAGTAGGAAAGGTCAGAGGAGATTAACAAGCAGCCCTCAGTTGTTACGCAATGTCAGCTAATCCAGCCGCACTCGCCAATCAATGTGCACATGTGATCAGTGAACCGGGCCAGGATCATTACGATCTAGAAGAAGGTGAAGTACCAGATGTAATGATAAAAGAGGCACATGGGATGGACTGATGGGTACCCCAATGAGCAGTTGGAAGAAGTACCAATTAGGAAGGGGGATCCAACCAAGGTAGTAAAGATATGAGGTGCTTTGGATCAAGAAGTAAAAGAAAGTCTAATAGAACTCCTTGAAGAATATAACGAAATTTTTGCTTTGAGTTACGACGAAATGCCAGGTATCCCCCTCAACCCAGCTACCCATAGGCTAGCAGTGGACGCAACCTTCAAACCAATCAAACAGAAGATGAGGCATTTTAACGTTGAGCGGAATGCCACAGTACAGGAAGAGGTGGATAAGCTTCTTAAAGCCAGATTCATCAGAGAATCCCGTTACCCCGAATGGATAGCCAATGTGGTTATGGTGACCAAAACCAATGGAAAGTAACGTATGTGTGGACTACACTGATCTCAACCAGGCTTGCCCATAGGACAATTTCCCTCTCCGTAAAATAGATTAGTTGATCGACTCCACGGCAGGCAACAAGCTTTTGAGTTTCATAGACACTTTCTCCGGGTATAACCAAATCGTGATGCACCCCGCAGATCAAGACAAAACTAGCTTCATCACCGTACAGGGTCTCTACTGTTATAAGGTGATGCCTTTCGGACTCAAGAATGCTGGAGCAACATACCTACGCCTGGTGAACAATCTATTCAAGCAACAGATAGGGAAGTCCATGGAGGTGTACATAAATGACATGATTACTAAGTCTCAGATAGCAGATCAGAATCCAGAGGATTTGCGCCAGACCTTCCGGATAATAAGGGAGAATTAGATGAGGTTGAATCCAACAAAGTGCGACTTTGGAGTTACGTCAGGCAAATTTCTTGGCTTTATGATGCATGAAAGAGGAATCGAAGCTAACCCCGAAAAGATCAAAGCCATCATGGATCTTGAATCCCCTACTACTTTTTAGCAAGCCTAAGGATTGACTGGTAGAATTGCGGCCTTAAGCCGTTTCATATCCCGATCTACTGACAAGTGTTTACCTTTCTTCAAAATCATTAAGTAGGGTAAAAAGATAAAGTGGGACCAAGAGGAAGAGCAAGCATTCCAGTCCTTGAAAATGTATTTGGCTAGCCCACCTTTACTGGTGAAGCCACTACCCAGGGAAGAACTACAACTCTATTTAGCAGTATCAAAAACTACCACCAGAGGGGCCATACTAAAGGAATGTGGAGACTGGGTTTAGAGGCCAATTTACTATATGAGCCATGCTCTGACAAATCTGAGAAGAATTACACCCCTTTGGAAAAGCTCGCCTATGCATTAATAACTACAACCAGAAAGCTCCGACCATACTTTCAAGCCTACACAATTGTGGTAGTAATAGACCAACCACTCAGGCAGTTCCCCCAAATACTAGACGTATCAGGCAGGTTAGTCTTGTGGGCTCTAGAGCTCACTCAATATGACATAAAGTATAAGGCAAGAATGGCAATCAAGGCTCAGGCCTTAGCCGACTCTGTGGCAGAATTCAACACCACTCCAAATCTGGAACCAACTGTGATACCAAGCCATGACCTAGAGTCCTAAGAATGGCCCACTGGTTGCGGGATATGGGTACTATACACTAATGGAACATCTAATCAAACCGGATGTGGAGTCGGAATCATCATTACTGATCTAGACGGTGTTGAGTATAGCTACTGTTTTAGGTTTGAATTTAAAGCCACCAACAATGAGGCAAAGTGTGAGGCGCTATTAACAGGAATGAAGCTAGTCGAAGAGTTTAGAGCTGACTTCCTACTAATTAAAAATGACTCCCAACTTGTGGTCAATCAAGTATCCGGCGTTTACAAAGCAAAGGGAGACAACATGATAGCTTACCTTGAAAAGGTCCAAGAAGCAATAGCAAGATTCAAAGGAGTAAAGATGGAACAAATCCCTCGAGAGAAGAATCATCGAGCAGATGTTCTGGCCAAGATTGCCACAACTGGAGGACAGGTACTGCCTAAAGGAGTACCCCTTCAACTGATACTCTAATCCAGCATAGTTAGAAGGTGGGAAGTGACTCAGGTAAGTCGCTTGCCATGCTGGATGGATCCCATAGTAAAATACCTCCAGAATGAGATCCTACCAGGAAACTTGGATCAAGCACGCAAGCTCAAGAGAAACACGACTAGATACTGCCTAGAGGAAGGATACCTCTATCGAAAAGGAAAATCCCTCCCTTTGTTGAGATTTCTACACCCCGACGACGCCTAGTGGGCTCTAAACGAAGTGCAAGCATGGGACTGCGGAAACCATGTATTAGGAGAAAGTTTAGCCTACCAAGTTCTTAGAATGGGGTACCACTGGCTCACTTTTCATCAGGACGCCAAGAAATTAGCACAATCATGTGAACCTTGTAAGAAGATAGCAAACCTCCACCATATGCCTCCTTAGAGGCTTACTTCGATTAGTACTTCTTACCATTTTGCCATTTGGGGACTAGACCTAATTAGACCCCTTCCTACCGCCCCTAGTCAGGCCAAGCATGCTGTAGTAGTTATAGATTATTTCACCCGATGGGTAGAGGTGAAATATCTCACCAAAATTACTGAAGCAAATACCACTATCTTTGTCAAGATGAAAATCGTATGCCGATTCGGCACCACAATGGCCATAATCACTGATTTGGGTAAATAAATCAACAATGCAAATTTTAGAGAATTATGTGAAGGGCGAGGTATTTATCTTCGTTTTGCGTCAGTGGCTCACCCACAAACAAATAGGCTAATAAAGGCCACCAAAAAGACAATCAAGAAGCTCCTGAAGAAAAAGCTCCAACAAAAAAAAGGGAAGTGGGTAGATGAACTCCCAAACGTGCTATAAGCATATCGGACCACCAAAAGGACTGCTACAGGTGAGACCCCTTATTCATTGTCTTTTGGGACAGAAGCAATCTCACTTATCGAGCACATGCTAACATCCTTTAGAGCAAAACACTTTGAACCAAAAGATAATGATGTGAAACTAAAGGCTAGACTAGACCTCCTCGAAGAGAAACGGGATAAAGCTGCAGAACGAATAGCTGCCTATCAAAGCAAGATAGCCAGATGTTTTAACAAAAGGGTGAAGACATGGAATTTCAAAGAATGAGACTTGGTCCTAAGAAAAGTAACTCAGAATACACGAAAAAGGTCAGACGGGGTACTAGCCCCTAACTAGGAAGGTCCCTACTTGATAAAGATGATGGTTTGGAAGGGGGCTTACAAGTTAAAAGACATGGAGGGCTACCCGATAGATCACACTTGGAATGCCGATCATCTTAGGAGATTCTACCCTTAGGAATCAAAAAAAGGAAAGGGTTTATATCGGATGGTACACATGCCCCGATCAGCTTTGTATTTTCTTAGAAATTCAATAAAGATAGATTCTTTTTTTGCCTCTCATATATGATTCTCCAAAATTCGCCTTACCGGAATCCTCAGGTGTCGCCTTACTAAATTCTCGCCATGACTGATCACCTCAAGACCAGGAAGAGCCGCATGGCACTCCTGCTACCTTGGTTGAGGAATACCCTCCACCAAGAAGGATCTGGTGCGTAAGTGCTGAAATTGTGTAGCCACCTGCTAGAATAAGGGTTGGGGTCTATAGAGCCTAATAGCTCGCCCCATCCTCCAAAACCAAGAGACTCCATAGGGATCTTCTGAAGCCTTGGATGGGCAATACCCCCCTCCAAGAAAATACTTGGTGCTAAAATGGCCTTAGTTGCCTACCAGGGTGGATCGCCAGAGGGATCGGGGTACCTCACTAATGTACCTAGTACCTCACTTCATAGTTACTTCTACTTAGAAAAAAAACCTGATGTTAAAATGGCTTTAGTTGTCTACCAGGGCGAATCGCCAGAGGGATTGGGATACCTCATTAAAGTACCTAGTACCTCACTTCACAGTTATTCCTACATAGAGAGCCTGGTGTTAGATTAGCCTTAATTGCCTAACAAGACTGATCATCAAACAAATCAGATTATCTTATCTGGATACCAAAAATTTACCTACCTAGCATACGGGATTGATTTCATACCATGATTTCTTACGAAGGGAATTACCATATGTTCAAATCAGCAGTGTTTCAATCAAGGCAGTAAAAAAAAAAAAAAAATGAAGGAAATTGTCATTGTTAAATCGGGGTGCCTAAGTCCCACTTCCAAGCTAAAATTAAAAAAAATTAAAAAAAACATAATATACTAGAAGAAATCATTCATTCTGTTTCTCTCCTACCTCTTCACCAGGATCAGCCATGACAGCACTCTAATCCCCTTCATTTCTAGTGTCTTCTTTTTCAATCTGGCCTGCTCCAACATCTAACGTTTCAGGTTCAGTAGGAACATTCTCCTCCGGGATGACCTCGGTAGCCTGCATTAAATCTTGTTTCAGAATTCCAAGAGCAGCCAAAGAGTCTGGAACCACCTCAGACATCCCAACTAAGTCAACAACCGGTAAGGAGGGCTCTTGAGTTGGAGGAAGATCTGAGGCGCCATCTGACTGAGAGGGCCCCTCTTGGCTTTTGTTAGCATCCGCAAACTACTCCACCTTCGTAAGGATCAAGTTCCGATCCCACCCCAACAAAACCTGCAGGTCTATGTCAATAGGAAGACCCTGGACTGCTTCATATGAGGCAGTGAAGTATCCGACTTCAAAGTTCTTATCCATCCTTGCATTCAGAGCCCTCACAGCCTCCCACAAGGACTTGTTCTCATCAATAAGGACCACCATCTCTGCCTTCACGGTCTCCCTCTCAACCCGGAGATGCATAAATGTGATTGCCTCAGATCTATAGGCTTGTCATTTGACCCAGCTCCGCTAGAGCAACTTGCCTACCGCTTTCGGATTCTTGGACAGCTTTCACCAAAGAGGCCACTCTTTGCTTAGTTCGATTGAGTTCCTCTTTTACCTCTTTTAAATATGTCCGGAGGGCTAGGTTAGATTCCCCCAAGGCCGACATCTGTTGGGCAACAGCCAAAGTAAATTTGAATGCCTACACAAGTGAAAAAGCAATATAAGTAATATAAGTACCATTTATGAGGAATAGCCAAAACAGAATAAAGAGGCGAAGAAAGTATACCTCGACCATTAAGGAAGCCCTTATTTTCATCAAAAGATCAAAGGGCAGGGTAACCATGTCCTGCAAACTTCCCCCGGAGCATGCAGTGGCAAACCGGGATGTCACCTTATCCCGAACAGAATCCTAGGACCCTGAGCTTGAAGGAAGATCAATAGAGGGCTAGCCGGAGGGATTGAAGTTCTACCCTTCTCTATCCTGACTTGTGATCCGAAAGATACTACTGGAAGAACCAAGGGAGTTGAAACAAGAGTTATTTTTTTGTGGCATGGTAACAGAGACATTTTCCTGCCTTTGGGCTCGAACCGGTGACCTTTGAGCCCTAGCAACAAGCGCTAACATTGTACTGAGTGTTGGGCGCGATGGAATCTGGCTAGGGGGAGCATAATGAGGAGTTGATATGAATGGAGTTGACATAGATGGAGTTGATATAATGGGAGTTGATATAGGTAAATGGGAACCCGGTGACATCTTTGGAGCTGGAGGAGGAAGAGGGATCTATATAGGAAGTTGGGGCCCCGACCCAGCACCAGCATCAGCATCAGCATCAGCATCTACATCCTGAAAAGAATGAGAAACTGGAGAATCGGCAGGATCCTGGTTTGTTTTCCTCGACCCAGAAGGAACAGGGGTAGGAGGGATCGGAGGGGTAGTAGAAACTACCAAGAAGAAACCAGATAAAAAAATAAAAAAAATAAAAAATAAAAATAAATAAAAATAAAGCTACATACCCGAGGGAGCAATGGAAATCCTCAAAGACCTCTCTAGCCGGTCTCTTTCAAAGGCATCTAGTGTAGGGTTTCATATTCATATACCTCTTCTCTATGATCCGACGGAGGATACCTTGGGATTCCGGCGAAAGCACCCCCTTACCCCCATTTATCTTTCGCGATGAATTGGGTGGGGACCGGATACTCGACACCTCTAATGAAGGCCGTGCACCATCAATCACCATCAACAACAATACATTCTTCTTTCCAAGGTGTAGCATCCTTTCCACTTGCCTTAGGGACAAAAAAAATCCATCTCATTAGCAGCTCTCAGGTAGAACTGACCTTGGGGCACCATATTTGCTATCTGAAAGACATATCGGATCTCATCGAAACCTAGCTCCCTATTAATCTTATACCGCTCACATTACTCTCTCCAAAGCATTAGGAACCCAATTAAATGCTTCCTGAATCCCGATGAAATCAGTAGAGGGGCTAATTCCAAGGCAACCAGAGCCAGGTGAAGCATGGGATGAAGGGGAAGCCAGACCCCACACTCAAAGGTTGCCTTATGAATAAGAAGTCGACCCATGGGAGAGGTGTACACATCGAAACCTCGATGAGGCAGAGACAAAGTGATCGAATTGGAAATTTAATAATTTCTTCTCAAGTCGGCAAGGGTGTCTACAGTACACACTAAATCAGGAATAATTCGGCCGTCATGAAAGGGGGCAAAAGAACCGATGTGTACCTCGGCCAAGGTAACACTCGGTGCGCTGCTTTCCTCCTCCCCTCTGTCGACATCCTCGGCGTCTTCTTTGTCGAAAATATGAACCGATTCCTCTAATCTATTATAAAAACCCGACCTAATTGTTAGGTTTCTTATAGAGCGATGGCGTAAGGGTGGTTGCTCATCACCAGAAGCATTGACTTTATCCTGACTTCTTTTTCTTCCCTTCGATGTCGAGGAATTATCCTCTGATTCCACATGCCCCCCGTCTAAAAGGGCGTTGAGACTGTCAGGAGGGTTAAGCGAGTATGGGCAAGGATTGGGGAAGGTTAGAGGAAGATCTTGGGAAAGGAAAGGTAGTTTCGAGGGAGATGCCATTGTAACCAAAGGAAAAGAAAGAGGTTTGAATTGAAAGAAGAAGCTAGGGTTAGGAGGAAACGATTTCTTTTTTAAAGATTTGAAATCGGTGTGAGAAGAAGAAGGAAGTTAAGGATACTTAAAAAATGAGGTAGGCAGTTACCGGAATAAAGAAGAAAACTGCAATCAATGACCGGCAATGTGTGAAAGGCAGTTTCAAGAAAATTACGTCAAAAAACGGCCCATTCAAATGAGTGAACTTATCATAGCCTGACACGTGGCTCGCTAATTAATTATAAGCATGCTAAAGAAGGGTTTCCACCAAAACAATTGAAACCTGCTAGACGAGTCGGACAAAATCCTTCACGTGTTTTTGAATCCTGACTCCAACCCCAGATAGGTACCGGTTTCAAGTCAGGGGGGACTTCTATTAACCTCTAAAAGTGGCAGGGGTGTAAAGAAGGATTTTCTGTTAGAACCAGAAAGTATTTGGGGTATAAAGAGGTTATAGAAGAACCTCCCAGTACCCCGTCACTAATTTGACTGGATATATACCTTTTGCCAATCCGGATCAAGATCATGGGCCCCTAGGACTCAAAGACATCATGAGACACAGAAGTTAGGGTCCTGAAGACCCTAATACTACCTAATCCGGGTACCTCACTTCTATACCAGACTGGTATCTCGATATCTGCTTTTCTGATAACAAAATCCAGTAAGAGGCAGGATATCTAGGTATCCTGTTTCCTTCTAGAGACAGCCCGCTAAGCAGTGAAGGTATCGGAAACAACAGGTCATCAAAGTAAGACCAGGCATGCCAATGCCAAGCTACAAAAAAGACAGTAAGACGTCAATATTTAAATAAAAAAGGGTAATTGATTCACTCCCGCCAGTTAAGAGTTCTACTTGAAAGCAAAGTTAACTCTATTAGATTCCGCCAAAAAAGGGATCGTTTGATTCCCTGAATCAATCCCACAATCTTCTCACTGATTGCCACGGAATATCCCGTAAATCGCTAAGCCACTGGACCGAATTTAAGGGAGTGCTCAGTAAGAAAAGGGACCTATATATAGAACATGATTCTAGAGAAAAAAGGGGGACTGTTCTGTTTACTACTTATCAATACGCATGAGAGCGCCACCACGGAGAGTTCCTTTCCCTTCTCCATAACCATAGAAGATTTTACTTGTACTAGTGCTAAATATAATTTTGAATAAAGGAAGAGGAGAAGGAACTGTGTAATTTATCATATTATCTTTTCTTATTTGTCATGCCCACCATTCTCGATCTATTTCACTAAACAAACCCCCTCATTCTATAGGTATCGAACCACCGAATACCTCTCCGGACGGGATCCACAGAGATCTTGGTCCCTTTAAAGTTGTTAATTGGAGTTTCTATCCCGAAGACAATTTTCGATTAACACTTTTCTTGTTGCAGGCTTTTAAATTCAATCTGGCAATAGGGCAGCAGCCGAAGACTTTGTAGAAGGCGAACATCGTGGCCTGTATCGAACCACCTAATACCTCTCCGGACGGGATCCATAAAGATCTTGGTCCCTTTAACGTTGTTAATTGGAGATTCCATCCCAGAGACAATTTTCGGTTAACACTTTTCCTGTTGCAGGCTTTTAAATTCAATCTGGCAATGAGGCAGCAACTGAAGACTTTACAGTAGGCCAACATCGTGGCCTGAGCTGAGTTAGAGGAGGCTAGGAAGGACCTAGCTTTGTCCAAAGAGGTCGTTGATACCTTGATCCGTTCTGCTGCTGAGTCTGAGCGGGGTAGGCAGGAGGCAATAGTAGATCTAGAGAGGATGAAACGCTCTCTGGATATGAAGACTATCAAGTCCGCCTGCCGTCGGGCTCAGCGGAGGGAGCTGGCCAAGGAGAATATTGTGCTTGTTAAGGAAAGTCGCCTCTTATGGGATGTAGTGCTGGCTCTGAAAACATAAGTGGACGAATCTTTTGAGCTGGGATATTTCACTGCTTGCTTACGATGTTGATACTTTGTTTTTTCCGTCGTCAAGAAATCACAAGGATCAAAAGATTTTTACTATGTAAAAGAGGGTTTCCTACGCAATGTGCTCTAAACTAGCAAAAGACTAGTAAAACGGCAAGCAAGGGTATCGTTCTGCAGGGAGGTGTGATTCGTCAACCGTTTCAAGTTCTAGTGATTGTTGTAAGCATGTAAATAGAATGCGGAAAGGTGAGAATGGTGTGTGTGAAATGTATGTACAATGCGTTGTGTGTGTGTGTGTGTGTGTGTGTGTGTGTGTGTGTAAGAGAGAGAGCATGTAAGAAAATGTAAATGAAAACAAATAAAAACAAAGAGAATATGGAAGGGTGAGAATGGTGGATAGAATAGATGCATGAAAATGGTCACACAAGGTTCAACAAGTTCACCATACATAAGTGCACAAATAGTTAGTTGTTAGGCATTAAATTCATCCAATTTTAGTTAAGGGTTCGTTCTTGCCTTAATCCGATGTATACCCATTCATAGAGCTAACGGTTGAAGAGTGTGTTGAGAGCCTCTCAAACACGAAACAGCAACAAACATTTGTGAACACATTCTACAAACCGATCCTAAATTGAGTCCTAATATTAACACGGTAATGTAAAATGGCAACGTTAGGTACAATGAATGTAGAAAAAATGATTGTATCTCTAACCATAACTCACCTAGAGTCCGTAGCGTGAAAAATACCCTAAGACCAATAATTGTAACTCTAACCATGACTCACCTAGAGTCCCTAGAGTGACAAATAACTAAAGTCCAATTGTTAACAAGAACAATGAACCAAACCCTTCTAATATGGCAATTTATCGGTTCACCCACTCTTCCTAGCTAATTAGTTAAGACTATTCCCGGAGAGTCCCTCCAAAGGCACAATCCTAACTCTAAGTCACTCAAATCCATTCATACAAGTTAATTTTGACCTTCCATCAACATACAAACATAAAATGGGATATTTGATTACAACTACTTCAAATTTACATTAATCTACTCCTAATCTCATCCATGAATACATATTAATTTCCAATCTCCATACACAAGCATTTCAAGATAGAGATATATTCAATAAAAGCAAGAATGAGTCAAAACACAAATTAGATATAAAAACAACCATCATATATATTAAGCACAAAATAGGTTTACAAATATTCCCAATTGGGGATTACACATTTAAGAAAACAAGACATATAAAGAGATGAGAAAATAGAGATACAACCCTTAAAGAAAACCTCCTCCAAGAGCTCCTCTTTGCTTGGTCCGAAATTGATCAAAAGAACCTCATTTCTCCTTGCAATCTACTCCTAAATGGGTGAGGTAGAAGGTGAAATAGGGAGCATCCATGGAGGAAAAACCTCTATGGATGCTCCTGGAACCTCCTCTCTCTCTTTTTAGGTGAAGAAGATGAAGAAGAAATGTGTGAGGTGTGTATTTTATGGAGAGAAGAGGCAAAAAGGTGTTTAAATAGTGTGAGGGGGGTTAGGGTTGAAGGTTGGGGTGAAAGGACAAAATTGTCCTTGAAATTCACCTAAAAAACAAATTTCTGGAGTGGATTGGCGGTTTAAATCGGTGGCCTAGCTGCCGGTTGAAGTAGTTGTTTTGACCTGACAGTATTTCAGCGCTTTAGCATCACGCACTGTTACGGAAATAGGTATAACTTCCTGCAAAAAGCTCGGAATCGCAATCCGTAAAATGTTCTAAAAACTAGACTTCCGGGGCTTTCTAAATTTATAAATATATCATCATAGTTCGATTGGAGGATGAAGATATGACCTTCCAAATTTGAGTGTTCTGCATGAGCATATACAATTTCAGCCCTTTTTGGCTCATTTTTTCTCCCAAACTAATCTTTAGGCTTAAAACCTTATTTTAAGGAATATAGACTTACACAACGCTCATAAAAAAACAATATATACAAAAAAACACTTGAAAATGAGATAAACGATCGGAAATGGGGGATCTAAAATAGGTTTAAAATAGTCCGATCAGATGTATTGATCGAGGAGAGCCTCTCCGGAGGAAGGTGGTGGAGGTTTGCTTTCTTCTAGCATCGTTCACAAGATTATGCGAACTGATTCACATCCTAGTGGAGAGTAAGCCAAAAATAACCCATTCTGAGTACTTGGTAAGTAAGAGTCTCGCCTGATACGTGGTTGCCACATTCTCCTGAATGTACCTCGTTAAGTGCCCAATGTCCATCATCCGGATGTAGACATCTTAACAAGGGAATCGACTTTCCTCTGTGGTATCCATGCAATATCGGGTGGCGTTCCTCTTAAGATTTCGTGCGTGATCTGGATTGGTAGGAAGGGTGAAATTTTTGAGATATTCCGTTATAGGATCTATCCAACAAGAGAGTCGGTTGACCGGGTTTACCTCTACTCATATATCAATGCTTGATTGGGGTACTAATTGGGTTGGTACCCTTCTCGGTAGTGTTTGTCCTCCTCCTGCAACAGTTTTGGCTAAGACATCTGCTAGGTGATTCTTCTCTTGGTGAATCTGTTCCGTCTTCATACCTTTGAACCTTGTTATAGCTTCCCAGACCTTGGCCAGATATGCTACCATGTTATCACCTTTTGATTGATATAATCCCGATACTTGGTTGATTACCAACTGTGAATCACTCTTAATCAGGAGGAAATCTGCTCCTAGCTCTTCTACTACTTTCAGTCCTACTAGTAGGGCTTTATACTCTGCTTAATTGTTGGTGGCTCTAAATTCAAATCTGAAACAGTGGCTGCACTTGACCCCCTCTAGGTTGGTTAGGATAATCCCTACCCCGTATCCTGATTGGTTCGATGCCCCATCCGTGTACAGCACACAAGTCTTACAGTCATCAGGCCATTCTGGGTTCTCCGTAGCCAAGTCCGAGGTTGCAATTGTATCTGGATTTAGGGTCATGCTAAACTCTCCTATAAAATATGCCAACGCTTGAGCTTTAATTGTAGTCCTTAGCTTGTACTTAATGTCGTATTGGGTGAGCTCCAAAGCTCATAGGGCCAATCTGCCAGATATATTGGGCCTTTGGAGGAATTGTCTCAGTGATTGGCCAGTGACTACTGCAATGGTATGAGCTTGAAAATATGGTCGGAGCTTTCTGACCGCAGTCACTAATGCATAAGTGAATTTCTCCAGGATAGTGTAATTCTTTTCTGACTTGGTTAGAGCACGACTCACATAATAGACTGGTCTCTGGACCCCATCATTACATTTTATAACCAAAGCTCCGCTAGTAGCGGTCTCTGATACCGCCAAGTGGAGTTGCAATTCTTCTTCTTGGACAGGTTTTACTAGTAAGGGTGGGCTTGCGAGATATTCCTTCAAAGAATGGAAAGCTTTTTCACTTTCTTGATCCCACTTCATCTTCTTACCCTGCTTGATAATTTTAAAGAAAGGAAGGCACTTATATGTAGATCGAGATATGAAGCGGTTTAATGCTGTTATCCTGCCAGTCAGTCCTTGTGCTTGTTTGATGGTAATGGGGGAATCAAGATCTAAATGGCCTTGATCTTCTCCGGGTTAGCTTCGATTCCCCTCTCGTGAACCATGAACCCTAGGAACTTTCCTACTGCTACCCTGAAGGCGCACTTGGAAATGTTCAATCTCATTTGGTTGTTCCTTATTACTTGAAAAGTCTCCCTTAAATCCTCTAGATGCTGCTCTATTTGCCGAGATTTAGTGATCATGTCATCTATGTACACCTCCATAGATCTTCCTATTTGTTCTTTGAATAGCTTGTTCACCAGACGCTGATTGGTGGCGCTTGCATTTTTATGCCCAAAGAGCATTACCTTGTAGCAGTAGAGGACTTGCCTAGTGATAAAACTAATCTTGTCTTGATCAGCGGGGAGAATCATGATCTGGTTGTACCTCAAGAAAGCATCCATGAAGCTGAGAAGCTTGTTCCTACAGTGGAGTCAATCAGCTAATTAATCTTAGGTAGAGGGAAGCTGTTTTTTGGGCAAGCCCTGTTAAGATCGGTATAGTCCACACACATACGCCATTTCCCATTAGATTTGGTAACCATGACTACGTTGGCGATCCACTCGGGGTATCGAGATTCCCTGACGAATTTGGCTTTCATGAGCTTGTCTACTTCTTCCTTGATTGCGGCATTTCGCTCTGTGTTAAAATACCTTCGTTTCTGTTTGATTGGTTTAAAGGTTGCATCTACTGCCAACCTGTAGGTAGCCAGGGTGAGAGGGATACCTGGCATTGCATCGTGGCTCCAATCAAAGATGTCGTTGTATTCTTTAAAAAGTCCCACCAAGCTTTCTTTGACCCTACTATCTAATGCTCCAATTATCTTCACTACTTTGGAAAGATCATTTTCTCATATTGGTATCTCCTTCATCTGTTCTACGGGGTGTCCCCTGGTCCATCCCCATTCTATTCCTTCTAGATCTTCTATGAATTTGTTTAGCACTTTCTCTTCTTCTTCCATGACGCATTGATCCAGCCCCGATATTTCTTGGCTTGGTACATAGATTACATGTGCGCATTGCTTGCATAGCAGATACGGGCCGCTTGTTGATCTCCTAGAACTTCTCCTACCTTGTTCCTCACAGAAAACTTCAAGACATTGTGGTAGATAGACAAAACTCCCCTAATTCCTGATAGGAAGGGTCTTCCTAAGATAGCATTGTAGGCAGAAGGGGTATTTACCATAACGAATTATGTCATTATGTTCTGCTGGAGAAAAGCTTCTCTGATTATTACCATTATCCTGTGAGACCCAACTAGCATCAATGAGTCCCTTGTAAATTCATACAGAGGCGTGGTACAACTATTGTAGCAGTGGTTCTTCAAGTTTAGCTTATCAAGAGCCCCCTTGAATAGGATTTCCACACTGCTCTCGGTATTAATCAGAACGCGGCCGACCTTTTAATTAGCTATCTGTACCGTAATCACCGTGGGATCCTCATGTGGCTGAACCATGTTGAAGACGTCTTCCTCTGTGAAAATGACCTGGGCAGAGCGAGGCTATTCTTGGGATCCCTAGGTGACCCAAAATATGTCTTGATTGGCGGTAATCCTCGGGATCTTCCTAGCATGGTTCTTCTTTGAATTATTGGAAGTTCCTGCTAAAGTAGGACCTC
Organism: Acer negundo; assembly: GCA_035582765.1. Classification (NCBI taxonomy): domain Eukaryota; kingdom Viridiplantae; phylum Streptophyta; class Magnoliopsida; order Sapindales; family Sapindaceae; genus Acer; species Acer negundo. The sequence continues at coordinate 25,768,409 of CM069231.1, read as the reverse complement.
CATTGATAGTGTGGATGATCTGGACTTATTGCATTAGATCTTTCCCACTATCCTTCCGTCTTTCCTTTACTTCCCACATCTCTTCATGTACCTCCTTCCCCATCTTCATGCTATCCCGTACCTGTTGTAAGAATTCAATTAAAAGTCCTCCACTTTAATCCTTTGATCTAGTTACGGAGGCTGTAGCATTCCAATGTGTTGTGCCCCACGTCCTCATGGAAGTCACAGTACTTGTAACGATTTCTCTGGTCAGTCGTTATCTTGATAAGACCTGGCTTCCTAAGTAGACCCTTGTTGCGGATGGCGAGATATATGGTCTTTCGGGATGCATTGAGGGAGGGTGTAATGGTTGTACCAATCTTTCTCTCTTTCCACCTGCTCTACCTCCCTTGGTGGAGACGTTGCTCTAAGAGGAGCTTTTCTTACGGGATACCTATCCCGATGTTAGTTAGGAGGTGGCGGTCGATAGGTTAACCGGTTTGGAGGATGATTGTAGAATTTCTTTACAGGTGCGGGTATCAGAGCTTGACTGATCGGGCTTCAGCGTGCTCGACCTTGACTCAGAGATGTTCTTCTATGTCTACCTATTCTAATGCTCTATCATAGGCCTTCTGGTAAGTTTCAGGTGGGTGTTTGGTGAATGATCGGAATAGTCATGCCCATAGATTTCTTCTGAAGTTGGCCAAAGTTTCCTTCTTAGCAAACCCTCTAATCTGGATCACTTCTTTGTGGAAGTTTTCTACATAGGACCTCAGCATCTCACCCCGCTCCTGGATCACGTGCTGGAGTAGGATGGGGTCCTTAGGACGAGGCTTGATCCTCTGAATTGAGCACAAAAATCTGTAGTGAATTTTGTAAAAGAATCTTCACTACTTGGAGTTAACTTTCTAAATAAAGTCTTGGCGCAATTCGTCAAAGTAGAAGGGAACATCCTACAAATTGCTGACCAGGTCGCATTTTGGACTTCCATCTGAAGGACAAAACTCTCCATGTGGCTCACAGGATCTTCCGGACTAGAGTACTTCTCAGTAGGCATCTTAAACTTGTGGGGAAATTCCGCTTCTAGGATTCTCCTTGAGAAGGGTGCGTTCAATTCTCCTAAGGGGTTCTTCCAGGTACCCCGATTCTTTCCTTTCCTTAGCTCCTCAAGTTCCTTTGCTATCTTGACCATTCGGTCTTCAAGGTGTCGAGGTGCTACATGTCTAGATCGGGCTGCGATTCCTTCGTTATCCTAGGATTCGGACCCTGCAGTTACCTCTTGACACTCCTCCTTTATAGATCGGCTACCTCGCGGGGTCCTTCTGGGTCCTGTACTACCATCTGTATCTGGCTGCGGAGTCCTCCCCCTTCCTGTTGATTCCTCCTGGGAGGGATGTCGGCTGCTGATTTCACCAGTCGGGGTCCTAATCCTACAGGGCGAACCGGGATTAGAAGTGGAGGTCCGAGCCTATCTAAAACCGATACTCGGGTACCCGGTCCAATTTCTCCTAGGCCCTGACAGCTTCGAAGGGTATTCCCTAGGCGATCATCAGGAGGCGGACACTCTCTACATAGGCAGCAGCCTACTATTCCATGATATCCAGATTGACTTCCTAGATAGTCGAATCTGGGGGGATGCGGCTTGGCTCTAGTGGAGGGACCGGTGCCAGGTTATTATTTCTGGCTCCCATCCCCTGTTTATGGACTCTTTGAATAGAAGCAAGAGAGTGAGATCTTAAATGGTCGGGCTGTCCTTGGGGGAGGATCTGAGTCTCATCTTTCTTCTACCGGGATAGCGCTAAGTTGCTTTTGAGAATAGGGTGGAAGTGTTTCCCAAAGACGGAGCCAAAAAGTGTTACCCAAAATTTATCAGCGAGGTGGAATTACAATTAACGACTTTAATGGACCACGATCAGAATTGACCACGGTCGAAGAGGTACCACGTAGTTCGATACCTATGATTTTCGGTAAGAATATCTCAATGTAATGGAGGTCAAAAAAGAAAGATAATCAATTATAGTATATTATGAAGGAGAGGAATACAATGAAATTGCCTTGCGAAATGTAAATACAAGATTCAAAAATATTCTCCACCGACCGCTGTAGGCAAAGTCTAACACAGTTGGCGGTGGAGATCTCATGCAAGTGGATAAGTAGAAAAAAGTTGTGTGTTTAAGGTTTCGATTTTCGATCCATCCTTTTAGTTGAATATAATGTCATATATATTGGTCTCATTACTTGTCATGCACTCCTATAACTTTGGTCTAGGGTTTCAGCAATTATGGGACTTTCCTTGACGATAAGCGAAGATATAGTGTGGAATCCAATCCCTAAAATTAAGTGATTCTTTCTTGGGTGGATTCTGGCATAAACTGCTTTAAAATAGGACTCTTAAATGGCGGGAATGAGTCATCCTCTTTAATGACAAAAACGCTGGCGTAAATGTTCTTCTTTGTAGCTTTAAACCTTTGTGGCATCCTTACCTAATACTTAGGCTATTTGGCGAGCTAGTTCTTTACGGTGTCAGGGTATTTAGGTGTCAGGGTACCCCGACGCCCTTCTTCTTGTAGTATCATGATTTCCACTGGTTCCCTAGTTACCCCAGTTTTGGGACACTGGTTAATGCTGTGGCGAGGTATTGGGATGACATGGAGGCGGGGTTCCTAATCTATGTAGAAGTGGGATACCCAGTCAACGTAGATGCGGGATACCTAGACAATGTAAGAGCGGGATACTAGGATAGTGTAGCGTGGTTTGTAGGATTGTAATTTTCATGCTTCTGACCTTGCTTCGGCTTTTTCTAGGTATATATCCCGATATGTTTGTCCTAATTTTCTTCAAGAGGTAGCCGAATGCTACCTGCTAAAACACTTCCTCCTTGATTTCTAGGTGGAGAATTTTTCTTTGGTCATTGGCCAATTTTGGCGATTAACAGCTTGGTCATATGACCATAACGTTTTATACAATATTTCAAAATGAGTTTTGAAAATTTTGTACAAACTAGACACTCATACCTTTCCAATGATATATTATTCGTAACATTTCATGATAGTTTGGATTAGTTTTGAAATCTCCAAAGTGACCACTAAAACAGGGCATCTCTATGTTATCTGAATCTGACATTTGGTTACTCACATGACCATAACTTTTTCTATAGATATTGAAACGTCATTTTATTAAAAGAAGCAGAAAGTAGACATCCATACATTTCCAACAGTATATTATACAATAAATTTTGATGTCTTTTGGTAATGTTTTGGAGCACTCGAATATCAAGCTATTGTGTTGTCAAGTGCGATTCTAATAGGTGGGCGTTGTTCAAGTCGCCTTACGTAGAGCGACTGTACAACGACTTTGCCAGAAATTTGATTTTTTTTTATCAAACAGCATAGCTTTGTCTAAGGCTTCATATATATACATCTTCATCTTCCTTTGGTCGACTATGTGTGTTGGAAATTAGTTTTTAGAAAGAGAAAGTGCCACCTAGAGAGAGATAGCTCTAAGAACTCTTCTTTAACTCTCTAAACCTAAAACCCATGCATCAATCTTTCGTGGATCATCATTAATCTTGACTCGGTAAGTAAAAACAAAACTTAATGTTTGATTATTGTTCTTAAACACCAAGAATTCGTTTTATTGCATATGATTTGTTATAATATTGTTTTGAATGCATTTATTGATGATTGATAACATGTTTGGGTTTGTTTTGTGATAGCTTAATTGATTAGGTCATTTTTGCCTAATAAGCTAAGTCATAAATATTCTTGTGTGAATTATTGATGACTAGGTTGATAGATTGTCTTTTAATCAACTAGTTAGGCTTTTGAATTTTTATGTGTGTTTTGAGTAACAATTAGTATGTTAGAAAATCTCTACACAACTAATTGAGAATACATTTATGTCCATGTATGTTGCAATTTGTGATAGCTTTTATGATTAGGTTGTTATGACCTAAATAAACTAAGACTTGATTATTCTTAAGAGATTAATTGATATCTAGATTGATATACTTGTGTTTATTAAGCTAGTTAAGCTCTCTTGAATATTCAAGGTTGTTTGAGTAAAAATTAGGTGGTTGGAAAATATCTACAACTAATTGAGTTCACATGTATGGGCATGTTAACATTGTTTAATAGCTAGGATTGTTTGTCATTGATAATATCTAGCTAAGTCTTTATGCTTTACATTTAGATATTGACAACCTGGATGTATTGATTGTTCATTAAATTCCTTGTTGAGCATTTTGTGTGTTGTCTTACATATCATTGCATTTGAGCATATTATACATGTTCACTTAGACTTATTGATTCTCTTCATTGAGTCAAGTCTTGTGACTACAGTGGTATAGTGCACAAGCATTTTGGTCTAGGATCACTATTAAAGGCCCGCAGGGTAGTAGTGGTGGGTTAGTAAATGAGAATGGTTGAGGTCAACCTAGGTTGTAAACATCATTACAAGTAGTGGATTTGAGGACCGTGTGTGGCTAATAGAATAGGGAGTGGTTTTTCCTTATTGAAGGTTTCCACTTAAAAATTAAGTGTTCTTTAATTTCCGCACATTTACTTGATTTTTATTGTATGTTTGAATTGGGTTAATTGTGATTAATATTGACTAATCGAAAATTGGTAATAATATACAATCCATTGACTATCAATTAACAACCCATTCACCCGTATATTTAGACACGCCGTATTTAGTTTCATACTTCACAACTAATTAAAACCAACTGTTTAACTCAAAATCATAACAATTTGGCAAGTAAAAAGAGGTATAAAAACTAAGCAAAATATTAATATATCACTCATCACATCTATATCACTGAGATTGTGGATTCAAGTTATATGTTGCCATATCCGATTCCTAAATTTGTTACACACACACACACACACACACACACACACATATATATATATATACAATCTTTCTATTGTCAGTTCATCCTGAAATAAAATATATCAAGACGAAAAATGTGGTACATAGATTATGTAGAAGTTTTGACAAGTGCATACACTTTGAGTCAAAGTATGTAAATATAATGGTCCACATTGTCCTGATATATGTTATATCAGAATAAACTGACAATAGAAAATTTGTATATTAGTCTTTCTACCGTCAGTTTGACCTGATATAAAATATATCAGGACGAAGAATGTGGACTATAGATTATGAATAAATTTTGACAAGTGCATACACTTTGAGTCAAAATATGTAAATCTAATGGTTCGCATTCTTCATCCTGATATATTTTATATCAAGATGAACTGCCAATAAAAAAATTGTTTATATATATAATTTAAATCTTGTTTTGTCGTGATCACATGTTATTTTAATATGATAACATTATATATATGTGATCATATACTACTCACATACGATCGGATACAACAATATTCCAGTGTAGATACCCAATTTTCATTATTAGTCAAGTTAACGAAAATACCCTAACTAGTCACAATAATATATCAAGTGTATAAAGTGCGGAATTGTAAATGATACAAGATGTTTACGTGGAAACTCTCATGGGAGAAACCACGGGCTAGTAAGTGCGCCACACTCGAACCTCGAATCCACTAAATATGATAACGATTACAACCTAATCACAGCAATAATCACACATCTACCTAATCCCGGTATAAGTGAACCTAGTCCAATTTGCTTGTGATTTACACCTACCTAATCTCAGTTGCAACACAAGACTTACTTCTCAATGAAGAGATAATAAAACCTAAGTGAATATATGATGATATCCAAATAGCAAATAAAGCTAGGTAACCTAGATGCTTATCTAGGATGATGAATAACAATTAATGCAATCCTAGATATCAATAGCTAGATGACATGTCAAAAAGCTTAGCTAAACATAGATTATGAAAACCTAGATAGCTATCACAATACAACACTCAATCAATTTATCACAAACAATCTATATCTTGTATTTAGCATATAATCTAAGAACATACAAGTGAATAAAGAGATGACTTGTTAAGAAAGACACTAAAATTAGATGAAGTTAGTGAGAATCTTACCAAGCAAGTTGAGATGATGCAAAACCATGCATGGATGCACTCTATGTGAGCATAGATGATGCAATATGAAGTTTGATGCAAAAAGGATTAGCTTTAAGTGTTTAAAGGTGAGTTCTTGATTTTTTTCTCTTGAAATATGTTCTAAGGGAAAAATATGCTTTTTTGACTCTTAAAAACCAACCTAAAATGAAAGAGACATATATATAGGATGTCAAAATGAAGTGGCATCGTTTTGATATTTTTTTTCAAAAATATGCCTTGGGCGCCCTACACACGCCCTACATAGGGCGGGTGTAGGGCGCCTCACCTGGAAAATTAAAGAACAAGTTCTTCAAGGCCGCTGTTCACCGAGGCGAAAATGGGCGAACCAAAGTCGATTGCTCACGGGTTTTGAGAGCTGTCATTCACCCGCTCTACGTAGGGTGAGTGGAGGGCGAGTGTAGGGTGAAACACCAGTGAAAATAAATTCGATCAGGTGCCCCGCTATACGTAGGGCGGACGTACAGCGGATAGGCGTGACAGTGCATCAACTTCAGTTTCAAGCACCTCAAAACATGACCAAAAGACATCAAAACCTTTCGTATAATATATCGTTGGAAAGGTATGGAAGTCTAATTTCTACTCCAATTTATGAAATACATTTCGATGTCTTTAAAAAACGTTATGGCCAATAGAGTGACCAAAGGTCAGATTCGGATAACAGCTGTGATGCCCTGTTTTAGTGGTTATTTTGGAGATTTCAAAACCAATCCAAATGGTATGAAATATTATGAATAATATACCGTTGGAAAGGTATGGGTGTCTAGTTTTCCCAAAATTTTACAAAACTCAATTTCAATCTTTTAATAAATAGTTATGGTCACAAAACCATACAAAGGTCAGTTTCGAAAAAACATTTAAATCTTTGAAATCCAATCTTTTGAAACTAGACACTTTACTCTAAATAACCAAATCGAATCTAACGCTTATCTAAGAGAAGAATGAGACATTCTCAAGTGGTTAACCATCGTGCTAAGACATACATACCATCGTACAAGCACGGACGTTTTCGATCACATAAACGGAAATGAATTACACCACACTTAAGACTATCATACATGAAGTGCAAGTGTGGGAAGTGAATGCATCCTAATGCCTAACATGTCATGGCATTTCAATGAACTAGATGCAATCAAATAAACGTGCATGAAGAGATATTCAATAACATGAATGAACACATATAAAAACACACAACATACAATTATTAGAGATATGCATGAGTTCTGAGTGTGTGCAACTAGATCTCTTCAAAGCAAGTAAGCACAAGAATATACCTTTGGTGCTTATCAACCTTGAGGTCTTGAACAAGGGCCTTTGAGCTTGATCCTCAATCACCTAAACTACCCTTACAATTCAAACCCCAATTCTTGTTTGTCCACGAAATAAGCCAATCACAATATAGGAATCCTTACAAAGAGTGTGAACTTTATGGTTGATTCCCCTAAATTGAGTCAAGTTGAGGATTGCTTTGTCTTAGGGGCACCCAAGTCAAGAAATAAAAGAAGCCAAGTTTTCACTCTTGTGCAAGCCTTTGAAGGTGTGAATGAGATGGAAATGGGTAGCCAAAATTGTTTGAAGGAAAGACAAGAATGTGAACTTGAAGAAGAGGAAGTGACTTTTAAGGAGATAGGTGAGCTTGAGAAAGACAACACAGGTACATAACTTCTCAACATTGAACAAGAGTCTAGAAGAGCAAATGGTGTAGCTTGCCAAAAAAGAGGAGTTAGTCTCGAAGAACCTAGAGGAATTGGTAAGACTCTCGACAGAAATTGAGGAGGAAAATGGGAGAAGGTCAAGAAAGATGTTATTGAGTGTTGAGAACTCAACAAAAGCTGTATTGGAATTGCAAGAACGGTTGAACAAAAAAGAGGATAAGTTGAAGCAAGCCAAGGTTAAGGAGTGTGATTTGATCGTTCAACTTGGCATGGTAGAAAATGAGATCAAATCCATTCACAACGGGCAACACAAAAGGGCCTACATCAACGACCAAATAGGGAGTTTTTCTAACCGTTATTTAACTTGTTATTTTTGTGCCAATAAGGGGCACACTAAAGCTTATTGCTTTATCTTTCAAAGATTCAAAGCAAGTCAAGTTAGTTCTGGGATGAATCCACCAAGGGTTAAGCAAGTGTAGGTTAGAAAAGACCAAGTTGGTCAATTGCGCAAAGTGGGGAGAGATACCGTAGGTAATCCATTGGCACCAGTTTGGGTGGCCAAGTTGAGTGTATTCCCCATTCCGGTCAAACCTCTATTGGTTGACCGTGCCTAACTTTGAGTGCTTGGCACCCATTTTTGAGTTCGTGTTAATATTTTTGCATTTTAAATGGTTAGTTCTTGCTTTAGTTAAATTTTTGGGCATAATGCTTGTTAATGTGTTGTTGGTGGTAGTTTGTGCAGAAACAAATTCATTGCAGAATCCAGAAACCAGTCCAAAGAAACAGTGTGGGTCACTCACCCGCAATACAACCGCACTTGGACAAACATAGAGCATCGGGTAATAAAGTACGTGTCTAGTGCGGGTCACTCACCCGCACTTCACCCACACTATGTTAGTATTATATATATTCCACGTCGTTTTCTAGGGCTCCACCACTTTCAAACCAAAAGAGAAAAACCGAAATCCATTTGTTTTCCCTCGCTCAAACTAAAGGTATTCCGTGTGCTCCATGTTTCTAATTTCGGCAACCAAGGTATGATTATCTTGCTTTGATTTCGTTTACTTGCCTCTCTAATCATGTTTCCCATCTTTTTCTTCAATTTCTTCTGCCTATTTTGCATAAACTTCATAGTTCAAGGTAGGGCCACGAATTCATGCCCTTTTGCCATGCTTATTTTGATGTTGTGGGTTGATTTATTTGCAAAGATTATTGAAATTCGGTTGTGATTATGCCATTCATTGTTCTCACATAATTTCATGTTCACATCCTAGATTTTAAACTTTTTATTGAATATCTATAAGGATTGAATGATGGGTTGTTGTTTATTTATGCATGTGAAGTGTTTGATAATGATTTAACTATCTAATTGCACATGTATTTTCAAATTCCAAATTTAGGGTTTATATAATTGAATGGAATTCCTATGCATGCTTTAAAGCCATATTATATTGAGTGGTTTCGACAATTTGCTGTGGGTGTGAATTGTGTTGATTGTTTGTGATTCTGCATGCGATAGAATCTGGAAACAGGTTAAAATGCGGGTCAAATACGGGTCACTCACCCGTACTTTGCCCGCACTCTATCAGTCTGACAGGAAATTACTGTTCTTCATTTTTCTACAAGATTGCCTCATGGTTCCTCGATAAGAGTGTTCCCTTAACTATCTGAATTCTTTATGCAGATGTCAAGGAGAACCAGGCATTCTACTAAACAAGGGAGTCAAGTTTCTAAGCGACGTACAAGGAGGAGACCTTAGGTTCCACCACTGTGGTTGAACGAGGCATAGCATTAGAAGAGCTAGTGGACACCCCGATTCCTCAAGTAGTAGAGACGAGGGGATGGGAGACTTTTGTTAGCACCCCACCTATATATTGTAGAAGTGTGGTGGAAGAATTCTATGCGGGAATGGTACCAGAGGATTTTCAACGAACATCAATTGTTTTAGTCCATGGGGTAGAATTCCGAATAACGATCACTGACATCAACAAGTATTATCGGACCGAGCTCCCAGATGATCAAGAGACGGTTGGGAGACTACGCAATGGTGTGACTTGGAATAATATTTTTGTCACACAGGTTGTAGAGTTCACCAACCAGTTGGTGATCCGACCAATGAATTTCTATGTGGCCCCTAATTACCGAATGAAGCTCACAAACTTGAGATTGGAGTTGGAATTTTGGCATGTCTTCATCTCCCACTCCCTGATCCCCAGGAAACACTGGACGTCAGTTAACTTCAATACGGCCATGGTCCTTTACTGCATCCTTCAGAATTAATTGGTTGACATTGGCTTTCTGATCAAAAGAGAGATACTCGAACTGGGTGGCGTCAGAGTTGACAAGAAGCCACTCATTTTTCCTAGCTTGATCACCGTATTTTACAAAAAAGCAGGGGTTGATTTCGGGTCCGACTCTTTTGATAGTGGTTTAGGTCCTGTTGGGAGATTCACTTGGAATGATCAATTGAGAGAGCGGGACTCCTCTGGTGTTAGAGTTCGAACAAGGAGGAAGAAATCCGTGCGTGGAGCAGGTACAAGTAGGCAGGCAAATGAGATTTCAGACCCCACGGGGACTGACCAGGGCCTTTTGGAGTACATGGAGTATAGTCACATTCCCCCACCTCCGCGGGAGACTTCTGAGGAGATCCCTTGGTAGACTTTGCTGGCGGGTTTGAGCGATCTCAAGACTGAAGCCTTAAGAACAGACAACAAATTATTGATAGCAGAGCAGAGTCTAATGGGTTCTATGCTGATATATGGGGGAATCTCACACACATTGATCCCGAGCTTCAGGTTGCAATGGAGATATCCAGGAAAGAGCATAAACAGAGGATTAGAGCAGAGCTTGACCCCAAAGGAAAGAGGGTAACAAGTAGATCAGAGACAGAGTTGTCAGATGAGGATTGACCATCCATTTCCTTTATGTTTCTTATTAGTATTTCCTTTATGTATTTGAATTTTTAGTTAGTTTTGTTTAGGGTTTTTATGGACGATGTGAACTATGTTTTTAATTGCATTTGACCTTCGATTAGGTAGAAGTGTTGTGTGTTTTGTGCTAAGTTCTTGATCTTTTATGAATCACATGACAACATGCTTGGACAATAGACCTATATTCCTTTTACGGGAGTTTCTACTTTTCTATTTTTGTACTTAATTGTTTTTCATATTTGTGGAATGTGATTTGTGCATGTTTTGTTGTGATGGTTGAGCATAATATGCGCATAATGATTAAAGTTTTGGGCTTATGTTTAGATCCGGTTTAGGGGTCGTTGTGCCCTTCTTTCGTTGATATTTTGCACTTTATGCATGTGCTATTATTTTGAGTCTTGGACAGCGTTTTCCCCCCGCTAGGCCGTGCCTTGTGGTTACCAATAATGGGGACATTATTGAGTTTTGGTTTGGGGGTGTGGTACGCCTTGTAGAGTCGTCGTTGTGGTCTTTTTAGTGTCCAATTTTTCAATTTTGTCGCTTGTCCAAATTTCAGACTTTGAGTAAGTTTGGGTGTGATGCCTCTAGTGTATGCTTTTGGCGAGTTCTTGGTATGTGTTGTGAACTTGTGATGTAGCTTGGTGCTACTTTAGGGATTCGCTTGCACCTCCGAGGGGACTCGGTGTTTCCATGCCATGTTCTAATAGTGGAAATTCCCGTGAGATCACAAACACAAGGGTCAAAGAGCGTATTTTGAGTGTTATTATTATTGACTATTCTTAAACACTTATCTCGTCATATATGTCACATGCCATAGGATTTGCAAATTATAGTGTGAATTGCGTGATGGATACGTTCATTCCCATGGTAGATGAATTGTGGATGTGATATCAGGCAATGTGTGTTAATTTAACTACCTTTGATAGCCTAAACACACTCCTATCCTTATTGTGTGCTCCAAAGTCAAACTTGAGGCCAAACACATACTTTTTCACTTGCTACCAATACAACCATATACCATAGCCTAAACACATGCCTACCTTTGTGACTAATCATGTTAGGATGTGTAAATGTGGTGATGAAAGTAGTTAAACTCAAATGGTCAAATAGAGTGTACAAAGGAAAAATGTTGAATATGTGAGCAAATAGCTAAAAATATAAAGGCACCCAAATTTGTACTTATGAGCCGTGAATTGTAAAAGAAAAGAAATGTGGGCAACTCAAAAAGAAAAGAAAAGGAGAAAAGCAAAATATGCTCAAATTAATTGATGCTAAGTACTCACAATGTGGCGTATACCATTGGAAGCATAAATGTGGGTAAAACAAATACCTAGACACTAGCATGTGAGTGATCAATGAAGAAAAAAAGCATTGTATAGTGTGTGTGGTCGTATTCTAACATAATTGGTGATTTTGAACTCCAAATTTCCATATTCTTTGTTTCACCTAATTAAACCCCATAACCACGCTATAACCAATGGAAAAGCCCTGTTTGATCCATAATGAGTCTAGTTCGGAAATGTTGGTTGATACACGATCTTTCACGTCCATGGCATTGTGAATCTTTCCTAGGATAGTTGTTTACTAAAAATGTTGTGCAGAATCCATCTTTGCATAAATTGTTGTGTGGAACTTAGGACTCTGTGAAGAAAAAAAAAGAGAATTCATGTGAGCTTTAGTATCGAAGCGAATTATGCTCGAGGTATAGGAGCGAGTAGTCCCTAATGCAGGAGTGCCTTAGATGTGGGATTCGTGTTCGTGCGAGTCTCCCTTTAGTACCTCCAAGTGCTCTAGATCTCACGCATATGTTTTTCTTCTCTCTATCACACCTATATGTATCATGTCACTTTTTGGGCTTACGACATTTTTGAATTATTGCTTAGATGTCTAAGACTTATTTCAGTTGGCGTCTTAGTGTTTTAGATTATTTTTGCTCGAGGACGAGCAAAGGTTTGGTTTGGGGGTGTTTGATCGTGCCAAATATGTAGTATATTTAGGCCCTCAAATCCGTATCATGTGTTCTATTTTCGTGCATTTTGGCATGTCTAATGGTTGTTATATGCGTAATTGTAGGAAATGGTGTCATGATGGGTTTGGAAGCGCGTTACGGTGATTCCGGCAGAAAAGTGGAAAAAAGGAAAGGCAAATGATCATAAGCAGCTCTACAGTACGGGTCCAATGCGGATTGCAACCGCACTTCTACCACAGCCGGGACCTGATGTTTGAAGAAGAGTTAAAATGTGGGTATAGTGCGGGTCATCCAACCGCACTCCACCCACAACAAATCCAGAGAAGCTGATTTTGCACCCGACATTAAAATGCAAGTCAAGAACGAGTAATTCAACCGCAATCCACCCACACTCCGAGCTGAAACCAAGAAGTGGATTTCACACCTGACATTAAAGTGCGGGTAAAGTGCAAGTCATCCAACCGCACTCCACCCGCACTGTAGCCAAATCCAAAGAGTTGAATCTGCACCTGATCATTATAATCTGGGTAAGTGCAGGTAATCCAACTGCACTCCACCCACACTCCACGCGCGCCAGATCTCATTTTGAAGCTTAAGTGACCTATTTTTGTATGTAATATAAATAGAATGTTATAGAATTCGTTTAACTAGGCTTTTACGTAGTTTCTTTTACACAACCTAGATCTAGAATCTCTCTCTCACTCTCACTTACATTCTCTGCTCAACTTCAAGGAAAGTAGGAGATTGAAGTAATTTCAAGGAAGGAGATGTTCTCCAAGGGTTCTTCCTCTTTCCTTTCTCTTATTTTTCTAGTTGTAATGAGTAGCTAAATCCACTCTAAGGGGTTGATAGGGCAGTTAGTTGGATATTGGGCTTGTACATAAACTTGGTTCAGTATATATATCCATGTCTATCTTTCATTGTTCTATTCTTGTTGTGAATGTATATCATTGATTTCTTGTTTAGATACATCTTCTTAGCAAGATCTCTTTGGATTATGTATAAGTATTGCATCTAGATATACATCCTATTTAGTTGTTCCATGCTCGAATGAATAGATGAAACGTTATGAACTCTGATTCTTAAACAGCGGTCTTAATCTAACCTCGAACAGGTTTCCGGCACTATACATCCTAGGTCGGTACTTGTGAGAGGATTAGAAGTCAACACTATACATCCTAGGTTGGCTATTTTGTAATCGGTTGAGTCTTTGATAGGTAGATGAGCTTAATTTCCAGAATCCGTATGAACAAACAACATTATACATCCTAGGTTGGTGGTTTACAACAGATTAGTCTCTAATAGTTGGTCCTCACTATACATCCTAGGTTGATCACTTGATAGAGATAAATAACCGGCTCTATACATCCTAGGTCGGTTACCTTTGAATAGCTGTGCTTAATTGCTAGTTTGTTGCATTGCCCAATATTCACTTTCGAATCCGTTAACTCCTTAGTTTCCATCATATCTATATCTCCCATACCATTTATCACCATCTAGGTTGTTTGTTTCTTTAGATATATTATTGTGTTAAGTCACATTTTACAATATCTTCATTTTCATATGCTTAATTACATGAATGTTATTCTAGCAATATCTAGTTTTTACTAGCCCCATTTCCCTGTGGACGACACCCCACTTACCACTACACTTGTGTTTTAAAAACCAATTAGGACTTGTGAGGTTTTACAAATTGTTTTGACGGACGGTTTTCTAACGGCGTAAACTGTTATCATCAAATTCCCTTGTGAACAAGTCTACTTGTTGATCATAATATAGAGCATATGTTAAGGGGGAGCTTAGTTTATTTAGCTTTGTTCTCTATATGACTTGGTTGCATAATATCTCATATTCTATCTTGTGTCCTTTGTCTATTCCTTGAAAAAATAAAGGGAGAAATGTATACCTTACCATGTGTGGGAGAAATGTATCTCTTTGTGCTATATGGAGACTTTGTCTTAAAGAGGGGAATTTTTGTCTTAAGGGGGAGAAAAGAATTCTTTTTTGATAAGGTTAAGGATCTTAGAAAGAGCCTTAAAGCTAACATTTGTATGAAATAAAGGGAGTCTTATTTGTTTATATGAATTTATCTCACCAATCTTCTTTGCAGAAGATCTCTTGTTTGGTTTGCTATTTTTCTTATGGGTACTTTGATGATCAAAGAAGGGATTCTTGAAGACTCATAAAGACTTGAAGACATTTTAGATTAGGGATCTCTTTGTAATTTGAGGTTGAGAGAATGCAATCGTCAATGAGTGAATATTGTATGGTGAGGTTTTGCCATGGAATAGCCAAATGGGGAAATTGTTAGGTTTTAGATTTGTATTGACTTGATTCCATTGTAAAACTCTCTTTATTTGTAATGGTTAGTTGCTTAGGTGTTTCTTGGGTGAAAAGAGCTTCAAAGGAGAAAATCAACGTCTCATACAAATATCGTCTTCATGAGGAAAAGCGCTGACTTGGATACTATGGTATCAAGATACTTCTTCCTCTTACAAGGCGTAAGCGCGCACACACACACAATTCTTACACATGTGTCTCTGCATCGTTGAGCAAACAGCACACATATACATTGCATTCATTTGTGTCCCTGCATTGTTGTGTTCATTTGGTAATAACACATTCATACACTTGTTAAAGTATGCTCATGCATTGATCTTAAATTGACAAATATTGTAGAAATGCGTGTAATAGGACTATGTCTAGGAAATTGCATACTTGTATGATCTTGAGTTTATTTGTTTGTGTTTTATTGATTCGGACTTGAATTTGTTCGTATGATATTTCTTATTGAGTTCCAATCATTTTGGTTACTCATACATTAGTTTTCGAGTTCTGTGTATGAAGTTACCAAACTTTCCGTACTTTTATTATACATGGTTTTCATCTTTTTGATTTCCATATTTTTCATGAAAGTTTTGTTAATGTTCATGTCCATTAGAGAGTCCCGGTTAGTAATTCGAAAATGGATTCAAATTCAAAATTCGGAGACCGAAGAATGGTCGAAGAATACAGGAGGTGAGCAAAGGGGTAAAGAGATGGCAAATTGCCATTTGCACCCCTTGGCCATGGAGGGTGCATAGTGCCCACGCCAAACACCAACCTCTGTTTTCACGTGAAAGGGAAATGAACTGCAGGCCATTTTCATTTCAATATTTAAAGAGATTTTATTAAGTACATTCCTTGTACATGTGTTTTGGTGTACCATGCTTATCTAATGATTATGGTGCCTTAGGTGTGATCTCTTATTGGTCATATGAGAGGTTTCTCGAGTGAGCTTACCTCACCGGATCACACTCTCTCTCATTATAATATCTCTCTCCAGCAATTCAAATGTGTGTGAAAGAAGGAAAAAAAAATGGTATTTGTGCAGAATTTATCTCTCAATTCTCTCATCTTAATTTCACCATAACTCTCTCATCTTAATTCGGAATTGAGTGATTCAAAAACGAAAAACATTGGTCTTGAAGAGAGGAACAAGTCCCAGGTATTTTCAGAGTCAAAAGATGTCCACATAATTCGCAGCCATCTGATCAAAGTTCGTGGGTAATCATTTTGTTTGGTAATCAACTTCTCTCCATTTTTGTTATGATCAAATTGATGGATCTTATGAATTGATTGATGAAAATTGTTTAGAATGATTTTGATTCCAATTTTAGACTTGTTTGATTGATTTTCGAGTTATTGCTTTTTGTGATTTTGATTGAACATATTTGAAAGCTAAACTTGATTCATATGAAATTGTCTCTAGAAATGTTTTGTATAATGAGCTTGATTGTTGATTTCTAGATTTTGTTTCATGATCTAAGAACTATGATTGTTTTTTTATTTTGATATTGATTATTCTAATATAATTCTTATTGATTCACATGCTTGGATTTTAGATAACTTTGTGATTGAGTGTTAAAAGCATATTCTAGTTATCTAATTGCATGATTATAGAGTTTGTGTCATATACTTTTTCTATTTGATTGTGTTTGCATCATTTGCATCACTTAGATTATTTGCATTGCAAAAGATGTGAAGTCTCTTATTGTTCACTGATTCTTCAACATAGAGCAAGAAAGACTTGGTAAAGAGTGTGAGGCTCTAAGTAAATCCAATCAAGGAAGTCTTGGCTAAGGATGTGAAGCTCTAAGTAAGTCCAAGCAAAACAAGTCTTGGCTAAAGGTGTGAGGCTTTAAGTAAGTCCAAGTAAGGAAATCTTCCTAAAGACTTGTGGATAGTCTTGGATAGCGAGTGGCTTTCTAAAGGCAAGTGATTTGTTTCGATTAGAAAGTTGAGGCAACTTTTTATTAGTAAGAGGCTTTAAGGGTAGGATAGAAGGTATATTCAAGAGAGAGTGTTTTATGTGATTTGATTACTTTTAAGAGTGTATTTCTTTCCAACTAGTGAATTGGGTGTTGCCGGTGATTATGGATTTAACCCGTGGATGTTTCCTCTTTGGAGGTTTATCACTTAAAAATATTTATGTCAAGTTTTGCTTTAAGTTTCTTTATTTCTATATCTTGTATTGCTTTTAACACTTGTGTAATTAATCTCATATTTTCTTGTTAAAGCAATTCATTTGTTAAGCTTCCGTGTGTATACATCTTTGTTGTATTAAAAAAGAGTAGAGAAGAATTTGGAGCCTATATGTATTCAGCCCCGCCCCTTCCCCCCATTTAGGTATATTTACACTATAATTGTTCAAGGGAATTTCATATTTGTATTTCAAGACTAATTATGTTGAATTGCAAGTTATCATTTCATAACTAATAACATTTGAATTTAAGTCTATTCGATAATTATTTGAATTGAAAGTTACATGCATGTTGTTTGAAATTTACATGTCAATTGGAAATAAAGTTACATGTCAGTTTTATTACAAGTTACATGTTTGAAGGTGTATTCCAAGTTAACTATCAGGTGAAATTCAAGTTACGTGCCAATTGATGTTCAAGTTACATGACAACCTGCATTGCAATTTAAAGGCTGTTCGGTAGCAACATTTTGTGTTGTTTTTGTTTTTGTTTTTCGAAAGCAATTTTGAAAACGTGTTCATTAACCGTTTTTCATTTTATTTATTAAAAAAAAACAAAAAAAAAACAAAATTGAAAACAAAATTAGTGTTAAAAGTAAAAATTTTGAAAAACAACTTTTAGATGTTTTCCATATTTTTGATTTTGTTTTTCACTTTGTTTTTCTTCCAATATCGCCTCCACCTTCTTCTTCTTCTTCTTCTTCTTCTTCTTCTTCTTCTTCTTCTTCTTCTTCCTCCTGATATGCTTCCTGATATGCTTAAGAGAGGAAATTTGAAAATTTCTAGATTTCTTCATTAAAAAAAGTCTGGTATTTTGTCTACTTAAAAGAGGAAATTTCCAGATTTCTTTATTAGAAAAATCTAATATTTTGTTGGTATTTTTTGATAAAATGATGAATTGTCTTCTTCTTCTTCTTCTTCCTGATATGCTTAAGAGAGGAAATTTGAAAATTTCTAGATTTCTTCATTAAAAAAAGTCTGGTATTTTGTCTACTTAAAAGAGGAAATTTCCAGATTTCTTTATTAAAAAAATCTAATATTTTGTTGGTATTTTTTGATAAAATGATGAATTGTTCTTAAGAGAGGAAATTTGAAAATTTCTAGATTTCTTCAGGTATTTTGTCTACTTCTTCTTCTTCTTCTTCTTCCTGATATGCTTAAGAGAGGAAATTTGAAAATTTCTAGATTTCTTCAGGTATTTTGTCTACTTAAAAGAGGAAATTTCCAGATTTCTTTATTAAAAAAATCTAATATTTTGTTGGTATTTTTTGATAAAATGATGAATTGTTATGTTATGCAATATTGATCTTCTTTTTCTTTTTCTTTTTCTTCTTTTTGAAAAATTATGAAGTATAGATCTTGAAAGTGGTCATTAAATATCAAAAGATTTTAATTGTAATATTTAATTTGGGAATCAAGATTTGGATGGAAGATTTTCCTCATGTGTTGCAGGTCTTGCAACTGATCTTAATCTTGGGTTGTACTTTTGTTAGATGCAATACAATTCTTCCTTTATAGTAGTGTGAACACATGTTCAATATTGTTGATGCGGCTCCACTCCAGTACATATGCAAAATCTCTTCATCATCTCTATTATTCGTCATCAAAATCCCACATCTTTTGTCGGAGCTCAATGTTATATTAATTAGAATAGGAAGATTTTGGTCCACAAACTCCTTGTCCATACCTCATTTTGAATTTGCCCAAGAAATGAGTGAATCATTTAGGAAGTTTTGGATGTACTACAATTAGTATATTTCGAAGAACCGAAAATTAATGGATTGTGTAATTTACACAGGGAAAATGTTTTGGTTAATGAATTGCAAAATTTTTCGTTAATCTATCAGACGTGTTTTTCCCTTTTTCATTTTCAAAATACAGCTTCTAGTATATGCTACCAGACGCGTTTTCAAAATTCGAAACTGAAACAAAAAACACTATTTTCGTTTTCATTTTTATTTTTAAAAAACTACAAATGAAAAACGCTTACAGAAAACACCCTTACATGCCAAGTGAAGTCCAAGTTATACATCAATTGATTATCAAGTTACATGCCAATTAAATTATATTCCAAATTACTTGTCATGTAAGGTCCAAGTTATATGCCAGTTAAATTGAAAAGTTATTTATATGCTAGTTGATTCCTATGTTACATGTCTGGTGAAGTCCAAGTTACATACCAGTCATTGCAATTTACGTGCTAGTTGCATTGCAATTTACATTCATTCTAAAAGCAAGAAAAATATCAAATAGATAAAAGAAACTTATCAACTGATTGTAATTTTGGTGAAACTTAAAACTGAACCTTACATTTTCCAAATTGAACTTTACATTTTTCCACGAAGAACAACTTCAACACCGAATATCAGTTGCATCAACCATTCAATTGAAACAAGTCATTTTACAATGTAGAAATACTAAGGATATGCACAAACTGTCATTGTCTTGCTATTTGGACCTAAATATTATCGGAATCATCAACGGAATACAGTGGAGATAGCAAAAATATGACAGCAACACAAGATTATAATTTATACTATCATGCTCATTAATTGGTACACCAAAAACTAGTTAGACTTCGATCATATAATTCTTGGTCACTCAAAGCACTTGGCATAATCCAAAAGCGTCTCTATCTCCAGTCTCCCTCAATCTGATTGACACCTTCATTTTGGACTTCGTCTGATATATCAACTTACTTCCAGTTATATAGCTTAATGTTGTAGCAATCAATGACGAATTGAGAGATTTCATGCCTAAAAAATAGTCACAACCCCATGACTTTGAATGGACGCTTTGAGCCAATGACTAGCATTTCCGGCAACCAAAGAACGTGTAATCTGGCTGAGGATTTTCCTTGACACCATCTTTGTAGATACAAACTCTAGCAACAAGCGATGTGTTCTTATAAACCAACTCGACCCAATCATTGACATGAGAATTGATGAGAATCAAGAAGCATCATCAAAGGATCCATTGCATGTTCCAGTTGGGCCAATTACAAGGGCCAAGAGGAACAAGCATTTAATGATGGGCTGATTCTAAGTTGCTGAAGTTCAAGTTCGGCCCACATGAAAACCAAATCCGGGCTGAACTTCGTGGGCCTGTACAGAGGGCATATGGAGGCGGATCGTCTATTATAATATGTTTCCGGAAAGTTCAAGAGGAGCCCTACAGATGTTATGAAGACTCCGTCCTCCGTAATAGATCACAACAGGCCCAAATTCGGACATCTATCTTGTTGCGCAAAGACTTGAGCTGAGGAATCCAAATTTCAGCTTTTTCCTTTTTCGTTTCCAAAGAATAATGAGCTAATTTGTTTCTCAAATTAAGGGGCTGATTTGTTTCCAAATTTAGCCTTCCAAATAGGGAGCAAGTCAACTAATTGCATGTTTTAATCTTTATTTTCTTTCCTGTTTGTAAGGCAATTATTGCCCAATTTAGTTTCCTGATTGTAAGGCATAAATTGCCGAATATTTTATTTATTTTTCTTTTTCCTTTTCCGTCAAGGGTTTAAATCTTTTTAGTATTTAAGGGACTCATTGATGTATTATTGAAGGAATACTTTGAATGAAATAATAATTTTTTAGAGAACATTTTTCTCTTTGGTTCTTCATTGAACTGTAAACTTATCATGGGTTATACCTTGTGACGTTCAAACCTTAACTTATCACTCACCTTTCTTTTTTGTTCTTAAGTGTGGCGTCTACAACCTTCTTGATACCGTTGGTTCTTATCTCCTTATAGATAACGGGTCACGGTCCTTTTAATTTCCTTTTTTATAAATCTGAAATTAGAAAACGATCCTTCGTTACCATATTTTGATTCCGAGTCTCAGTGCTCTTAGTGAGGTTCTTATCAGTTGGTATCAGAGCTTAGGCTTCTAAAATCAGGTTTGATCTATCCTTTTTTTTCATTTCATTTTTTTTTATCAAAAAAAAAAAGTTTGATCAGATCCGTTTCAAAAAAAAAAAAAATAAGTTTTGCTTAATTTCGTTTTATCAAGTCAAGTACCAAAAAAAAAAGTGAACAAAGAGTTGAAAAAGACAAGAGAGTGCGAGCTCATCAGAGGGTAACAGTCAAAATTTAGGGAATCATGAGTGTTAAAAAAAAAAAATGTCTGTCGATGCACCAGAAAAGATCGATTTCAAGTCACAATAAGAGCTCTTAATGCTCAAGCAAAAGAAGTTGATGAGGTACAACACAACAACGTCTTTCACACCGATCTCATGTTAATGATAAAGTATGTAACTTGATTATTGATGGGGGGAGTTTTACTAATGTGGCTAGCACTCGTATGGTGGAAAAACTGAATTTGGCCACTTTAAAGCACTCAAAACCATATAAGCTACAATGGTTGAGTGGTGGTGAAGAAATTAAAGTGACTAAACAGGTGTTGGTGTCTTTTTCAATTGGGAAGTACAAAGATGAAGTCTTGTGTGATATGGTACCAATGCATGTAAGCCATATCCTTTTAGGGTGACCATGGCAATTTGATAGGCGTGAACTCATGATGGTTATACAAAAAGATACTCCTTTGTAATCAATAAAAAGCGAATCACTCTTGCACTCCTAACCCCAATACATGTGTATGAAGATCAAGTGAGGATAAAAAAAAAAAAAAAAAGATGTAAAAAATGGAGTGTGAGAGTTCAAAAGAAAGAGAGACTGAAACAGCAAAAAAAGAAAAGAAAAATGAAAGAAAAAAGAAAACTTGGCTGATGAGAAAAAAGAGAGAAAACAAATGAACTTCTATGCAAAAATGAGTGAGATCTAAAAGGCCTTGTTTTCAAATCAGCCAACTTTTTGGCCTAGTGTTCTTGTTTCTCTTTTGCAGGACTTTGATAAAGTGTCGCGGGCTATCAACAATATTACGATGAAGATTCGAGGACGAATCCTTTTGAAAAGTGAGGGAATGATGAGAATGAAGAAGCATCATCAAAGGATCCATTGCATGTTCCAATTGGGCCAATTACAAGGGCCAATAGGATCAAAGAAGCGTTTAATGATGGGCTGATTCTAAGTTGCTGAAGTCCAAGTTCGGCCCACACGAAGACCAAATCCAGGCTGAACTTCGTGGGCCTCTACAGAGAGCATATGGAGTTAGATCGTCTATTATAATATGTTTTCGGAAAGCCCAAGAGAAGCCCTACAGATGTTATGAAAACTCTGTCCTCCGTAATAGATCACAACAGGCCCAAATATGGACATCTATCTTGTTGCTCGAAGACTTGAGCTGAGGAGTCCAAATTTCAGATTTTTCCTTTTTAGTTTCCAAAGAATAATAAGCTAATTTGTTTCTCAAATTAAGGGGCTAATTTGTTTCCAAATTTAGCCTTCCAAATAGGGAGCAAGTCAACTAATTGCATGTTTTAATCTTTAATTTCTTTCCTGTTTGTATTGCAATTATTGCCCAAATTTAGTTTCTTGGTTGTAAGGCATTAATTGCTGAATATTTTATTTCCTTTTCTTTTTCCGTCTAGGGTGTAGATCTTTTTAGTATTTAAAGGACTCATTGATGTATTATTAAGGGAAGACTTTGAATGAAATAATATTTTTTTGGAGAACGTTTTTCTCTTTAGATCTTCATTAAACTGTAAACTTATCAAGGGTTATACCTTGTGGCGTTCAAACATGGACTTATCACTCACCTTACTTTCTTGTTCTTGAGTGTGGCGTGTACAATCTTCTTGATACCGTTAGTTCTAATCTCCTTATATATAACGGGTTATGGTCCTTTTATTTTTCTTTTTATAAATCTGAAATTAGAAAATGATCCTTCGTTACCATATATTGGTTCCGGGTCTCACTGTGATATGTGACTAATAGGCTAAGCCATGCACATTCATATGGAAGTGGTCTACGCACGTGAAGAAGAAATGGTCACATAGGACTTAGTCTTGATTTGTTAATTTGTTAGTTGAATTAGTGGGAATTGATGTGGTTCCAGTTAGTTAGGAAGTTAGTGTTAATTGTAATTTGCATCATGCCTTAGTGGAGTCGGTTAGTGTAGTCAATTGCTTAGTGATTTAGAAAATGTTGTTAGTGGGTGTAATTCTCTTGTTAGTGGGTAGTTTGTGTGCCTGTTATCAGGAGAAGTTATTATTTGTAAGCCTATATAAGGCACCTATGAATTCAATTAAAGAGCATTGAATATTAAAGCAAAATTGCCTCTTTATCTCCTATATTTCTCCTAAATTCTTCTATTGTAAATTTTCAGGATCGGAAATATACAATCTATCCTAAATTCTTTTTATATAATTTTCCAAGATCGGAAAAATACATATCAATGGTATCAGAGTAGTTCGAATCCATGGACACGATTTCGTAATGAAATCTATGAAGTCCTAACTCGTCATGAGTCTATTTCCGTCCAAATTCAAAATACCCTCCACACCATTAGGAATGAAATTCAATCTCTACGTGTCTTTCACAAAGAGAGTTCATTTTAGAAAAACATCAATCCACCACCGTCCATGCTCACCACCATTCATATCACTCCTACCAATCCGCCACCACCAATGCTCACAACCATTTATATTACTTCTACCACCCAAACCTCTCTAACCGGAACCACCATTCCCAAGCCCAAATTCAAATGGCACATACGATCAATCAAATTTGGAGTCCCTCTCAATTGTGGCGAATCGAACGAGTTGAAACTCCTGACAGACTTATTCGGAATTTATCCTTATGGACAAGGATAATTTGGGGAGGTTGAAATGACATGTGACTAATAGGCTATGCCATGCACAATCATATGGAAGTGGTCTACGCACGTGAAGAAGAAATAGTCACATAGGACTTAGTCTTGATTTATTGATTTGTTAATTTGTCAGTTGAATTAGTGGGAACTATGTGGTTCCAGTTAGTTAGGAAGTTAGTATTAATTGTAATTGGCATCATGCCTTAGAGGAGTCGGTTAGTGTAGTCAATTGCTTGGTGATTTAGAACATGTTCTTAGTGGGTGTAATTCTCTTGTTAGTGGGTAGTTTGTGTGCTATCAGGAGAAGTTATTATTTGTAAGCCTATATAAGGCACATGTGAATTCAATTAAAGAGCATTGAATATTAAAGCAAAATTGCCTCTCTCTATCTCCTGTATTTCTCCTAAATTCTTCTATTGTAAATTTCTAGGATCGGAAATAAACAATTTATCTTAAATTCTCTTTATGTAATTTTCCAGGATCGGAAAAATACATATCACATTATTCTTGGTGAGGTTCATATCAAGAATGCAAGAGTTCATTAAGTTGCTTGAAAGAATTGGCATCAATGATCAACTAATTGCCAATGCTTCTCAACAAATTTTTAAATCGTAGAAAATGTAATTTAGACCCAAATTGATTTAACATGCGAATTCAATTCTCCGAAAAAGATGCATGAGATGACAAGATTCAAAATGTGTAGTTTTGAAATACAAGTTATAAACTTGAAACAAACAAAGAAGATAAATCAACACCACACAAAACATGTCACAACTCAAGTCAATTAAAATCAAAATTCATTCAACAAATAAATAAAAAAAACAGACAACATACCATATGCATATTAAATATATATATATATATATATGTGTATGTATGAAGATAAACCATATACTTCTAGATAAATTAAACTCATCCTTCCAGATGCAAAAAGCGGTAAGAGGAAAATCATGTTATTTGCATATCCAAAAAGAAAGAGACTAAAAATTCTACAAACCCACAAATATTAATCAACAGTGAAAAAAAATTTCGATTTCTTAACTTCATAAGAACAATTTGTGCTCCAAACTTTAAATTCAAAGTACATATGTACCAAACTTACAATTAATAGTGAATCTGAACTCAAATTACTCAATATTTAAGTATCAATAAGCATCAATTAAAATTTTCCCAAGTGCCTTACCAATCAGGTTTATCTAAAAAATTAAGGACAATCACAAACCAAGGGTTCACAAGAGCAAAACACAAACCCAAGAACAGGGGATTAAAGCCATATAATTATTGGGGCTACCTTTGATTGAAAAACAGGGGATTAAAATTCCATGAAACTAACCAGATTTGATGATCGACAAGCGAGGGTGACAGCAATGGTGATGGTGTCGACGACCAAGAGTAGCAGCTTCTAGGAACGAGGGTAGCAGCAGCGGTGGACGATAGCTGAAGACGACGTCGATGACCTAGAGCGGCGGATTTGGCAAGAGGTGCGGCGACGATGAGAGGTCATGCGGATTCAGCGAAAACGGCAGCAACGACGAGAGGTGCGACGAACTAAACTTTTTTTTTTCTCTTTTTCTCTTCCTTTCTCTCTCTTTCTTTTGTTTTTCTTGATTTAAATTAACCCTAACAAAACAAAAAGACTGAATGTTTGAACTTTTTTTTTTTCAATTTTCAAATTTAGGTGTATTTTTGTCCAAAAGTAACCAAAAGTCATGAAACAATAAAATATAAATTGGTGGCTTAAAAAAATAAACCGATAATATTTTTGGCTCTTTATAAATTTACCCCTATATATATACACACACCTATGTATGTCATAGAATATTTTAATTTTTTGAAAAAAAAAATATTTCAACAACAATATGGAATTATAGACACGCACTACAAGACAGTTCTCAAAAACTGTCAAGAACTGCAAGTTCCTAATAGTTCTCAAAAACTGTCAAGAAAGATAGTTTTTCTTCACAGTTTTTTCAAATTTTTTATTTATGTTTAATAATTTTTTTAAACATTTACTTCATATTTTCAACACCAAACAAAATCCTGATATGAATTTATTTTACAATTAGATATCGGTTTTTGGACAAACCGATATTGGATAAGTAAAATTTTAAATTTAATAAATTACTTTTAAATCATTTACTTTAAAAAAATTTTAAAAATTAATTTTAAAAAAAATTGTTTGTTTATTTTGCACCCTCTTGTTTCATACTAAGAGATACGTTAATAATTCAATTATCCATATTAACTGGTAATCCGAGTCTTACATTTGTTCATTAAATTGCAAGATGAATAATGTGAAATATCTTCCCTATAGTGAGAGTTGTATTCCAATTCATGTTTATTACAATTGATGTCACGAGTCTTCTATAGGCCATATTTGGTTAGATAGAATGGAATGGAAAGAAAGCCATTTCATTCGTTTGGTTTGTTAAAATGCAATAGGATGATGATTCCATTGGAATGGGGATTCCACCATTTTAGTGGAATGGGCATTCTATCCAAAAACCAATGGAATGCCCTTCCATTCCAATCTAAAATTTATATTCCATAAATGCCCTCATATGCCCCAACTCCATTCCAAAAATACCCTCATTTCCAAAAATAACATATTATTATTATATATTATATTAATGATATATAAATATATTATATATATTATATATATTATATATATTATTATTATTTATTATATTATATTATATTATATAAATATATTATTATTACATATATTATATAATATAATATATATTATATATTTATTAAATATTATATTATATATATTCATATATATAGTATTATATGTATTATATATAATATATGTATGTATTATATATATTATATTATTATATATATTAAATAATATATATTATATATTTATATTATATAAATATATTATACATATTATTATTATATATAATATATATCATATATATTTATATTTATATATATTATTATATGTATTATATAATATATATGTATTATATATTTATTATATTATATAATATATATATTATATGTATTATATATAATATATATGTATTATGTATTGTATATTTTTTATATATAATATATTATTATATTAAATAATATATAATTATATATAATATACTTTTATATTTTTTTATTATTATTATTATCCATAATATATCATGTTATTATGATTGTTTTATGATTAGGGGTATTTTGGTTAAAATATAGTTAATTTCATTCCATTCCGTTGTTAACCATACAAAATAATACTAATTCAGATAAGTTCTAAAGTTCTTAGCTTTCCTTTCCTTTTCTTTCTTCTCATTTTTCATTACCATTTCGATTATCATTCCACCATGTAACCAAACGTGACCATAGAGTGTTGACCCACAACTCGACTATGTATGTTTTAAAAGATATAATTTTATTAAAAGTTTCAATTAATATTTTTTAATATATGTCTATCGTAGAAATTAGAATTTTGATTAGTTGAATAAATTTAAATTTATTTAACAAGGTTTTTTTTTTTTTTTTTTTTTAATGTCTAACAACTCATAGGTTATATATATATATTTTTCAATTGTTAACAAATCAAATCTTGTAGTCAAATGGTAAAGATTTACAACTTTTGACTTGAAGTCTTAAGTTCAATTTCTAATAATGACAATTTATCAGAATTGGGAGGCGAGGTGTTGCCGGAAGCTGAATTGCGGCTGGGGGAATATAAAAATTGCTATTCAATTAAATATTAAATAATGAAAGTTTTTAATTAAATATTATAAACATATCGTGACAGTTAAAAACTTTAACTGTCAAAAAAAAAAAAAAAAAAAAAAAAAAAACTATCAAAACCTTTCTTAACATTAGCATTGTTGACGGTTTTTAAAACTGTCAAAAAAACTTTTCTTAACAGTTTTTAACTATCAATAAATCTAGTATTTTCTTATAGTGACGGGTATACAAAGGAGTAGAAACAAGTTACAATAATATAAGGTAGTATTTTCTTATAGCGACGGGTATACAAAGAAGTAGCAACAAGTTACAATAAGATAAAGGTATTGGTGAACAACACATGGATATTATAGAGTACAAATAGAACAGGGAAATGCAGACAATTACTTCATGAACATTGAAATTACCATCAAATTAAATATTTTGTAAAACTTTTTTAAGTTGGTATATCAACCAACAAAAATTGTTAAGAACAAGTTTGGTACAATTTTTCTCCCATAGACACAATTTAGGCATTGTTAGCAGGAAAATGTTAAAGGGGTCAAATTCCTATTAACACCGTATGTTAATGGAGAAATAATACTGTTTTATTGATCGTTCCAAATACAATGCATGATACAATAGAGATTACACATTGTCTAGATACAATGAGGGTTTTTACAAGGTTTAAGCAGGAAATTTCTGACACAGTAAGCGATAGCGATTTCGTGCTAGTCGATAATTGGAAAAGGCTGTAAGGATATGGATCGAAAATCCGATCTCCCTCTCTTTTGAGAGTCTTGTTGTATTTATAGATCTATTTTCTTGCTCATTACTCTGGCGATCAATTAATCAATTAAGTAATTAATGGGACATTGATGGTGGCTTTGTTTTAGGCGTGGGAATGATTCTCATAATCAAGTGATTCATTTTCCTTCCATGGCGATCTTGACAGGGTTGACTAATCTCATTTAAAGTGGAGCTTTATAGATGGCGGGAAAAGTCAACTTTCCTTGTATTTAAATGTTGGCACATACTGTCTTCCTTGTGGCATAGTTCTGGTTCCTTGGTATACCACCGGTCCTTTCTTCCTTGATAATCTTCTCTTTATCTCAGTCCACACTGCTTGGTAGATGGGTCGAGGTATCCATGTATCCCACATCTTACTGGATATTCTTTGAGTATCAATATTCTAGGGTACCGAGACAATGCAGTAACGGGGTACCAGGATAATGCAGTAGCGGGGTACCAGGATAATGCAGTAGCGGTGTCCTTAGGACCTTAACTTTCATGTTTCCTGACATTTGGAGATCTAAATGGCCTTGATCTTGATCTGGACTCGTAGGAAGCCTACCTGGATATACCGGTCTGGCTCCTTCTCGGGGTAGCTAGATCCCTCCTGTAGTGTCCTTTTACTTCAAATAATACTGGCTTGGATGGAAAATTCTTCTTTGAACCTCTGCCTTTTTATACGGTTAACAAGCATATTTATAGTATACTAATACATACTATTACACTTTTACCATGTGTATTATTATGATTGAACTTTGTTACTTGTATGGAAAAAATGTAGTGATGTGTATTAGTATACAATAAATATACCTTAATTGTGTGTTTTTATGAGAAATATTGATGTTCGGTATGGCTTTTCTATTGTCCAAAATAACGTTTTTTATTCTAGAAGCTCTTTTGAAGTTATTTTTGGTTGTTTAGCAAAATTCAAGAAGAGTTTTTTATAATATATGAATCGTCTCAACTACCCTTTGTAAAAGTTATTTTATGTCTACTAGAAGAAGCCTAAATTTTGGGCTTTCCTAAAAAGCTCTTTTTGAGTTCTTTTAAAACCTATGAATTTTAGTTTTAAAAAAAAAAATTTGAAAAAAAATAAACATATAAATTTTTTCGACTACACTTTATAAATTTTGGATATTCAACCATATACCTCTTTCATTATAAATAATTAAAGGATAGTGTTAACATGTGTCATAGGGCAAAGGATGACACCAATATAATTACTATAATAGGAAACTCAATCACTGCATAAATTGTCTGCAGTGATTGAGTTTCCTTTTATGGTAATTATATAGGTTATTCACAAGTTAACACTACCCGTAATTAAATACATTATCAACACCCTTTTTCGAATTTAGAATTTATACAACCAAAATCTCTTTTAAAATAAAGAGCTTCTCATTACAATCCACAAATTATCTACTAATACTCCAATATAATTTTTTTATATTAAAGACAATTTTAATATGAATTAAAATTACTAAACGAGACAAAAAAAAATTCTAAAGAAACTCCAAATTAATTAAATTATTAATATATATATATATATATATATACAATTGTAGTTAAATTGCCTAAAGCATACCTAGGCGGGGGGTGAATAGGTTTTTACACATTTTTTCAATCCCTTGAAACAAACGCAAGTTTGTCCCTCAGAGAGCTTACATTAAAACACATAAACCGTACATACATGTATAGATAAGATAAGCATGTGATCATTACACCATTGTCTATATATCAACATGTAACAAGAAGAAGCATAACATTAAAATACAATAACAAATAATACTTGTATTTTCAATAATGTTCAATATGCTACAAGTGTCAATCCAAATATAACTATACAAAAGAATCAATGAACAAAAGAAGTATATATACAACTATGATCAAAATGAATTGCTTACAAATCACACTTAACAAAATCTTGTCTCAAAATATATCACAAGTGAATATTATACAATAAGATAAAAACATACACATATACAAATATAAAAGAGAGAGATAGAAATAATTGATACATGAGATTTTTTAACGTGGTAAAACCTCCAATGAGGAAACATCCACGGGTTGAACTACAACAATTAAGTACTATATATATATTGGATGATAAATTAGAAATTCCTCAAAAGTGACCAATCATATGATCTACTTCTTATTGGAGTCTATGTCTACCCAATCCCTATTGGTAGATATGAAATCTCTCAATGATGCGGAACCATCATATATTGGAGTCCATTTCTAGCCAACATCGTTGGAGATTAGAAATTCATCAAGAGCCAATGCACATCCCATGCAACACTCTCTATTGAAGTCTATGTCTACCCAAACGCCCAGACCAACCAATATTGTAGCCAACTCCTTATCCAAGGCACTCAAGCCTCTAGAGAGTCTCCCATGCATAGTTACCCAGACCTTCCCGATCCTAGCCATGACTTCTTACTCGGTTATCCAAACCTTTTGTCTTAACCAAGACTTCCTCGCTTGATGATCCGGACCTCTTGCCCTAGTCAAGAATTCTTACCTTTTACAAGGACTTCCTAGTGTGATCAATGAATGCAAATGATGCAAACAAGCAAATTCAACATAGAACATGTAATCAATACATTCCATAGAAACTAGACTTAATCATGTGAGAACACAAGTCAAAATAGTCTAGTTATACAAATTGAATTAAAACCTAGAGTATGTGAAAACACCTAACACATGTAGCTCTTAGTTTCATTCACAAATCTAATGCTTTAATAAATCATATTCGTGAAGCACATATTCAAGATATTAAAACATACACCAAAAATGCTAGAATCACAAAATGTATTCAATGGATATTCTAGCCAAAGATTTAGAGCAAGGATAAAATAATAAATCAATTAAATCCTAGAGAGCTCTAAAAAAAAATACACATGTACTAATCCTAGATTTGTTCAATCAATGATAAAAGCACATTTTAAGGTTATTGATCATTAAATAAATCATTACAATTACAAATAACCCTAGGTATCAAACTAATCACAATACAACACTCAAACATGTGAGAAACTAGAATCATAGAAAACTAGTTCACATTTGTCTCTAATTAGACCTGATTATGTTTGATTATAAAGCTATCTTTCTCAATAGAATTCATCATACATACATACACATATAGAAGAAGAAACCTCAAGATAATTAGAGGTTTTAAACGAAGAAAACACATATATAAGTCAAATACCTAAGAATCACGAGCTGGTTCGGTTTTGTGGGTAGATTCACTAGAAAAATAGATCAAACAGCTACAAACTCTTTTAGTAAAGGTAAAGGACTTGATTATAAAGATTCTTCAACTTGAATTACTCAATTCGAAGTCCGAATGAGAAAGTTATGGTGTTTGGAAGGTGAGAAAGATTGGAGAGAAAATTTTGCACTTAGTGTTTTCAAACTTTTCTTGTTTTAAATGAATGGGAGGGAAAATGAGAACATTTAAATGAAATGAAGAGAGGGAAATAATGGGCAAATGGGAGTGTGCCACCTCATAATCCCGTGAGGGGTGCGTGAGCCTCACGGGGCAAAGAGGTGTGTGGGCTGTGAGACTCACAGCCTCCTCACGCACCTCTCCTAGCTTGGCCGTTGGCCAAGCTTGCTTCCCTCGCACTCCTCTCACGTTCTTCTGCTGTATTCAGGTCTCCGAACTCTGATTTCGAATCTGTCTTCAGATTACGAATCGTGACTCCCTTATGCATGTGAACGACTATGAAACTTTGACAAAAAGTTGAGAATTCGACTCGGTACAAAACGAGGTACACAACTCAACGAATAAGAATGTAAAGTAGCGTAGCTTCCTAGTTTAGACTCGAAACCTTTTGAGTAAGTAACTGAAATGACCGGGACTCAATATGGAATCAAACGAGATCATATTCAAGTCCAGAAACAATAAAACTAAAACAAATGAACAGAAAGTCACACACGTATGTTATTTCCTAGACTTAGTCCTAAAACATGCAAATCACAATGTTTATCAAAATAAATCTAATGCATGTGCTGTAGGGAAAAAATAAACAAATAAAAGTGTTACACGCAGCGGAAGCGATACTAAAGACGATTTAGTGACTTTTAAAATTTTTCCTTTATGAACCTTAAACCCTTTTAATCAATAAACATGCATATATATCAATAAAAGTAAATTACCTCTTGTCGCGTGATCCGATTGACTTACGTCGATGGTAATCCGCAAGACCTTCAATCCGAGCACGAACGTGGATCACCTAGGAGCGTGGTCTCCCTTTCCTTTGAATTGCAAACCTGTGAATGGATCAAACAAATACTTTCTTTTCTTTGTTAGTCACAAAACAATCAAAAGAATGTCAAAATTATTCCGGTCACTTTTGAGTTCACAATCTTATGATCGAAACTCGCGTGAACCTAGATCGATATCGTATACACAAGCTTATTGATGTTTAAGCAATTGTATACTATCAAAGAATAATTTTTCACTCCTTTTTGTCTCTCTAGAATAAAAACTCTCTTAGAATTAAGAAGAAGAAGAAAGAAAATAAAAACTCAAGCACCAATTAATTGATGTGGCCGAACCCTATAAGAACATATATATAGGTTGGCCGAATTTTTCTTCTTTTTCCTTTAGGGTTGCCGAATTCTATGTAGTATCTAATTAGGGTTGGCCGAATTTCATCATGTCACTTATATAGGGTGACTGAAATTCAACCCTAATTCTTTTTAACTTTATAGACTTCAAACCCTAATCCAACTCTTTTATTTTTATTCTTTTATTTGACTAAAAAAAAAAAGACTCCTTATTTGATTAAATAAATAATACTAATTTATTTATTTACTTATCAAACAAGTCTTTTACTTTTAGGAAAGATTTGTTTCTTTAATTAAACAATTAATCAATAAATCAATTAATTCTTATTTAATTAAAACAAATCAAACAAAATAATATTTTTAGGTCAAAACCTTAACCTAGCCGCCCCACTTATATATAAGATGGGCCTAATATTATTTTCCTATTTCATTTAATCCATTGGACTTTAAATAAAAAAGCCCACATGTGAACCAGACTCATTCTTACTAAAAGAAACAAGCCCACATGTCTTTCATTAATATATTAATATAATTGAGCAACCCACATGTCTTTCATTAATATATTAATATAATTGAGCAGCCCATTACTTAAATAATGTGCAAATTATATTCTTAATATGTTAAATGCAATTCTAGATGGACCCTTAAATTGGTCCGGTAGAATATATCAAGTGATCCATGCAAGTCCGTGTGGATTGGGGATCTTGGCGGGCCATCTAAATTTAAGCTTCAATAGACATAACCTAATCACAATCAACAAATGATTCACTTAGGTCCGATCCATTAATTTTAACTCATTCCACTAAAGAGCTAAAACTGAACTCTTAAATAAAGATAGAAAAGGAAGATGCTCCTCATTCATACCCTAGACAATCATATTGGAGATAGTGTATCCTCGTGATTAATATCAGTAATCGCCAAGAGTTCATAGACCGCCTATAACTCTCCAAGTTACCATATTTACTCATATGACCACGTTTTGAACTTGGATATTTTGACTTGTCCAGAAGCCATGTTTTCAATAGACACTATCGAAAACTCAACGTTGAGATTTAATATCCAATTACCTCAAAACATCCATATGATGATATTATACTCTCATTTAATTAAATGGAGCCACGATGTCCATATCTATAAATGAAGTCCTCTATCGATTAACAAATGAATATCACTAAACTATCGAGGATAGACTATGCGATATAATCGTACTCATTGATAACTCAAATGATATCACTTGCAACCATAAGTCCATCATTTATCTCAGGATTAAGATAGACTCTCCGATTGTCCTGATAATGAAAAGACTATTATCTATTGACGGTTCTAGATAAAGCTTTTCATTGTGATCCAGTTCAATGCACCCAGTGCACTAGATCCTTTTGCTCGAAGACACTCCGATGATTTTAGACTCATCATATCTCATTTGATCCCACTCAAATGCTAGCAAAAGAATTCTACAACTTTAACAAGATAAAGGTGCCCAACCTTTAACTTAAGTTGTGAACAATATTCAAGACTAACTAAAGAATTGTGTCTACCACATACATATCCAGATGTACGAACAATTCTTCTTTTCCCATAGTCTTTAGACCTTATGATTATTTACTTTGACAATTATAATACAAACTATAAATGCTATACGATTTGTTAAACCAGAAATCACTTTATTAATATGAAAAAGATTGTTAATTACAACATTACACTCTTGCTATTGAACATAATCCTAACAATCTCCCACTTGCGCTATAGCAAATGTGTCATATCTCTCAAGCCCATATTCTCTAGATGCCCATCGAAACTCTTCTGAGGTAGAGCCTTTGTGAAGGGATCCGCTAGATTTTCTGCTGACGCGATTTTGGTAATCGTCACGTCACCTCTTTGAACAATCTCCCTTAAAAGATGATACTTTCTTTCAATGTGTTTACCTCTCTTGTGACTTCTTGGTTCTTTCGAATTAGCCACTGCTCCACTGTTGTCACAGTAGATAGTGATCTGCTTATTCGCACTAGGAACCACTTCTAAGTCAATCAAGAATTGGCGGAGCCAAACAGCCTCTTTGGCAGCTTCGCATGCAGCAACATACTCAGCTTCCATGGTGGAATCAGCAATACAAGATTGCTTGATACTCCTCCATATAACTGCTCCTCCTCCAATAGTAAACACAGCCCCTGATGTGGATTTTCTGGAGTCAGAATCTGATTGGAAATCAGAATCTGTATACCCAACGGGAACCAAATCCCCTCCAGAGTATACAAGCATATTATCTCTCGTTCTCTTAAGATACTTGAAAATATGCTTGACTGCCGTCCAGTGATCAGGTCCAGGTTTCGATTGAAACCTGCTAACTATGCCAACAGCAAAACAAATATCTGGTCTAGTACAGAGCATTGCATACATGAGACTTACAACTGCCGAGGCATATGGAACTCTACTCATGAATTGCTCTTCATGCTCATTCTTAGGAACTTGTTCCTTAGAAAGCTTGATTCCATGTCTGAAAGGTAACATACCTTTCTTGGAATCCTGCATGGAAAACCTAGACAAGATTTTGTCTATGTATGAAGCTTGGGATAATGCAATCGTTCTATTCTTTCTATCCCTTATTACTTGGATACCTAGAATAAAACTTGCTTCTCCTAAGTCCTTCATATCAAATTGTTTTGCTAACCATTCTTTTACTGATGTCAATACACCTACATCGTTTCCAATGAGTAGTATATCATCAACATAAAGAATCAGGAAAACCAACTTGTCGCCTTTAATCTTTTTGTATACACAAGGTTCGTTAGGATTCTGAATAAATCCAAAACCTTTGACAGCTTGATCAAACCTTATGTTCCAGGATCTGGATGCTTGCTTTAATCCATATATGGATTTCTGCAACTTGCATACCTTATCCACTTGGCCCTTTTCAATGAATCCCTCTGGTTGCATCATGTAGATGCTTTCGTCAAGACTTCCATTTAGGAAAGCTGTCTTGACGTCCATTTGCCAAATCTCTAAATCTAAAGATGCTGCAATGGATAAGAGTATCCTAATGGATTTAAGCATGGCCACAGGAGAGAAGGTTTCCTCGTAATCGATACCTTCTTTCTGTGTATACCCTTTAGCTACCAATCTAGCTTTAAAGGTTTCCACCTTTCCATCCATACCTCTTTTCCTCTTGTATACCCACTTGCACCCAATGGGTTTTATCCCTTTAGGCAAGTCTACAAGGGACCAGACTTTGTTATCGAACATAGATTCAATCTCGGATTGCATTGCCTTTTGCCAATGGCGACTATCAACATCCTCCATAGCTTCCTTGTACGTATAGGGATCATCGTCGTCCGGGAGATTCTCCACTGATTCTCCCAGACCGATGTATCTTTCGGGTTGTGTTCTAACCCTCCCACTACGACGAGGAATGGTAGGTTGTTGATCTTGTGTTGGATCGGAACTTATAATTGGGTTAGGTTGTGCAACCTCTCGTGGAATTGTATCTCCTGACATCTCATTCAGGACAATTCTACTTCTAGGCACAAAATCATTCATATAGTCCTTTTCCAGAAATTTAGCATTTGTCGAAACAAATACTTTAAGATCTGAAGGACTATAGAAATAATATCCTTTAGTTTCTTTTGGATACCCTACAAATATACATGTTTCTGAACGGGACTCCATCTTTTCTGTCTTTCCTTTTAACACATGCGCATGACAACCAAATATCCTTAAGTGTTGTAAACTAGGCTTGCGCCCAGTCCACAACTCATGCGGTGTTTTAGGAACAGACTTAGATGGTACATCGTTTAGAATGTATATAGCAGTTTGTAAAGCATATCCCCAAAAAGAAATAGGAAGCGTTGAATAACTCAACATAGACCTAACCATATCCAAAAGAGTTCTATTTCTCCTTTCTGCTACCCCATTCTGTTGAGGTGTACCTGGTGCAGAAAACTGAGAAACTATCCCATTATCAATAAGATATTGCTGAAACTCACCAGATAGATATTCTCCACCACGATCAGATCTCAAGATTTTTATGTGTTTCTCAAGCTGATTTTCCACTTCAGCTTTGAATGCTTTGAACATGTCAAAAGCATCCGACTTATGTCTCATGAGATACACATAACCAAATCTTGAGTAATCATCCGTGAAGGTGATGAAGTACTCATATCCACCTCTAGCTTGAATGCTCATAGGTCCACATACATCAGTGTGTATCAATCCTAAACATTCAGTGGCTCTTGCACCTTTGGCAGAGAACGTCCTTTTGGTCATTTTACCTTCCAAACAAGATTCACAAGTTGGTAGATCATCAACCTTTAAGTCACTTAAAGGTCCGTCACTTACCAATCTTTTAATCCTATTAAGGTTAATATGACCTAAGCGTAAATGCCAAAGGTAGGTTTCATCTGTTGATAATTTTACTCTTTTATGATTAGGTTCCGTTATTTCTGTGTCTAACGAGTGAGAGATATTTCTATGCAAAAAATATAGACCGTTTTCCAATGTACCTTGGCAAATAATTTTGTCATTCTTACTAATAATAAAAACTTTATTAAAAGTAACCGAATATCCAAATTTATTCAAACAAGAAACTGAAATTAAATTCCTCTTGAATTGAGGTACATAATAAACGTCTATTAAATCTAAATGCCTTCTAGAATCCAAATAAACTCTAATATCTCCCACTGCACTTGCAGACACTAACGTTCCGTTGCCCAAGCGCAAATTGATTTCATTCTTGCTCAGCTTTCTCCTTTCTTGAAACCCCTGCACGGAATAACAAACATGATTAGTGGCTCCTGAGTCTATGATCCAAGAATCTGTAGAATCAGCCAAAAAACATGTTTCTAGATAATTCAAATTACCTTCTTCCTTCTTGTTCTGGGACTTTGGGCAATTTCTCTTCCAATGTCCCTTTTCACCACAAAGGAAGCATTTCCCTTTGATCTTGGTTACTTTCTTGGTCTCCTTCTTGATAGGCCCAAGTTGCTTTTTCTTCTGTTGTTTCTTGACCTTTTGACGGGCCTTAACAGTAGCAACTTTACCAACCATATGAATCTCTTGACCTTTGCCTTTCACAAGGATCTTTTCAGCACTTTGAACATCTTGCATCAGGCCTTGTAAGGTGTATTCCTTTTTGTTCAAAGTGTAGTCCAATTTGAACTGATCAAAGGAATCTGACAATGAATTGACAACCATATCAATCTTTGTCTCACCATCTATCTCAGCGCCATGCAGTTCAGCAATGTTGAGATGTGCTATGACTTTCATCATGTGATCTTTCACAGCCTGTCCAGGTTTCATCCTAAGATTCATAAAAGCAGTCACTGCCTCTCTCTTAGTCGTCCTAGACTTCATAGCAAACATCTCCTCTAGAGACATCATTATATCAGCAGCGGACTCCATTCCTTCATGCTGCTGTTGCAACACGTCGGAGATAGTGGCCATAATGTAACATTTTGCCATATCATCTGAAGTCTTCCACTGCTCATACTCATCTCTACACATTATGCTAGATTCATTATTAGGAGCAGGTGGTTTGGGAGTAGTTAGAACAAACTTATGTTTTTCACTTTGTAGTAACAACCCAATTTTCCTTTTCCATGTGACATAATTATCTCCAGTTAAAGTGTTATCTTTCAGGATGTTCATAAGTGATGGGGTCATGATTTCTGAATAAAACAAAACATATATAAGTAAATAATCATGATAAAGCACTTTTAAATATTTATCTTGAATTAAATAAATAACTTAATCATAAAATTCAACGGTGATCTAACACCCATAAATGTTACGCCTCCTTTGGGAGTTCGCACCATTTACTAGTTAGACTAGGTCCCACCTAATTGTTAACATAACAACCAGCGTTTTCAATTTTAGCCTTGCAATTTTACTGACAAGAACTCTTGGGAGGATATCAATAAAATTACATTGAGTGTGTTACCAAGATATCGACCCTCAATTTTCTCTCACGAAAATCCCTCCTTGGGGAGTAGATCTCGTTTGAGTCCATTGTCTAGTCTATCCTTGTAAGGAAGTATGTTGCTAAATTCCATTCATGGACGCCCCTTGGGGGGATTACCAATAAATAATAAAGCTCAACTAACCTTGGAGGCCATAGGTGTTACCAAAACACCTTCTCCCACTCAATTATTTAAGGCGTGTGATTAAATCCCATAGAATGATTTACCGAGTTATCTAGATGCCAATTTAGATACCTAAATCATTCAATGCATGTTCATACCAAAAGAGATATATGCGTGGCACTCCTATTCTATATGTCATGTTATCATACAATAACAAATATTGTAATATTTAAGCATAAATTAAATAGCAACAATTTTGGCCCATCCTAGAAAAACAAGTAAATTACAATTTGTCGGGAATACAAGATCTTCAGGTGGCCCATCAACCATACGCTCATCCTTCGGCCTTCTCCCATGGGCGTGCGCAGCCCACAACCCCACAAAGGGGCTGCCTTGCGCAGCCCATAAGGCCACACAAGGCTGCCATGCGCAGCCCACCAAAGTTTGGGCTTGTCATACGCAGCCCAATCCACTCCTAGGGTGCGCACGGTGCTCGTACTTGGTTCCGGTTGCTTCGTTTTGCTTCGTGTCTTCGAATCTCCAAGACCTAAATATATTACGGCAGTATATATATAATAAATACTGCAGTATTAATTTTTTTTTTTTTTTATTCATTGCAGTATTTTTACAAACCAAAAACTGCACATACTAAAAATAAATAAAAAAAAAACTGCAGTAACCCTAAAAAAATACTGCACATATATATAAAAAAAAAAAAAACCTAGCAATCTACCAAGAAGGAATTATGGCGATAATAGACCACCCTTCTTGTTACAACTCCGAAACAAAAATTACATTGAAAATCTAGGGCCAAAATCGAGCAATAACAAACCACATAAAATATATATAAATCCATACATCACATGTAATTATATATTTGAATACCTAGAGTGCCATCTCTTTCTAAACATGCATAATCACAATAAAAAGAAATAGATCCACGTATATATACGTTAATTAATTAAAAGGGTTCAACCTAGGCTCTGATACCAATTGTAGGGAAAAAAATAAACAAATAAAAGTGTTACACGCAGCGGAAGCGATACTAAAGACGATTTAGTGACTTTTAAAATTTTTCCTTTATGAACCTTAAACCCTTTTAATCAATAAACATGCATATATATCAACAAAAGTAAATTACCTCTTGTCGCGTGATCCGATTGACTTACGTCGATGGTAATCCGCAAGACCTTCAATCCGAGCACGAACGTGGATCACCTAGGAGCGTGGTCTCCCTTTCCTTTGAATTGCAAACCTGTGAATGGACCAAACAAATACTTTCTTTTCTTTGTTAGTCACAAAACAATCAAAAGAATGTCAAAATTATTCCGGTCACTTTTGAGTTCACAATCTTATGATCGAAACTCGCGTGAACCTAGATCGATATCGTATACACAAGCTTATTGATGTTTAAGCAATTGTATACTATCAAAGAATAATTTTTCACTCCTTTTTGTCTCTCTAGAATAAAAACTCTCTTAGAATTAAGAAGAAGAAGAAAGAAAATAAAAACTCAAGCACCAATTAATTGATGTGGCCGAACCCTATAAGAACATATATATAGGTTGGCCGAATTTTTCTTCTTTTTCCTTTAGGGTTGCCGAATTCTATGTAGTATCTAATTAGGGTTGGCCGAATTTCATCATGTCACTTATATAGGGTGACTGAAATTCAACCCTAATTCTTTTTAACTTTATAGACTTCAAACCCTAATCCAACTCTTTTATTTTTATTCTTTTATTTGACTAAATAAAAAAAAAGACTCCTTATTTGATTAAATAAATAATACTAATTTATTTATTTACTTATCAAACAAGTCTTTTACTTTTAGGAAAGATTTGTTTCTTTAATTAAACAATTAATCAATAAATCAATTAATTCTTATTTAATTAAAACAAATCAAACAAAATAATATTTTTAGGTCAAAACCTTAACCTAGCCGCCCCACTTATATATAAGATGGGCCTAATATTATTTTCCTATTTCATTTAATCCATTGGACTTTAAATAAAAAAGCCCACATGTGAACCAGACCCATTCTTACTAAAAGAAACAAGCCCACATGTCTTTCATTAATATATTAATATAATTGAGCAGCCCATTACTTAAATAATGTGCAAATTATATTCTTAATATATTAAATGCAATTCTAGATGGACCCTTAAATTGGTCCGGTAGAATATATCAAGTGATCCATGCAAGTCCGTGTGGATTGGGGATCTTGGCGGGCCATCTAAATTTAAGCTTCAATAGACATAACCTAATCACAATCAACAAATGATTCACTTAGGTCCGATCCATTAATTTTAACTCATTCCACTAAAGAGCTAAAACTGAACTCTTAAATAAAGATAGAAAAGGAAGATGCTCCTCATTCATACCCTAGACAATCATATTGGAGATAGTGTATCCTCGTGATTAATATCAGTAATCGCCAAGAGTTCATAGACCGCCTATAACTCTCCAAGTTACCATATTTACTCATATGACCACGTTTTGAACTTGGATATTTTGACTTGTCCAGAAGCCATGTTTTCAATAGACACTATCGAAAACTCAACGTTGAGATTTAATATCCAATTACCTCAAAACATCCATATGATGATATTATACTCTCATTTAATTAAATGGAGCCACGATGTCCATATCTATAAATGAAGTCCTCTATCGATTAACAAATGAATATCACCAAACTATCGAGGATAGACTATGCGATATAATCGTACTCATTGATAACTCAAATGATATCACTTGCAACCATAAGTCCATCATTTATCTCAGGATTAAGATAGACTCTCCGATTGTCCTGATAATGAAAAGACTATTATCTATTGACGGTTCTAGATAAAGCTTTTCATTGTGATCCAGTTCAATGCACCCAGTGCACTAGATCCTTTTGCTCGAAGACACTCCGATGATTTTAGACTCATCATATCTCATTTGATCCCACTCAAATGCTAGCAAAAGAATTCTACAACTTTAACAAGATAAAGGTGCCCAACCTTTAACTTAAGTTGTGAACAATATTCAAGACTAACTAAAGAATTGTGTCTACCACATACATATCCAGATGTACGAACAATTCTTCTTTTCCCATAGTCTTTAGACCTTATGATT
Source organism: Acer negundo (assembly GCA_035582765.1). NCBI lineage: Eukaryota > Viridiplantae > Streptophyta > Magnoliopsida > Sapindales > Sapindaceae > Acer > Acer negundo. The sequence goes on along the minus strand of CM069231.1, from coordinate 25,726,344 downwards.
ATTTACTTTGACAATTATAATACAAACTATAAATGCTATACGATTTGTTAAACCAGAAATCACTTTATTAATATGAAAAAGATTGTTAATTACAACATTACACTCTTGCTATTGAGCATAATCCTAACATGTGCATACATTACCAAGTGTGTGAAAGTGTTATACCAATGGTGTAAAAATATGCAGGGACACAAATGAATGCCATGTGTGTGTGTGTGTGTCTATGTCTTGTAAGAGGAAAGAGGTATATTATACCTTTGATGATCAATGTAGCTCATTTCTTCTTGCAGACACCATCTTGCATGAAGAGGTACCAAGTACACCTTGAAACTTCAATCATCATCAAACTAAGACAACTAAACATTACAAGATAAACAATGTTTTGATATGGAATACATAGGAATGGGAATGGGGGCCCAATGGGGCGAGGGAGGGTCCCCCCACCCTCACCCTCATTCCTAAAACTTCACCCCACCATGCCCTCAAACCCCATTTGGGGGAATTGGGGATGGGGGTGTTAGGGGGGAGGTTCCCCTGCCCCCACCCCCGTCCCCCATTTTCTCTATTTCCCTCATTTCTAATCCTAAAATTTTTCAATCTGAAATCTGAAATTCAAAATTCAAAATTCAAAATTCGAAATTCGATCGGACCAAATTTTTGTTCCACCCTGTTTCAATATCCAATCCAATAATTAACAAATATATACAATCTAAAATATATAATTGATTTAATTTAATCCAAAATTAAAACAAATAACTATAATAATATAGTGTAAGTGTATTATAGAGTTAGAGTTTTTATATATGTGGGAAATGGCAGCCTTACCCCCATTTAGAAAATGGGGTGGGGGAGGTTCTCTAGCCCCCATTTAGGTTTTGGGGGCAAAATTTGCCACCACCCCTACCCCAAAACCCTATTTGGGGGTAAAAATTTGCCTCCAAATGGGGGTAGGGCCCCATAGGGGAAATTCTCATCCCTAGGAATACATGCCAACACAAACCAAAATCCTAACAATCTCCCCCTTTGGCAAATTCCATGTCAAAAGCTCTATATATATACTAAAACAATTACAAGGAAAATTGGTCACAATGAGTTACAATTAGTTACACATTTCTAGATAAATTTTCAACCTCAAGTCTTGAACTTCATATTAGTCTTCTTTTGATATCACCTAAAATCAACTTGAAAGCACAAGAATATCCAAGAGACAACATATATGGCAATGTACATTCTTTGGCAAGAAAATAAAAGGGTTTTATTGAAAACTAACCCAATTGGGAGGCTAAATTTGAAATCCAACCTAGTTTTGAAAAACTTGCAAAACTAACTCTTTTGGAGTTGTTGAAAGACAATATTGACCTTGTAAAATTTAAAAACCCCTATCTAATCCTTTTAATCTTTTAATCGGCCAAACCTCCCTACAACTATGTACTCTTTGTAAAAACTAAACCCTTGAAATTCAAAATCCCTAATTTCTCTAAGACCAAACCTCATTTGTGAATCTCTCTCAAACAACCTTCTCCTTCTCTCCCAATCGACATTCTCCTTCAATTCTAGGGCAGCAGCAGTCTCCAACCACGCCGCCAACTTGAAGTCGACGACGGCGCAACGAGATGCAACTTGAAGTTGACAATGGCGGCTTGAAGGCGGGGAATCCCTGAAATAGGGTTTTGATAAATTTGATTCACTTCATTTTCAAGGTAATCACGTTTTTTGTCAACTGGGTTTTATTTTTATTTTCATGTGGATTTGAATAGATTTGATGCTGTGTTCAACTGTGTTCGATTTTTGCAACTGAGTTTTGATTTTTTTTATCACTTTTTAGCATTGATGTTCATCTCTTATCCCTCTATTGTCTCTTCAACTGGGTTTTGTTTTTATTTTTATGTGGGTTTGAATAGATTTGGTGCTTTGTTCAATTGTGTTCGTTTTTTTGTAAATTTTTCAGCTGGGTTCGTTTTTTGTCAACTGAGTTAATCAATTTTTTATCACTTTTCAGCATTGATTTTTGTCTCTTATACCTCTATTGTCTCTTCAATTTTAAAAATAAAATTTAAAAATGATTAAATTATTTTGATAAACAAACCAAAACTACATGTAGAACAACATTATTTGTCAGTATATATTACTCATACACATTAATTGGCCAACTCATTTTGTTTTTTGTCTTTGTCAATAGCAGCAGCATTGATGTTCGACTATAATTATATAAATTTATAGATGCAATTTTCTTTGACCCAAAAAGAAAAATAGAGACAACAGGTTTATTTTAATTCAACATGGATGATAGATTTTCTTTGATGTTCCAATAGCCTTGATAAGAGTTTTAATCCAAAAAAAAAAAAAGTTTGTTAGTTAACAAATAATGGGTTTATGGTTTAACAAAGTTCCTGAAATTTGTTCAAGTATATTGGTTGGTGTTTATACAATGTGATTGTTATGGTTGTATGGGGTGTTTGGTGATGAGAACAATGTTTGAGTGTTTTAGTGCTTGGTAATTTTGGTATAGTGATTTTTTATTTTCTATATTGTTGGTGTTTTTGCTATCTCATTGTTATGGTTGAGTTCCTATATTGCTGGGTTCAGTGATTTTTGAATGTTTGGATTGGATTTTGTAATGGTTGTGTACTCTTAGGAAGTATTTCGTACTACATTTTGGTTTCCTAACGGGTGTTAGGAATTCCAAACGGTAGTTAGGAATTCCCAACGTGTGTTAAGAATTCCTAACGGGTGTTAGGAATTTCTAACCGGTGTTAGGAATTTCTAATGTGGTGTTAGGAATTCCTAACGAAGGTTTGGAATTTCTAACACTGTTGTTTGGAATTTCTAAACACCCGTTGGAAATTCCTAACACCCGTTGGGAATTCCTAACACCCGTGCTGTTAGGGATTCCTAACTACCGTTTGAAATTTCTAACAGCAGTTAGGAACTCCCAACAGAGTTTTGAATTATGAACTACAGTAATAAATATCACCTTAAATTGCTTATTCGGTTACAACATTTGTACTTGTATTAATATTTTATGGTTTTATGTTATATTTCAGGATAATTAAATGAGAGAAGAAATAGAATTGTTAGTACATTTCCCGACGAAGATAAACAACACTTCATTGACGGCTGCTGTAAAGTGCATTAAGGAAAAGTTGACGGAGGCGCAACTATCTCTCTTCCGCACAAAATGTTTTGGGAAACTTCTAGACATGAATGACCTTAAGTTTTCGGGAAGCTGGTACATCATTTCTTACTTAGACAAATACAGTCTCCTGATAAATCTGAGATGTGGTTTGCAGCAGATGGCAAGAGATTGCGGTTTTCTATTCAAGAGATTGTGAGATTGGTTTTCTAAATTTGGCAGCCATCAGGATTCTTGAATACAACATGCAGAAATTTCTGCATTTATTCAATGTAGGGGCAATTTTGGTAGTTACAATTAGGGACTGTTTTTATTCAATGTAGGGGCAATTTTGGTAGTAACAATTAGGGGTTATTTTTGTTTTTAAAGTGTAGAGGCTGTTTTTAATCAATTTATGAGCTGTTTTTATTGTGAACGTGCAGAAATTTCTGTCTTTTATGGATGTGTAAGACTTGTTTTTGTTGTTAGAATGTAGGGGTTGTTTTAACAAAATAGACACATATATTAATAAGTTAACAATACTATCAACACTGTCATCTCAAGCAATTAAATCCATAACAACAAGCTTCATAACAACACTGTCAAATAACACTTAAATCCCTAAAAACAAGCATATAAAATTTTGTCAACAAGCTTCATAGAAATTAAATCCATAAAAATAAGAAATTAAATCCCTAAAAACAAGCATATAAAATTGTGTCAATTGTTTTACACAACACTGTCAAACAATACTTGCATTACACAACAATAAACATTACAATTTAAAGAGCATAACAATAACAACAATAGCCACAACGGCTCTCATAAAGACTTCACAAAACTTCCACAAAATCCGTTGATTTGTGTTTCGCACTCATTCCATGACTCATAAACACTCAGTCTGTAATCTTTGAATACTACATAACCAACGTCTCGTATCATCCAGCCACCTACAAATAAACATGTAAAATTAATAAGAACAAAAAATGATAGAACATAAAAATACATAGTCAAAAAAGTTAATCATTTCAAAAAATTAAATAGCAACTATCAACAACTGTCAACTATAATATAAAACATGTTTATTATACTTTAAGGGTTTCAATTTTGATCGGATAAAGGAATTGGTACCTTACATTTCTGCCTATTGTGTCCTAATCCTCCGCATCTACCACACTTCCATTGTACAATTTCTTCATCTCGAGATGGTTTGCGTTTTTTTACCGGCATATAAAACAACAAATCGGACTTTATCCATTCAACCCACCTTTCAAATGCATAAGAAATTTATAATTAAATTCCAAAACAAATATTCTAAATTCATAGTACATTGAATCTACAAAATATTCTTATTACCAAACACTGTTTAGAAATCTGGATGCCGTTAGGAATTCTCAACAGTTGCTAATAATTCCATAACAGCCGTTAGGAATTCACAACAATCGTTAGGAATTCTATTAAACCGTTAGGAATTCCAAACACATGGTAGGCATTCCAAACGGTAGTTGGGAATTCCTAACAATGTTATGGAATTCCTAACGGATATTGGGAATTCCTAACGGCTGTTTAGAAAACAGTGCTGGACACACTCAAAAAAATAGTTCCAACTGTCTAGATTCAATGCAATAATGGAAAATCAACCACAACAATATCAAATTCAACTAAGACCTATGCTCTATTACATTCATGTAAGCTATTTTCAAAAAAATAAAGAACCCTAATACACAAATCTAAGTAAATAACACATTGTACCAAGAAATAAACTCAAAATTTAGCTTGTGAACTTTAAATTGATCACAAAAATATCAAATTCAACCAAGACCCATTCTATATTACATTCATATAAGTTGTTTTCACAAAAATAAAGAACCCTAATACACAAATCTAAGTAAATAAGACATTTTAACAAGAAATAAACTCAAAATTTAAGTATAAACTTTAAATTGATCACAACAACATCAAATTCAATCAAGACCCATGCATTATTATGTAAATGTAAACTATTTTCATAAAAATATTACACAAATTCCAGAAAATCGGACCTAAAAATCGGATATAAAGTATAAAAGTTAAAAATAAAAAATAAAAAACTCACCTCATAGCTTCAATGGAAGGAACCCTTGTGGAGTTGCTTGTGTCTACTTGTACAATGGTGGAGTTGCTTAATTTGTACTTGCAAAGGAAGAGAAAGTAAAAGAAAAAAAATTGAGAGGGAAAAGAATGGGTCGCATGTCTGTGTTGGTGAAGAGAGGAAGAAGTGAAGAAAAGAAGGAAATAATAGGTATATAATGAGTAAAAGAGAAAAGTTAGTAAGTAAGGGTAAAATGGTACTTACGCATGAAAAAAGAGTTAGTTTTGTAAGTTTTTCAAAAATGAGTTAGATTTCAACTTGAGCCTTCCAAAGGGGTTAGTTTTCAATAAAACCCAAAATAAAATATTAAAGTTCAAATGGATCATGTATGCTCCCCCTTAATACATGCTATCCAGCAAAATATTCTAGCCAAGATCAACAAAAAAATATTGCATGCCATAAAGTTCAACTTGATACCAAAATACAAAAAAAAAAAAAATTAAAAAAAAAATTTAAAAATGAGAATAAGCAAGCTAGAAACTATCATATATCTCCCCATATTTCTCTCCATTTTTTACATGATATGAAACCAAAAGGAAAGAATAAGAAAAATATAACTCAAGACCATTTCTAGCCACTTGTGCCACCAAGGAATGTTGTGCGATTGGTTGATCTCACATAATGCTTTGGAATAAATGCTTTGCTTTCCAATTCTTTGATCTTCACATCTTGTAGCACTACCTTAGCAATGAGGCCTTCAATCTTCCTTTGTGACTCCTCAATCAACCTTCTTGACTTGTCAACCTCGCTCTTCAATTACATAGCCCAATTTGGAAGAATGGTTTTGCTAGATACAAGGCTTGAATCATGAGATTCACCAAAGAGCCTAAAAGTATCACAAGACTTTCCTTTTTCCTTTTTCCTTGTCACTAAAGTTCTATAAGGGAGGTAGTAGCACATCATCATCTTTTTCCTTCACACCTTTAGCTAAACACAAATGAGAAATAAACCTTGGAAATGCCAACTTTTTGTCCCAACGAGTTGACCAAGCCGCAATATCAATATGTTCTATAAGGAATTCACCAAGGTTTATGGGTTTGTTTAGTTCGGTAGTATTAAAAGATCCAACAAGATTTGCACATACAAAGAGATGCTAAAAGGCACCAACCTTAGTCAACTCACTTTTCCTAATAAAGGTTCGCTTTCCCCACTTAAAATCATCATTTCATAAAGAGTTATACCCATCCCATTAAGGTTCTCTAAGACATCAACATCAAGGAAATTCGACTCAATATCATCGGGCAATCCTAGGAAATAATTCAAGTTCTTTGAATTGACTCTAAAGACAACATCTCTAACATCGAACAAGGCATTTTCAAGAGTAGTACGTTCCTTGCACTTATAATAGAATTTTCTAACCATGTTATCATTCACTATTCCTAGCATATTAAGTCATGTACTCCAATTTCTCTCAACAATGACCTTATGAACATAAGAGCCACTATAAGATTCCAAATCCATACCTTTTACTTGAATAATCTTTTTGTGCCCAAAGATTTCCAAAAGCTTCAACTTGTTAGCTTTGGCCTTTTGGAAATCTTGGAAGAAGAAGAGGGTTTGGACTTATCTATGGGTTTAGAGGGACTACTAACTCCAACTTGCTTGGATTTCCCCATGACCTTGTGTAGTGTATCACTAAAACATGAAAACAAACGTGTGTAGAAACATCAAAGCAAGTTAGTGAGACTAAACATATACAAAGGCAAAACAACATTTTTGAACAAATCAATATTCATATCAAGTATCATTATAGCATCTTTAAGATTTATCAAAAATAAGAATAATGCCAACAAACAACAATATTGAAGAACATATTAACATATCATAAAAGAGAACAAAAGTTTAGCATATAATGCTCCCCTTGATAAATGCCCTATCTAAGATTTAGATAGACAATTGTTCACAAAAATAGCCACACAATTAAATCACCAATCAATTTTAATAGATTTTCAAATAAGCTCCATTTAACAATGAGAGTTACACCAACATTTTCAATCACTCTCATATTTCTTCAAAAATTGTTGGAGTATCAAAATACCAAATAAGCAAACGTGAGTGTGTGAAGATTTTGCTTCAAGTACATGAAAAGAAGTAATTTGATAATCAAGCATGCGAATCATCTCAACATCTATTCATCTTAAGCCTTTCCATATAAAGGTCAAACTAATTATCATCTGGAATTTTACATTTAAAGAGAATAGATTTCAACATTTTAGCATGTGTGTTCATGTGGCTCGTCATTTCATTTCTATTTGACAACTCGAGCTAATTTGATTATTCAACTATACTCCATAAAGCCTTTTTGTTTTGTTTTAGGCTTTAATCAAAGATTTTTTTTTAAATGATTCTTTTCAACACTTCTTCGATTTTTCTAACATAAACGTATACCCTTCATGGTGGCTTTCACTTATCACAAGGGCGTAGCCTTTTCTTACATTGGGCGACTGCACAACCAAGGTGTATAGCACTTTCCATAAAGGTGCTCGTTGAGTTCTATGTTGCTGAAGCAAATGGATACCAATCATAGGTCATCTTTAAACGTACGAGTCCTAGGACTTCAAGGTGTATCCAAAACTTACATCAATCAAACTCAACTTACTCAACCAAGCATACAAGAGAAGCAAAGTGCATTTTTGAAATCAAGTTTTATGGCTTAATAGCACATAACCAAAAAAAAAATACAAAGAGACTTACTTAAGATTATTACTTCTCAAGAGAGTAGCTTTCAAAGAATATGAAGCTCTTATTTTTTAAAACATATCACTCAACAATCATACTTACAATAACACGCATCATGATTAAGATCAATGTGAACAATTATCACCAAAAGATCTTAAGAGAGCAAATGTCAAAGAGGACCATATACACTATACTAATTCTCTAATATGACATGCTTCATGAAATGGTACAAACAATGAGTTGAAAGATGAAAATTCAAGTAAGCAAGCAATGTGATATAGAGATACCTTTGCAAGCTATTTTAATCAAATGTAAAGTCTTCACCCTTTTTATGAGTCCTCTTTGCTTGTTTGTCCTCATGACAACAAGTTTTTGGTGTGTCGATCCAAGAGACTAAAGACTTAGTATTTCAACTCAAAAAAAAAAAATGACTTTCTCCAAAAGTCTTAACATGATTGTCACCATATAGATTTCATAATAACAACTTCTCAAAAGTTAATCAACAGATTTCGACTATCATAACATAAATGTGAGATAGTTAAGTTCATGTCAAGTTATAGAGATACAAAGCAAGAAAGCTAAGTTTCTTAACAACTAGACACTAATCTTAAAGCTAACTCACATGTGCAACTTACACTATTGGTAAGAGCACTTACCCTTGACAAACTTTGTCTCGGGTGAACCTACACAAACATTATCAAGATTTTTAATGATAACAATGTTGTATCTAGAATAAAGACTTTCTATGACTTTCTTAACAAGAATATCATTGATACTCTTGGCTTCAACATTGCTAGCAACACATGCTTTGTCAATTTTAGTAAGGTTTGATTCTTAACATGCTTTTTGACATTTTCATATTTCCATATTCAAAAGTTTTAGCATGCTTAAAATGAGGCACAATCTCTTTATTCCTTGATGCATTTTCTATTTTGCAATATTCAATGAATTTAAAGCACTTAAGCTTGATATGGCTTACGGTATTGCAAAAATGACATACGGGAATAAAATGAGAGATTTTACCTTCCGGAGTTAGAGAAGCACAAATGGGAGTTTTAAGGGGTACCTTGTTCTTCAACTTGGAACGTCTCTTCTTAGAGCTTTCTTGTCAACAATGACAATTTCCTCGCTTTTAGGAAGTGATTCTTCTATGAGCTTCTTCTTAACTACTAAGTCGCTTGAACCTCCTAAAGTCAAACTAGAGATGATCTTATCCCTTTCAAGAATAATCCATTCACATTCTCTAAGCTTCTTGGTAAGAGCACTTTTTTCACCCAAGAGCCTTCAAGTTGTTGACACAAACTCATCCACTTGTAGTTTGATCAAATCATCCTTCTTAACAACTTCTCTTAAGGCTATCCTCAAATTCTCTTCAAGACACTTCACCTTGGCCAAAAGATCTATGTAGGTTAGATTCTCACTTAAGCACTCTTGATGATTCGGATCAACCTCCTTATCCAATGAATCTTGACTAACATCCTCTAGAGTAGAGTGAGAGGTCGTGAAAGCAAAAAAGTTGCTCACCAACTCTTCTTCACTAGAAGACTCATCACTTGAGCTCTCCTCATCACTAGAGTCATCATCTTCACTCTATGTGGTCGCCATAGCTTTTCCATTCTTGTCCTTCTTAGTCTTATCACTAGGACAATCAAAAGCATAATATCCAAACTTCTTGCACTTAAAGCATTGGACCTTTCTATTGCTTTTAACATGACCACTCATCTCATGAGTAGGAGTAAAAGACTTCTTGACTTCCACATCCTTTGAGTACTTGCCACTTGGCTTGGCACCTTTTGTCATAAACTTCCTAAACTTCCTAAACTTCCTAAGTAATAAAGCCATCTCCTCGTCATCATCGCTACTACTAGCTTCTTTGATGAATTTGAGAGCTAAACCATTGTTCTTAGCCTTAGGCTTAATTCATGCCTCAAAGGTTTGAAGAGACCCTAGCAACTCATCTATGCTCATGTTGTCTACGTCATTGCTCTTTTCAATGGATGTTACCTTGGCTTTGAACCTCTTTGGTAAAGACCTTAGAATCTTCCAATTTAGTCTCTCACCGGAGATGGGAATGCTAAGTTCTTAACATTGGTTTGCGATGTCTAGGATCTTGAATTAAAAGTCATTGAACTTATCTTCCACACACATCAGTAATGTCTCAAACTGAGTTGTGAGCATTTGAAGCCTAGACTTCCTCACCGTTTAAGTCCTCTCATTGGTGACTTAGAGAGCATCCCACCCCTCCTTTACGGTCTCTAGGTTTTGGATGTATGAGAATTGCCTACTGTCCATACCTCCGAAAATAGCATTCACCACCCGATGTTGCCACTTCGCTAACTCAAACTCATTAGTAGACCACTCACTCCGAGCCTTGGAAACGATGGTTCCATTCTTAAGTCTCTTATTGGGAAAGAGGTAGCCTTCCTCCACATTCATCCAAGCTCTCTCATCAATAGAGCGAATGTAAGCCTTCATCCTCAATTTCCAAAACCCATAGTTGTGACCCTTGAGAAGAGAAGGCCTAGAGTTAGAAGCCCTTTCGGTCGTAACATCATCTTGTACAACCATGCTTCAAAATCCTAAGCAATTCACACAAGAGTATAAATTGGATCTCGTCAAGTGCTATCTAACGACCCACTCTGATACCAATTGAAATATACAATCGTAGTTAAATTTCCTAAAGCATACCTAAAGGGGGGTGAATACAAGTTTGTATTACACCTTTTTCAATCCCTTGAAACAAACGCAAGTTTGTCCCTCAAGATAGCTTACATTACAACACATAAACCCTACATACATGTATAGACAAGATAAGCATGTGATCATTAAACCATTGTCTATATATCAACATGTAACAAGAGGAAGAATAAAATTAACATACAATAACAAAGAATACTTGTATTTCCAATAATGTTCAATATCCTACAAGTGTCAATCAAAATATAACTATACAAAAGAATCAATGAACAAAAGAATTATATATACAACTATGATTAAAATGAATTATGTTAGGTTTTTGGTTTGTCCTGGCATGTATTCCATATCAAAGCGGTGTTTTTTCTTGTATCATTTAATGGTCATAGAATTGATGATTCAAAGCTTCAAAGAAAGACTTGGTCATAACACATACAAGATGGAGTCTTCAAAGAGAAATGTGCTAAGTTGCACAATAAAGGTATTTTAGAGCTTTATCCTCTTACAAGGCTTAGGCACACACACACACATGACATTCATATATGTCCTTACATGATTTTATATTATCAGTATAACACTTTCACACACTTGGAAATATATTCTCATGCATTAGATTTAAATTGATAGTCATTGGAAAAAATGCATGTTCTAGGACTATGTCTAGGAAACGGCATATGTATGTGACTTGATGTCTATTTGTTTTCGTTTTATTATTTTTGGACTTGAACATGATCTCTTATGATTCCTTGTTGAGTCCCAGTCATTTTGGTTACTCATTCATTAGGTTTCGAGTCCAAACAATGTAGCTACGCTACTTTGCGTTCTCATTCGTTGAGTTGTCTTCATCGTCATTTTCTAAGATGAATTCTCAACCTTTTTGTAAAGTTTTATAGTCTTCGTTGTGCATGAGGGAGTCACAATTCGTAATCCAAAGACAGATTTGAAATCAGAGTTTGGAGGCACGAATGCGGTCGAAGAACGCGAGCTGTGCGCGAGAGTAGCGAGATTGGCCATAGGCCAGCCTTGCATGGCCACATGTGAGCCACGTGTGGCACACGAGCTGGATCCCTCTCTGCCCACGTGTGCCACAAGCGCCCCACATGGGTTGCTAACATGGCATGCTCTGATTGGACTGTATTTTCCCTCTTTTGAATTCTTTTAAAAGTTCTCTTTTCCCTCTCATTCCATTCAAGAAGAAAAATTAGAATTTCCTAAGTGCAGAATTTTCCCTCAACTTTTTCTCACCTTCCAAACACCATAACTTTCTCATACGAACTCGGAATTGAGTGATTCAAGTTGGAGATTTTTCATAATCGAGTTCTCTACCTTTTCCAAATTATTTGGCAGCTATTTGATTGACTTTTCTGGTGGTTGCACACAGAAAACGAACCAGCTCGAGAATCCAACGTAGTGTTCATATCTTTGGGATTTGTTCTTTTATAACCTTCAATTACCTTGGGGTTTCTTCTTCTATATATACTTGTATGTTTAGTGAATGCTATTGAGAAAGATAGCTTCATAATCAATCCTAATCAAAAGTCTATATAGAGACATATGTGAACTAGTTTCTTAGATTCTAGGTTTTTCACATGATTGAGAGTTGTATTGTGATTAGATTGATATCTAGGATTATTTGTGACTTGATTGAATCATTTTATGATCAATAATCCTTGAAATGTGTTTTGATCCTTGATTGACGTAATCTAGGATTAAGGCTTTTGTATGTGTTTTTAGAGACATCTAGGATTCAATTAATTTATCAATATATCCATGCTCTAAATCTTTAGCTAGAATATTCATTGAATACATTTTGTGATTCTAGCATTTTTGTGTATGTTTATGACATCTTGAATATGTGCTTCATGTATGTGTGTTATTCAAGTGTTATTTGTATGAATAGAACTATAAGTTTTTGGGTTAGATGTTTTTCACATACTCTAGGTTTAATTTATGTTTTTACATATAGATTACTTTACTTTACTTGTATTCCCACATGTTTAGGTCTAGTTGTTACATGGAATGTATTGATCACATGTTCTATGTTGTATTGCTTGTTTGCATCATTTGCATTCACATGATCACACTAGGAAGTTCTTGTGAAAGGCATGAAGTCTTAGTTAGGACTGGAGTCTGGATAGCTAAGCAAGAAGTCTTGTTTAGAGTTAGGATGACTCGGATAGGCAAGCAAAAAGTCATGGCTAGGATCGGGAAGGTCCGGATAGCTATGCAAGGGAGGCTCTCTAGAGGCATGAGTGCCTTGGATAGAGAGTTGGCTATATTATTGGTAGGCCTAGGTGTATGGATAGACATAGACTCTAATAGAGCGGGGTACATGGGATGTGTATGCACTCTTAAGGAATTTCCAATCTTCCATCGATGTTGGTTTGGTATGTTGTCCAATATATGGTGGCTTCGCATTATTGAGGGATTTCATACTTTCCAATAGGATTGGGTAAACATAGACTCTACATGGGTTGGTGATCTAGGATTGGTCACTTTGTGGAATTTCTAATTTACCATCCAATATATATAGTACCCAATGGTTGTAGTTCAACCCGTGGATGTTTCCTCCTTGGAGGTTTTACCACGTTAAAAAATCACATGTGTTAATTCTTCCTATCTCTCTTTATTTTACTTGTATATATATGTTTGCTCTTAATCTTGTAGTACATTCATCACTTGTGAAGTTTTTGGAATCAAGATTTGTTAAGTGTGATTTGCAAAGCAATAAAGATTTGATCATTCTTATATTCTTTATCCTTTTGTATATTGTTACTTTGATGTATAGTTATATTTGTTAACACTTGTAATTCCTTGAACAATATCATAATACAAGTATTCTTTGTTGTTGATATTTTTGTGTTTTATACCTCATACAACTCCTTATATATGTAGACATTACCTAAATGATCACATGATTGTATTGTCTATGTATGGATGCTTTTGGATTATGTGTTGTATGTAAAGCTACCTTGAGGGACAAACAAATGTTTGTTTCAAGGGATTAAAAAGGTGTAAAAACCTATTCACCCCCCCCCCCCCTCCGGGCCCTCTAGGTATGCTTTAAGCAATTTAACTACGTTTGTATTATTTTCAAATTGCTTACAAATCATACTTAACAAAATCTTGTCTTAAAATATATCATAAGTGAATATTATATAACAAGATACAAACATACACATATACAAATATAAAGGAGAGAGATAGAAAGAATTTACACATGAGATTTTTTTACATGGTAAAACCTCCAATGAGGAAACATCCACAGGTTGAACTACAACCATTGGGTACTATATATATTGGATGATAGATTAGAAATTCCTCCAAAGTGACCAAGCATATGATCTACTTCCTATTGGAGTCTATGTCTACCCAATCTCTATTGGTAAATCTGAAATTCCTCAATGATGCGAAACCACCATATATTGGAGTCCATTTCTACCCAATATCGTTGGAAGATTAAAAATTCCTCAAGAACCAATGCACATCCCATGTAGCACTCTCTACTGGAGTCTATGTCTACCCAAATGCCCGGGCCTACCAATATTGTAGCCAACTCCCTATCCAAGGCAATTATGCCTCTAGAGAGCCTCCCATGCATAGCTATTCAGACCTTCCTGATCCTAGCCATGACTTCTTGCTCGGTTATATGGACCCCTTGTCCTAACCAAGACTTCCTCGCTTGACTCTCTGGACCTCTTGTCCTAGTCAAGATTTCTTACCTTTTACAAGGCTTTTCTAGTGTTATCAATGAATGCAAATGATGCAAACAAGCAAATTCCACATAGAACATGTGATCAATACATTCAATAGAACTAGACTTAATGATGTGAGAACACAAGTCAAAACAGTCTAGTTATACAAATTGAATTAAAACCTAGAGCGTGAAAACACTTAACACGTGTGGCTCCTAGTTTCATTCACAAATATAATACTTGAATAAATCATATTCATGAAGCACATATTCAAGATATTAAAACATACACCAAAAATGTTAGAATCACAAAATATATTAAATGGATATTCTAGCAAAAAATTTAGAGCAATGATAAAATGATAAATCAATCAAATCCTAGATAGCTCTAAAAACAAATACACATGTACTAATCCTAGATTTGTTCAATCAATGATAAAAGCACATTTCAAGGTTATTGATCATAAAATAAATCAATACAATCATAAATAACCCTAAGTATCAAACTAATCATAATATAACACTCAAACATGTGAGAAACTAGAATCATAGAAAACTAGTTCACATTTATCTCTAATTAGACTTGATTAGTTTTGATTATGAAGTTGTCTTTCTCAATAACATTCATCATACATACATACACATATAGAAGAAGAAACCCCAAGGTAATTGAAGGTTTAAAAAGAAGAATACACATAGATAAGTCATATACCTAAGAATCACGAGCTGGTTCGGTTTTATGGGTAGAGCCACTAGAAAACTCGATCAAACAGCTGCAAATCCCTTGGAAAAGGTAGAGGACTTGATTACCAAGATTCTTCAACTTGAATTGCTCAATTCAGAGTCTGAATGAGAAAGTTATGGTGTTTGGAATGTGAGAAAGATTGGAGAGAAAATTCTGCACTTAGTGTTTTCACACGTGTCTTCTTTTAAATGAATGGGAGGGAAAATGTGGACATTTAAATGAAATGAAGAAAGGGAAAGAATAGGAAAATGAGAGTGTGCCACCTCATAAGCCAGTGAGGGGCGCGTGAACCTCATGGGGTAGAGAGGTGTATGGGCCATGAGGCTCATGGCCTCTTCACGGGCCTCTCCTAGCTTGACCGTTGGCCAAGGTGACTTCCCTCGCGCTCATCTCGCGTTCTTCTGCATTATTCGAGCCTCTGAACTCCGATTTTGAATCTATCTTCGGATTACAAATCGTGACTCCCTTACGCACGTGGACGAGTACTAAACTTTGACAAAAGGTTGAGAATTCAACTTTGTACACGACGACGAACACAACTTAACAAATGAGATCGTAAAGTAGCGTAATTTCCTAGTTTGGACTCAAAACCTGATGAGTGAGTAACCGAAATGACCAAGACTCAATAAGAAATCAAATAAGATTATTTTCAAGTCCAAAAACAATAAAACTAAAACAAATAAACACAAAGTCACACATGTATGCAATTTCCTAGACATAGTCCTAGAACATGCAAATCACTAAGTTTATCAAATTGAATCTAATGTATGTGCATACATTACCAAGTGTATGAAAGTGTTATACCAATGGTGTACAACTGTGCAAGGACACAAATGAATTCCATATGTGTGTGTGCTTATGCCTTGTAAGAGGAAAGAGGTCTATTATACCTTTAATGAACAATGTAGCTTATTTTCTCTTGAAGACACCATCCTGCATGAAGAGTTGCTAAGTTCAACTTGAAGCTTCAATCATCATCAAACTAAGACAGCTAAACATTACAAGATAAACAACGTTTTGGTATGGAATACATGTCAATACAAACCAAAATCCTAACAATATATATTAAAAAGTAAATAAAAATACCTTGTTTTTCAAAAAAAAAAAAAAAAAAAGATACATCAAAACTTGATTTGTTGAACCTATATTCGATTAAACTCAAAATTTCTAAGACTAATGAATAAATTAAAGTTCTCTAGGCGATCTTATATATACAAAAGTAACATAAAGCATTTTCATATATCGATTTTTTTATAAAAAATAAAAATAAAAACAAGGTACTTTTTGAGTTTTTTTTTTAATATATACATATATACAGTTCCTAAAAATCAAGCTGGTTCGTAAGTTTTTTTTTTCTTAACCGTTAGTGTTGTTTAAGAAAGAATGGAGATAGAAAATTAGAGATATGTATTGGAGGAGAGAGAGAGTTTAATATGATAAATTAAAATTTATGAGAGAATGTTTAATTTGTAATATTTAATTTAATGATTTAGGAGAGATAATTTCTTTTTTATTAATTTAATTCAAAAAAGATTACTTTTCAAATAAATCCAAAGGCAACGATGATTCATCCTAACTTTTATTAAAATAAAATGGTGTGTCTTTAGCAATTTATTTTTTAAAATGAAGTATCTATAAAACAGGAGTGTCAAAAGATAAAAAGGATAATCCTGGAACAAAAGGAAGTGTCTTTAGAATTCTTTTAAATTTTAAATTTTGAGAATAACGTGTCTTTAGAAAAACGAAAGTGTAAAAAGAAAATATTGAATCGTCAAAAGAAACTCTCTAAAAATATATTATCAATCAATCTATTAAATTAAAGTGTTTTGTTTTTTAATAGAAGCTTTATTAGTAAAAGATCTACCAAAAGCTCTACTTGAAGAGTCATATCAAACCCACCCAAAAATTCATCACCTTGTTTGATGACATCAATTTTAAAATAAATAAAAAATGGTATACAACTCACTATAATTATCATTCATTAACTATATATATCGCTTGCCAAAAAAATAAAAATTCAAAAATCAAAAAAAATAAAATTGAAAGTTTCACATCACTACAACTATAAAATATAATGCCAATAGAGGTGTAACTCAACTTATAGATGGACAAACTTGGGGTTTGGACAAATGACTCACAGGTCAACGGCTCGAATCCTATCAATGACGAAAGCTTTGAAAAAAATATCCGGTCTCGAATTAATAGATATTGTCAAGGAAAAAAAAAACTACAAAATATAATGTAAATGTATACTAAACTAAGGGAAATAATCATTTTCCCCCCTTGTAGTTTGTCATATTAAACACTTTGCCCCTCTAGTTTCAGTAATGACCATTTTTCGCCTTAAAAACAAAAACATTAGACATTTTACCCCCCTAGTTTTAGTACTGGCCATTCCCGGCCCCACCCCCACTTGAAAACCAAAATATTAAACATTTTACCCCCCTGGTTTTTAAGCAGGAAATGGCTATTACTGAAACTAGAGGGGTAAAATATCTAATATTTTAGTTATCATGAGGGAAAATAGTCATTACTGAAACTAGAGGGGTCAAAGTGTCTAATATTGTAAACTACAAGGGAAAATGATTGTTGTAGGGGGTCGACTTACGGTTGATGTGGATTAGGTTGGGTTGAACTAGGCCCAAGACAACTTAATTGAACTTGTCGAACGAGGGATGTCGTTTCCTTAATATACCTACAAGAAGGATTAGTCTATCGACCTGGGGAGATTATCTTTTCCGTAGAACCTACAAAAGATAAATACATAAATACAAATGCGTAGAGAGCAATGGAGATGGGATTAGATTCTTAGCCTTAGGTGTGCTTAGGCTAAGCAATTATTTGCGATGATCGCGAATTCGATCAAGTTCCGGTGGCCGGAATACTTATATGCAGAATTTTAATACGCTTTTGTAAGCTTTCCTAGTAGAGAATTCAGAAAGTGCTCAATGTGAGGGAACTTTGCTATTTATCGGTAAATGAGCCACCTCCAACGTCTACTTCATCGTGATTTGGTTGTGGGCGTAATTCAAAGAGAGATTTTCTCTCTTTTTGAATCAGCAGTTGTCACTTACAACTGACCAAGTCTTGGTTGATGTTGGTCTTGGATTGACCCGATAGTAAATAGGGCTCAAAAAAGTCTAGGCTTTTGTATATTGGGCTTATAGGACATTTTTGGCTACCACAGTTTGTTCCTCACTCTCTAAAGAAGGTTACAACGAATTTAAAGAGTGATTTCTGTTGATTTAACCACCACAAGTTCCTTTGAGTTGTCGCATGTGGTTGACTCCATATTGATTTGACAATATCAGGTACGCTGTTTGATCATTCCTATATAGCGGTGAATCGACAAATGTCGAATCAACTCAAGTTTCTTCTGGATAGAACTGGTCGATCTTTCTATCAAGTCGATCGACATTTCTGACAAGTTTTTCAGACGTTTGGTATCTTACAAGGATAAGAAGTCCAATCGATGGGATTTAAAAAGTTTAGTTTCTCTATGCTGACGTCAAGTACATTTAATGCAGACGTTATTTTCGAAGCGTTCAAAATTCAAAACGTGCGGTTACTTTGGTAGGTTGGTAATCTCAGGGGCGTTGACACGTGGCGATTAGGGTTAGGCATCTGCGATTTTTGGTTTTTATAAATCAATAAACTTATTTTCTGTTGCTTTTCATTTTTCTTCACGCAAGTTGAGTTTTTTAGTGAGCGAAGAAAGCTTTCTTTCTCTATCGAACTGTTTGTAAAGCTTCGTTGATTTTTCCAGTGTTTCTTTCAAGGTTAGGGAAAGAGAAAGATATCTTTACACTTTGTTTATTTTGCATGAGATTTACCTTTGTGAATTTATATAGGGAATAGATAGAAGTTTCTGATGCTCTTTTTCTGGGAAAAGTGTTTCTTCGCTGTTCTTGATTTCCTTCGTTGTGTTTTTGAATATATCTGAAATACTTGATTTGTTTATATGTTGAATCTGTTCATGCGAGTCTTTTGTTTTCTTTGAATGTCGTGTCATAAGTAGACTTCTGGGTTTCAGTAGGCGTTCAACTTAGGATAGGTAGAGATTTACGAAACTCAATCGATTTCTAGGTTTTGATCTCATGAAGAAAAATCCTAGTGACTTTAGTAGAAAACCCTAGGTTTCGATCTTTAAACCTTAGGTTGTGATTGTAGCGTTTTAGTTTGTGCTTGACTTGTGCATTTTTGCATGTCAGCTATCTTTTTGGAGATACAATGTCGAGCGACGCTATAACTTCGAAGCTGCAGCTCACGTGGACTCCTAGTGAAGAAGAGGAGGTAGATAGGGAGGTTGACTCTGGTAATAGCAATGTCGGTCGACTGGTATCAGTAGAGGATCCATCGAAAGTAGTTTCAATAAATACAAATGGTATGTTAGATCAAGGTGTTTTTCGTGTCGTTGCTAGATTGGTCAATCCTTCAAATCATGTAGATGTCACCGAGGCATCTACTTCTGGTCGCGTGCTAGATGTTTTAGGAGATAGTCTAGCAAGTGTGCTTACAAATAGTATCTTGCCTGGTATACATACGATTTATGATATTTCAGATTCTATCGAACTACGTGCGCCGAAGGAGTATGAAAAGACGGGCTGGGATATTCCTGGGTGGACATGTTTTAACGAGTATACCCTCTGTTTGGGGCATAGATTCCCAGTTCCTCTATTGGCTAGACAATTGTTGCAATACTATGACATTGCTCCTGGCCATTTGATACCAAATGGTTGGAGGATACTATTGAGTTTAACTGTTTTGTGTGAGAGACGTACGATAAATTTTAGGCTGGGTTGTCTCTTACATAATTACTATTTGAAGGAGCATGTAAGCGACGGAGGTCATTATTTGTTGATCCACAGGTCCAAAGAGCATCAGTTGATAACTGATAATATGATAAATGACCGTAATTGGAAGGATACCTTCTTTTTTGGTAAATGTTCTCTAGTCGACAGTCCTTAGGGGGAATCTTGGGAGGTCTATCAACGAGTCTGGAATCATCATGATAAGTGTCGATTGAGACTTGTCATTTGAAAAAAAAAAATTATTGAGTTTCCCTAA
This sequence comes from Acer negundo, assembly GCA_035582765.1. NCBI lineage: Eukaryota > Viridiplantae > Streptophyta > Magnoliopsida > Sapindales > Sapindaceae > Acer > Acer negundo. Next base: position 25,706,222 of record CM069231.1, on the reverse strand, counting down.
GTATTGACTAGTAATTTGTTTATGTAGAAATCAAGGGTATGGAAAGCAAACCGTTGTGCGACGAGGCAGTGGAGCGTACTAATGAAATATTAGCCATTCCTACAGGGGATATGAGTTGTAGAGAGTTGCTTACAGGTGGTAAGCTTAGGCCTAGCCGTTTATGGCGATGGTCGACATTGAATATGTCACGAGCACCATATCCTCTCAATGTCGTATATTTGGACTATAAGGAGTCTTGAAATACTTGGATGTGGTATGAGATTTCTTTCCCCTATTATTGACATTGAACGTCGTTTCGCTGTGACATCAATGTCGAACGCGAAGATCAATTTACTAGACAAAGTTGATGCTTTGAAGCACTGCAATGAGGAGATTACTAAGAAGAGGGCGGAGAAGAAAAGGAGAGAGGCAGCTGCTAAGTCAAAGGAGGATGTATCCACTATTCCAGAGCATTTATATACATCGTCACCTGAAACTAGCCCTCATAAGAATAAGAAGAGAACTGCCAACGTTGATCGCGAAAAGGGGATTAAACCCAACCTGAAAGAAACACCGGACTTGAGTATTTTAAAGCCGGATTCGTCGTTGATACTTCTTTCATCCAGCCTTTTGTCGTTCAAGGAGCCGACAGGGTTTCTTGTGAAGTCGTACAAATTCCTCCTTTCTGTCGACCAGTTGTATTTGAAAGGCAAGAAAATGGATGAGGTATTTGATGCGGGCATTCTTTCGACGTTTTAGGTGAGTTCATTTATCGAAGTTTTTCTTTGATCATCTTTGTCGTTTCTTTTTTATTTATATGATCTCTTTTGTTTGTAGGCTTTGCAAACGTAGTTTCATCTTCGTGATAAGTACAAGGTTGTCAGCGACAAGTGCTCGAAATTTCAAAAGTCGATCGACAATTTTAAGGCTGAAAATACTAAACTTGACAAGGCCGTGAAAGAGCTAGAGCAAAAGAATGTGACTCTAGAGGAGGAGTTGAAAAATGTGAAGGACGACACTGCGAGGAGTCGACAAGGGCTCATGCAGCTGTTGCGAAGAAGAAGATCCTTGTCAAGAGTCTAGTAAAGCAACTGACATCGATAGCAGCTGAGACGATGTGCAAAGTGAGGGCGGAGATCTTTAAGGAATATATGTCCGGTGAGCATTTAAGCTGGGACAGGGCGGAGATGCAAGAGGTCGTCGACACTTACGACGAAATGCTTAAGCTCGAGGCTTCTCCATTTGGAGAAGATGAGGAGACGGTTGATGGAGAAGGCGTCAACAAGAGCCTTGATGATGTTAAAGATGCTTCCGTTACTGATCTGCCTCCCGGTGTTTGACTTTATTTTTTTTTTATCACTTTTGATTTTTGTTTATGTAAAAATGAATGATTTGGTTGACTCGACCATTATTATTACTGATACCTTTTGTTCACATATCTCGTTTATAATGATTTTGTGTGCCAATTTTGACTTGATATTTCTTGTGAAAACGATACGACCATCATAGAATGGGGTTTTGCACCATTTTTATTTTAATCTTAAATGAGATAAACCAGTAAACTTATGCTCATTCGTAATCTGATCGACACGACCTCTAATTAATCGAGTACTTGCGTGTTTAGGTCAGCATATCCTTTTATAATGAATTGTGAACATACAAAATGTTTGTCGTACGATAATGTAGAGTATCTCATACATGCGTTTCATTTGGGTCGACAACATCTTTATAGAAATAATTGCGTATATGCGTTTCTTGGTCGATAAGACCTTTATTTACATAGATATAACCATGTTCATGTGTTTTTATGGTCGATAAGACCTTTATTTACATAGAAATAAACGCGTTCATGTGTTTTAATGGTCGACAAGACCCTTAATTACAGATATAATCGGGTACATGCATTTTCATGGTCAAAAAGACCTTTGTTTACATAGAAATGATCGCATACATGCATTTCTTGGTCTATAAGACCTTTGTTTACATGGAAATGATCGTGTACATGCATTTCTTGGTCGATAAGACCTTTGTTTACATATAAATGATCACGTACATGCGTTTTCATGGTCGATAAGACCTTTGTTTATATAGAAATTATCGCGTACATGCGTTTTCATGGTCGATCGACAAGTTTGTCGCCAGTGTTACTCCTTCACTCTCAATATGTGACATCGAAAGAGATTTTGAGAGTTGATTGGTGACATCGTAGGATCGTTCTGTATTGCTTATCTATGTCGACATCTCATTTATAGAAAGATGTTAATTATTTTTGGTGAGCTCAGTTTACACTTAATTGTATTAAGTTATCATTATTGCTCTTTGAGGGTCGAATTGTTAGTATATGATAAAAGGATAATGAGTAATAAAAAATAAGTTTAGAAATGGTACTTTTTTAGATGTAGAGAGTTCCAACTGTTGTGTAACTCTCGACCGTCGAGTCCTCGCAGCTTGTATGCTTCTCGCCTCTTTATGTTAGTAATTTGGTAGGGGCCTTCCTATGTCGGACCTAACTTTCCCGCTCCTTCTTCCCTTGTATTTTGGAAGACGTGTCGTAGTACCCAGTCGTTTACTTTGAATACCCTGATCTGAACTTTCTTATTATAATGTCGTGCGAGTTGTTGCTGGTAAGACTGTATTCTTAAGGCCACTCACTCTCGTCATTCATCCAGGTGATCTAATTCAAAATTCAACTCTAAACAGCTCTGTTCCTCATTTGGGTTTTCGCTTCATACGGTTGGAAGTCTCGACTCGATTGGGATTACTCCTTTTGAGCCGTATACAAGTGAGAATGGTGTTTCACCGGTCGATCGACGGGGAGTGGTTCTGTACGACCATAGTATCTTTGGAAGTTTCTCTGCCTATTTGCTTTTTTCTACCTCTAAGCGTTTCTTGAGTGTGTTGACAATTGTTTTGTTTGTCGCCTCCGCTTGTCCGTTGGCTTGGGGATAGCGTGGTGTTGAGAGGGTAAATTTTATTCCATATTTGTCGCAGAAATTCTTAAAGTCGTATGATATAAATTGGGATACGTTGTCGGTCACTATTTCCTAAAGTATGCCAAACCTGCAAATGATATTCTTCCATACGAAATTGTGTATCTCAATGTCAGGAACTTGTTAGAAGGCCCCAATTTCGACCAATTCGGTGAAGTAGTCCGTCAATACTAGCATGTAAACGACACCTCCTGGTGCTTCTGGGAGTTTACCTACAATATCCATTCCCCATTTCATAAAAGGCCAAGAGACCGAAATTGAATTTAGCGTACCTGGTGGGAGATGTGACACTAGCGCAAATCTTTGGCATTTGTCTCATGATTTCACATGGTTCTGAGAGTCAGTTTGCATTGTCGGCAAGTAATATCCTGCTGTGATGGCTCTGTTCGACAAGCTTCAAGCGCTAGAATGATTTCCACATTCTTCGTAATGTAGACTCTTTAGAACGTCATACGCCTCTCGTGGAGTTACGCATCTTAAGTAGGGTTATGTAAATGATTTTTCATAAAGCTTACCATACATGATGCAAAACTTTACGGCCTTTGCTTTAATCTTCCTAGCGTCGGATCTGTCCCCAGGTAGAATGTTGGCTCAGAGATAATCCAGTATGAGATCCATCCAACTTTTCCGTGGTCGACTAGTGCCAAAACTTCGGTTTCTTGTATAGTTTGCGGCATGAGATGAACGATGAGGATTGACTTTGAACCATTTGTCGTTGTCGACCCAAGGCTCGCCAGTGCATCGGCTTGAGAATTCTCTAATCTTGGTATCTGTTGGATAGTAAATTCGTTGAATGTCGACTAAAGCTGTTTTGCCTTTACCAAATATGTTGTCATCCTTTGATCTCTGGCTTTGTATGAACCATTCATCTATCGAAAAACCAGTTGCGAGTCGCTTTGAACTTCGATCTTTCTAATATTTAAGCTCTTTGCGAAGCCGAGCCCGGTAATTAGAGCTTCGTATTCAGCTTCATTGTTTGTCGGACGGAACTCACAGTGGATCGATTGTTCCAAGACATCTCCTAACGGAGATTTGAGTATTAGATCAAGTCCGCTTCCTTTTATGTTGCTAGAACCGTCGACTGACAATGTCCATTTCTAGGTCATTGTACTCTCCATAAGGGCTACTAATTCCGATTCAGCCTGCACATTCTCACTAGGAGTAAAATCCGTGATAAAATCGACTAATAGCTGAGATTTCATTGCCGTTCGTGGATGGAAACTGATGTCGTATTCACTTTGCTCGACCGCTTATTTCGTCAATCGACCTGAAAGTTCTGGTTTATGTAGTATATTCTTAAGTTGATAAGTGGTTAATACCTTAATCAAATGGCATTGGAAGTATGATCTGAGTTTGCGTGCTGCAACGACAAGTGCTAATGCCAACTTCTCCAATTGACTGTATCAGGTTTCCGAGTCGAGCAAGGCTTTGCTCACATAATATACTGGGTATTGAATGTTATCTTCTTCTCTGATTAAAACAGCGCTTACAGCCATGTCGGACACTACTAGGTATACGAGTAATGTTTCGTCATCTTTGGGCTTCGATAGTAGTGGGGGGTGAGGTTAAATAGATTTTCAAGTCTTACAATGCCTTCTCGCAATCTTCATTCCATTCGAACGTTTTTTTCTTTCTCAAGGTGTTGAAGAAATGGTGGCACCATTCGGACAACTTCAAGATGAATCTGTTCAGAGCTGCCACGCGGCCTGTGAGTTTTTGTACATCTTTGATGCATCTGGGTGATTCGATCTTTTTTATCGATTGAATCTGGTCTATATTGGCTTCGACACTTCTTTGGGTGACTAAGTACCCTAAAAATTTCCCTGAAGACACACCAAAAGAGCATTTAGTAGGGTTTAGTTTCATACCGTATTTGTCGAATACGTCGAACGACTGTCTTAGGTGTTCGATGTGTTGTTTAGCCATCAACGACTTGACCAGCATATCATCGATGTACACTTCCATCGTTGTTCCGAGCATTTTGGCGAATATCTTGTTGACCAGTCGTTGGTAAGTCGCACCTGCATTTTTCAAACCAAAATGCATAACCTTATAGTAGAAAGTACCTCGTTCTATTACAAATGCGGCTTTCTCTTGGTCGTCTAGATACATTAAGATTTGATTGTAGCCCGAATAAGCATCCATGAAGTTGAGTAGCTCGTGCCCTGCTATCGCACCGACCAACATATCAATGTGAGGAAGCGGGAATGAATCTTTGGGACATGCCTTGTTGAGATCCGTGAAGTCTCCATTCTTTTTCTTGACAACCACGACGTTTAATAGCCAATTTGGATACTTTACCTCTTTTACTGATCCGATGTCGAATAGTTTCTGAATCTCTTCGTTGATCACTTTATTTCTCTCCGGAGCAAATTTCCTTCGCTTTTGTTTCACAGGCTAATGGTTGGGGTCTACCTACAATTTATGAACCATCGCTTCTGGATCGATTTCGACCATGTCTGAATACGACCAAGCAAAGCTGTTTTGTCATTCCGTCAGGAAGTCGATTAGTTGCTCGTAGATCTCCCTTGGTAACCTAGACTCGATGAATATTTTGTGTTCCGAATTTTCTAGATCGATCGACACTTCATCGAGTTCCTCCATCTTTAACTTGTTTGGAGTCGATTCGACCTTAGTTTGGAGCCGCCTTTGTTCCCTTTATATCTCTCGTATTCCCCATCTGGTTGGGAATTTTATCATCTAATGGTTGGTCGACGGAATCGCCTTCATTTCATGTATCCAAAGCCTACCCAAGATTACGTTGTATGGGGATTGACAATCGAGTACTAGAAAATTGATGTAAAGGTTTACACCCTCGGCGTAGACCAATATTACGAATTCTCCTAGAGTACTTTTCTGCTCTTTATTGAAGCCTGTCAACATTGTCATTCGATGGATTCGTCGACCTGCATTTCCCTTAGAGCACTGTTAAATAAAATGTTACACGAACTACCATTGTCGATCAAAATACGTTTTGTTAGACAATTTGCGATATGTAAAGAAATAACAAGTGCATCATGGTGAGGAGAAAACAAATATGATTCGTCTGTAGACTTGATGGTGACCGTTTCGTCAACATTTGTGAGGTGTTCTCGATTAGGTCGAATCTCCGTGTTCGACACTTGTCATGTGTGCCTTTTCACTGCCGAATAACTCACGCCACTGACTTCTAACCCTCCAGCGATGTAGTTGATTACTCTATCTTGTCGATGTGGTTCTGGCAGATTGTTGTTTGCAGCGGTTTGCCTTTCGTCATGTTGAGCGAGGGTTTATTTCCCCTTATCTGTTAGGAATTCTTATAGATGTCCATGGTTGAAAAGTTTTGCGACTTCTAGCTTAAGGGCGACGCAATCTTCTGTTCGATGGCCATGGTCTCCATGGAACACGCATCTCAGTCTCGCGTCCCGATATTCTAGGGGTGCATTCATCTTTCACGGCCATTTGATTGTTTTGCCCATTTCTTTCATCACTGCCACAAGGTCGACTGGTTCGATGCTTAGATTATATTATGGCACTTAGACGCGTGGTCAACTCGTCCTTAGATAATTTTGCCCATATGGTCGATCATCATTTGAATTCTAATGTCGAGGCTATACGTTCCGTTTATTACTTGTCGGATAAGGTTCTGACCTTCTGTCGTTCGACCTTCTATCGACTCAATCGTTTTTACGACTTGTATTGTTGTTGATCTTGCCTATGAAATTGGCTTCGTCTTCTTCCCATTTGATTTGGGCCCATACTTTCGCCAACACATCTTTCATAGTCCTGCATGAATATTTCGTAAGTTCTTTGTAGAGGTCGGAATCAAACCTGAGGCCTTTCCTAAATTTATAGATGGCGGTCGCTTGATTACAGTGTGGGTAAGTCCTCAAATTCTCGTCGTGCCTTTGCGTGATTGTTTATAGGTCGTCCGACTGCTTTTCAAGCTTTCGACTGCTTGCAAATTGCTCCACAAACATATATGTATGCTGCGCAAAAGAATTAATTGAATTGTTAGGCAAATTAGTATACCATTGTAGAGCTGGACCACTAAGACTGGACCCGAATGCTTTGCACATGCATGCTTCTCATAGGTCGCGTGGAATTGCTGCAGTAAACATCCTCTGCTTTTATTGTGCAATGTGATCGTCTGGGTCGGTCGTCCCTTCGTATTGCTTCATGTTCGGAAAGTTGAACTTTTTAGGCATTTTGACTAGGGCTATGTCGTCGACAAATGGTGAGTCGGCGAAGCTATTTGCTGTGTTTTTTTTTACTGGAGCTGGAACTCCTGAAATCCTTTGTATAAGCGTTTCCATTTCTGCGAACCTACGAGAGAATTCAGTATTAATAGATGTAAGTAAGTCGGATCCGGGTTTTACTAATCCTAGTGTCGACTGGGTTGACATAGGTGTTTTAAAGACGTTTTTCGACTGCTGGCCTGCGATTGGATCTTGTTCGTTCTCATTTCGGATTGGCAAGTCGTTGAAGTCGATTTTGACCCGGGTCGTCTGGGGCGTCTGCTAATTCTGGCCGATGTTGGGGTTTACGTCTGGCCTTACTTGTTCAACGGGGTCGTCCAAAGCTGTTCGATCAACTTCCTGTTCATCGTTAGAAACTAGTGCTGGGCGTCTCGTCGTTTCGCTATCAAGTACCACGCTGTCAAGAATGGCTCATAATTCGCCATTAGTCGCTCGAATTGTAACATTTTCAACCTCGAGTGCCAGCAATTTTGCAACGTTTGCGGTCATTTAGGCAGTCAGTGCTGTAATCTGTTCTTCGTCGGTCGAGGCGTTCCCACCTTCAAACATGTTGAAAGATTCAACTAGTTCATTTGTAACGTTGCGATGGGCCCCACGATAGGTGCCAAACTGTAAAGGGTCAACCTATGGTTAATGTGGATTGGGTCAGGTTGAACTAGGCCCAAGACAACTTAATTGAACTTGTCGAACGAGGGATGTCGTTTCCTCAATATACCTACAAGAAGGATTAGTCTATCGACCTAGGGAGATTATCTTCTCCGTAGAACCTACAAAGGATAAATACATAAATACAAATGCGTAGAGAGCAATGGAGATGGGATTAGATTCTTAGCCTTAGATGTACTTGGGCTGAGCAATTATTTGTAATGATCGTGAATTCGATCGAGTTCCGGTGGCCGAAATACTTATATGCAGAATTTTAATACACTTTTGTAAGCTTTCCTAGTAGAGAATTCAGAGAGTGCTCACTGTGAGGGAACTTTGCTATTTATAGGTAAATGGGCCACCTCCAATATCTACTTCATCGTGATTTCGTTGTGGGCGTGATTCAAGGAGGGATTTTCTCTCTTTTTGAATCAGCGGTTGTCACTTACGACTGACCAAGTCTTGGTTGATGTTGGTCTTGGATTTAAATAGGGCTCAAAAAGGTTTGAGCTTTTGCATATTGGGCTTATAGGCTATTTTTTGCTATCATAATTGTATCCCCTAAATTAATTCAATTCGGAACTCAAATTTCAATCATGACATACAATTCGGGGAACATCATTGAAATACGTCATTTTATTTATTAGAGAGAGAGAGAGAGAGAGTAAAAAACTCCCATTTTGAAATATATATATATATATAGTCATATAGAACCTGCAGAGAATTTAGCGATCATTTTACATGTCTTTGCATGAAATCTCTCAACTCCTTGACCAACAAAGATGACTCAGGCAGCTCAGGAAAACCATAAAAACTATGGACAGCATCCGGATACTCAATCAAATTAGCTTCTTTGCCGGCCTTTTTCAATCCCTCGTAGTACCTCCGTTGCCAGTCTTGCAACGGATCAAATCCTCCGATGAACACGATCGTAGCTGGAAAGTTCACCTCCGATAAATCAACCGAATTTGGCCCGAAAACGTTAGCCGCTGGATGGTCCCTATCTGACCCTTCTGGCAAGAAAGCCTTCCATATCCAATCGGTCCGCTCTACCGAAACTATCGGAACTCCGACCAGCCGGAGCTCCGATTCCGTCCGTTCTTCTCCGCCGAAATATGGTTGTATTGCAATAAGTCCGACGAGTTTCAATTTCTGGAAACTGGAATCGCTGGCATGGACTGCCACGTGGTGAACTATGTTGCCGCCGGCGCTGTCTCCGGCAAGAAAACAGTGGTTTAGGTTTGCAAAATTTGGGAAGGTATCGATTTTTTCATTGTCGAGGAATTCTAACACGTCGAACCCGTCTTCGTATTGTGCAGGGTACTTGTGCTCCGGCGAGAGACGGTAGTTGACGGAGACGACGACGGCTGGGAGTTCCCGGGCGAGTCTCATGCAAAAATCGTCGTAGGGTTTCGAGTTGGCAGTCATGAACGTGAATCCCCCGCCATGAAAGTAGACAACAACTGGCAAGCCGACGTCTTTATAGCCACTGGAGGTGGTGTCGGGAGTGTAAAGGCGGAACCAGAGGTTTTTCGAGGCGTCAACGGTGACGTCGGAGGATGAGACGCCGTTGATGGGCTTTTTTGAGGGTGGGGATTTGAAGTCAAGGATATTGAAGAGACGGCGGTTGACTGTGAAGTCCGGGCGGCTGGCGGCGTCGGTGAAGAAAGTGACAGCTGACATGAAGAGCCTGGTCTTCCATGGAAGTTTTGGTGACGTTTTAGGGTTCTTTTGCTGAGACTGAGACATCTCTCTCCCTCTCTGTTTTCGCTCACTCACAAAAATATATATTTCAAAGCTTTGTGATTCTGAAGAAGATGGGCCAAGTCCCTCTATTCCTGCTTTCGAGATTTCGATTTGTTGTTTAATCTAAATTTTTTTTCTTTGAAAAAAAAATAAAAATAAAAATAAAAAAAGTTGAAGGAAAGAGTTGTTATGTGGTTCATACTTCACACTATTTGAAATTATAAAAAATTCTACATTGCACGTCACCTCCGAGGAGAAATGGTAGTTGGTTGTGAGGATTCAAGGAAAACCATGTGCAGCAGATATCAAGACCCCATATTTGTTGTGTCAGTAGTCCGTATATCTTCATTTTACATGTGAAGATTGGTAATTAAATATGAATTATTTATCAGCTTTTTATTTTATTTTATAAAATATCTATTTATTTGGGACTAGGTATTTTTTTAAAAACTTTCGTCAATAGCAGCATTCGAGTCTTTAACCTGAGGGTCATTTGTCCAAACTCCAAACTCGTCCATCTTAATGAGAATAAAGAAGCATCATCAAATGATCCATTGCTTGTTCCAGTTGGGTCAATTACAGGGGCCAAGAGGATCGAAGAAGCATTTAATAAGGTTTGATTCTGAGCAGCTGAAGTCCAAGTTCAGCCCACATGAAGACCAAATCCGGACTGAACTTCGTGGGCCTCTAAAGAGAGCATCTGAATTCAGATCGTCTATTATAATATGTTTTCGGAAAGTCCAAGACGATATCTACAGATGATATGAAGAATCCATCCTGGAAAACAGATCACAACAGCCCCAAATTCGGTCATCTATTTTGTTGCGCCTGAGGAACAAGCTAGGGTTTGGATGAGTCTGAATTTTAGGATATTTCCTGTTTTATTTATTTTCCAAATAAAGAGTCAATTTGTTTCCTAATTAAAGGGCTGATTTTGTTTCCCAAATGGAGTTTTCCAAATAAGGAGCAAATAAACTAGTTATTAGTTTTAGTCTTTATTTATTTCCTAAATTTATTTGCATTTATTTTCCTGATTGTAAGGCATTAATTGCCGAATATTTTATTTCATTTATCGTTCTTTCTAGGGCTTAGATATTTTTAATATTTAAGGGACTCATGGATGTATTATTGAAAAGACTTTGATTGAATTAAAAATTGAGAGGATTCTTTTTTCTCTTTTGTTCTTTGAGAACTATTTGAACTTATCAGATTTTCTCTGTGGTGTTCATCCTTGACTTATCAATCAAGTATTCCATCCTTGATTGTGGCATCCTCATTATACCAAGGTTCATATCTCTTTATAGGTGTTGCGGTTTTCCATCCAAAAACCTGAGTTTAGAACGATTTTAGGCATCAAACCGGCGAGGTTCATATCAGTTGGTATCAGAGCTTAGAATTCTAAAATCATGTTTGATCTATCCCTTTTTTTTTCTTTTATTTCTGTGTTATCAAAAAGAAAAAAAAAAATTGATCGGATTTTGTTTCAAAAAAAAAAAAAAGATTGATCAAGTTTTGTTTAAAAAAAAATTGATCAGATTTCGTTTCAAAAAAAAAAAATTAAATAAAAATTTTGTGCGAGCTCATCAGAGAGTAAAAGCCAAATATCGAGTGAACACGAGTGTGAGTGTCATCTTTGTTGAGAATAAACATGTGAGGGAGTGTTTGTGAGACTTACTAATTTGTTTTTGCAGGTTAAAAAAAAAAATGTCCGACGATGCACCAGAAAAGATTGATTTCACGCTTTTAGTTGCACGAGGAGCTCCTAGTGCTCAAGCAAAAGAAGATGATGAGCTACAACATGACAATATCTTTCACACCCGATGCCATGTTAATGATAAGGTTTATAGCTTGATTATTGATGGGGGGAGTTGTACTAATATGGCTAGCACTACTATGGTGGAAAAATTGAATTTGACCACTTTGAAGCACCCAAAACCGTATAAGCTACAATGGTTGATTGATAGTGAAGAAATCAAGGTGACTAAACAGGTGTTGGTGTCTTTTTCCATTGGGAAGTACAGAGATGAAATCTTGTGTGATGTGGTACCAATGCATGCGAGCCATATCCTTTTGGGGCGACCATGGCAATTTGATAGGCGTGTAACTTATGATGGTTATACAAATAGATACTCTTTTTTACTCAATAAAAAACGAATCACTCTTGTACCCTTAATCCCAAAACAAGTATATGAAGATCAAGTGAGGTTAAAAGAAAAGAGAGATTTAAAAAGGGAGAGTGAGAGTTCAAAAGAAAGAGAGACAATAGAAAGAGAAATTGAAATAGCAAAAAAAGAAATCACGGCTGATGATAAAAAAAAAAAAGACAAAAGATAGAGATATTGAAAGAGAAAAAAAAGAAATCACGACTGTTGAAAAAAAAAAGAAAAAACAAGTGAACTTCCATGCAAAAACAAGTGAGTTAAAAAAGGCATTGTTTTCAAATCAGTCAACTTCTTGGCTTAGTGTTCTTGTTTTACTTTTTCAGGACATTGATGAAGTGTCACAGGCTATCAACAACATTATGGTGAAGATTAGAGAACGAATCATTTTGAAGAGTGGGGGAATGATGAGAATCAAGAAGCATCATCAAATGATCCATTGCTTGTTCCAGTTGGGCCAATTAGAAGGGCCAAGAGGATCGAAGAAGCATTTAATGGGGTTTGATTTTGAGCAGCTGAAGTCCAAGTTCGGCCCATATGAAGACCAAATCCGGGCTGAACTTCGTGGGCCTCTACAGAGAGCATCTGAATTCAGATTGTCTATTATAATATGTTTTCAGAAAGCCCAAGACGATATCTACAAATGTTATGAAGACTCCATCCTGCAAAACAGATTTTCGGTCATCTATTTTGTTACGCGTGAGGAACAAGCTAGGGTTTGGATGAGTCTGAATTTTAGGATATTTCCTGTTTTATTTATTTTCCAAATAAATAGTCAATTTGTTTCCCAATTAAATGGCTGATTTTGTTTCCCAAATGAAGCTTTCCAAATAAGGAGCAAATCAACTAGTTGTTAGTTTTAGTCTTTATTTATTTCCTAAATTTGTTTGCATTTATTTTCCTGATTGTAAGGCATTAATTGCCGAATATTTTATTTCCTTTATTGTTCTTTCTAGGGCTTAGATATTTTTAATATTTAAGGGACTCATGGATGTATTATTGAAAAGATGTTGATTGAATTAAAAATTGAGAGGATTCTTTTTTCTCTTTTGTTCTTTGAGAACTATTTGAACTTATCAGATTTTCTCTGTGGCGTTCATCCTTGACTTATCAATCAAGTATTTCATCCTTAATTGTGGCGTCCTCCTTATACCAAGGTTCACATCTCTTTATAGGTGTTAGGTCGCGGTTTTCCATCCAAAAACCTAAGCTTAGAATGATCTTAGGCATCAAACCGGCGAGGTTCATATCACATCTACCAGTCAGGCTACACCCCTACTAGCAATTATTTATCAGGTTAAGATTATAAGTATTGACACGATAATTATTCAAGTATTAAATACCACTTATGGATTAATATGATTCATAACACAAACAATATGTGATAACATAAACGGTTAAAGATGACCGGGGAGTAAAGTTTTAATATGATTCATAGAACATAATATGAATACAAACTGACAAGATGAGGTTGACTGTATAGTAAATTCCCTCACACCCACACTATGAGGTTGTGGGTTTGAGTCTCTTCTCCCTCCTTTATAAAACCCTGGATTATTGTAACTTTTCTAAAAAACAAAAATATTAACACAAACTAATACAATTATGGATTCTAAGGCCATCTACAATCGCACACTAAGTGTAAAAACACTATGTTAGAGTAAAATGTTGCTCCAATGTAACACTAAATTACAAATGCCTATATAAATTTAGTGTTGTTGTTATTTACAAAAACACTAATTTTTTATTTATTAAAATGTCAAATCAACAATAAATTGTTTTATTATAATTCCTAATTTAACCCTCCTATACTTATTTATAATAATATTTATTTCAAAAATTATATCGTTTGAAAGATCTCGTCTAGATTTTTAAAATGACACCAATATTATTATATATTAAAAATTTTACTTATCTATTATCCATTTAATTAGTGGTAAATTTTTATATTAACTTAATTTAGTTGCCAACATGGGTGTAGCTCAGTTGATAAATGAACAAGTTTAGGGCTTGGACAAATGACTCCTAGGTAAGCGGCTCGAATCCTACCAATGGCGAAAACTTTCAAAAAAAAATACATGGTCCCGAATTAATATATATTATCAAAAAAAATAACAAAAACATTAACTTAATTTAGTGCAATTAAAGAAATGACAAAATACTTGTAAAAAATAAAAAAATAATAAAAAAAGACATGATAAAATTCTTTTTTTAAAAAACAAAGTACATGACAAAATACTTTAAAAAAATACATGAAAATAAAAACACGCTAAAATAAAGCAAATAAGAACATAACTTAACAATAAAAAAAATAATAAATAAATAACTTGATAACGATAACTTTAATGAACCATTTATAAATCCAAAGAATTATTTCCACTTCCCCTATAACCATGAAAATACTGACCAAAGCTATTGAATGATCAACTTCCTCTCTGAAATTGTTGTTCATGAGCTCTTTTTTCATAAATTCTCATTTGCTCACCTCGAATAGTAGCACATACATTTGGATCGCTTATGGAATCTATATCTCTTTCTAAAGTTTTATTCTCTTCGTGCTTTTCTCAAGAGTGAGATCAAGTTCATCCTCAGGATTTGAGTACGAAGATAAAGATGATGATGAAGATGATATATGAGATAGAACAGCATTGAAATAACTCATTCTTGAAGATTAACGTAAATGGATTTAATAAACTTTGGTGGAGGGTTGTATTATGAAATAGATGGAGGTGCTTTGCATTTTATAGTAGAGAATGAAGAAATAATTAGATGATAATATTGGATAAGAAAATGGGATTAAGAAATTAAATGAGAACAAATTAATGTGAGAAAAATTAATTGAAATAATTAAGTGAAAATTAGTTGGATAAATAGGTTGAATAATATTATTAAAAAATTTTAACTGCTATTTGGCTGACTTTAATTTAAAAATATATATATATATATATTAGTTAAAAATTTGGGGTAAATTTATGAAGGTAATTATTATTTATTTTTTTTTATATTATACAATTAATTATTTTAAAATAATATTTTTTATGTCAAAAAAATTAATCGATTTTATTTAAGTTAATACAAATTAATTAGAATTATTTAAAGTTTTATTTAGAGAATATTTTTATAAATATATTCTTTTACACTAAATTGGTATTGGTAGTATAGAATGGGAAAAAAATTAATATAAGAATATTTTCACAAGAATCCATTTTTACATTAATTTAGTTTAAGTTTTAGTAAAATATCTATTAAACGGGTCACGTTCGATTTGATCTAAAATTAAATATGTCATATTTTATTTTATATATAAATGAAATCGGTTATGGTGGTCTTTGATGATGGTGATGCTTTGTATTATTCTATAGAAAAATCAAGACCGGCTGTCATTTGTCATGATGGTGTTGGTGGATAGCTTCGGTTGGACTTGTGAGTTGTGACCACCAATAATTCAACGGAAGAAAGTCATGATAAGTAATTAAATAAAAGCAGAAAACGCGTTTAGTTATTGAGTATTGATTTCATCCAGCTCATATGCTGCGACTGCAAGTAAACGCGTTATATTGTAAACTACAAATAAATATATAAAAAATGTCCGAGTACCAAAATCCTCTCTTCATCTCATCTTATCCTCACATTTTCCTCACATTTTTAAAGTATGTGATTAGTTGTTAATAAAGTGTCAATCACATTTTAATCATTCATTCATTTCAATGATTATGCGTTATAAGATTAAGTGAGGTGAGGAAGAGATAAGGTGAGGAGATGATCCTTATCTTATAAAAAAAAAAAACTCATATACGAAGGTAATTGAGAGAATATTGATTTTCGGATTCTTATCTATAGCTTTGATGATTTTCATTTTTATTTACAACTGAATTTAAACACTTATATATAGAGAGAGAAGGAGCGATTATTTTAATTTAGTATATTATTCATTTAGTTCCTATATTTTTTTTGAAATATTTGTTCTTTACTCACTTTTTCATTTTTTATTGGATTGGTACTTATGTTTTCAAAAACCACTCAATATGGTCCCTCTGTTAGTCAACCATTAGTCAAAATTAACATTTTCAAGGGTATTTCTGCTTTAAAAAAAAAAAAAAAAAAAAAAAGATGTCATGTGCCAACACCAAAAATAAATAACAAAAAAAAAATAAATTTTATATCATATAAAAAATAATAAATAAAAGAAAAAAAGTTATAGACCTCCACCGTCCAAATCTTAGATGGACGGTGGAGATCAATTTTTAAAAAAAAATAATTTTTTTTTTTTAAAAATAGGTAGATTGATCATTACCGTTCATCTCAGATATGGATGGTGGTGATCAAATAAAAAAAAATTGGAAAAAAAAAGAAAAAAAGAAAAAGAAAAATGAGATCCATCTAGGTCTAAAATTAAACTAGGGATTGCAGAGGATCTCGTCGATGGTGATCCTCATGATCAAATTCGTATTGAGAAGTCTACGCATAAATCGATTCAGATTAGGAGACATCCGGAGAACCGGAAATCACCTTTATAGATCTTTGATCTTCTTCTCCTTTGATCTTTGATCAAAGGCGTCGTCTTCTTACATAGACTATGCAAAAGCCTGTTCTCATCTTCAATCTTCTTCTTGCATAGACTTCGGAATTGTATTGGTTTATGGTTTGTGTTTTGGAATTCAATTTGTCTTTGGGACTATACTCTTCTCTCTCTTTTGGGTGATTTTTGCTGATATGGGTTTTCAAGATTTGTGGGTGGTGGTGATTATTATTGTTGTTGGGTTCTGTTTCCAAGCTCAGGTGCTGAAATCTCAGAATATGTCTTGCAATCCAGATGATTTAGCATCATTGCAAGTTTTCTCGACTAAGTTGGAGCTTGGAATTGATGTGTGGTGGACCAATTCATCGTCCGATTGCTGTAACTGGGTAGGTATCACTTGCAATTCTTCATCTTCTCTTGGATTGAATGATACAACAAATGATTCTTCTTCAGATGGAGTAACTAGGTTGGTTCTTGATAGAAAAAGATTAAATGGCAAATTATCTGAATCTTTAGGCAATTTGGTTCAACTTAAATTCATAAACCTCTCTCAATATTTCCTCAAATACTCTGTTCTTGTGTCATTGTTCCATTTGCAAAATTTAGAGGTCTTAGACTTAAGTTTCAATGACTTATCTGGTCCAATCCCACAAACCATCAACCTATCTTCAATCCAACACCTTGAAATTTCTTCCAATTTGTTAAACGGTTCACGTTCTACACGAATATGTGAGAATTCTACTCAAATTCAAGTTAATGGTTTGGCCGTGAACTATTTCTCTAATGATTTCTCACCTGGTTTAGACAATCTAGGGATCCAATTTTTTTTCGTTTGTTCTTTTTTCAATTTTTTTTATTTTATTTTTATGATTTAATCATAACCATCCATATATTGATGGATGGTGATAATCCATCTAACAATTTTTTTTATATATAAATTCGAATTTTTAAAGGGTATAATGGTACTTTTAGTTAGTGAAACTAAAGCCAAGGGCAAATTCATTTAGCATTTTCTGTGACGGTTGACCGTTAAAATTCTGGCCATAAGGATCAAATTGAGTGGGTTTTTTAAAACATAGGGATCAATACAGTGAAAAATGAATAAGTGAGTAAAAAATAGATATTTCAAAAAAAAACATAGGGACTAAATGAATAATACCCCTTTTAATTTCATATCTAATATTGCCACCTATTTGACTTAAGCATGAAGTAAGTGAAAACCAAGCTTCCACGTGGGTGGGTGAAGAGGCCGTTTGTACTCAACAAAAATGTATATTTATAGTTCACTTTGAAAACCTAGTTTCATCGCTTGTAAATCCACTTACGCTGTAAAAACTAGTAAACGGTAAGCAAAGAATTCATTCCACAGGGAAATGGAGGTCATAGTTGGATTAATTAACTAATCTATATTGCAATAAAGTAAATCAAAGTTGTTTGGATAATGTATGGTTTAAGAAACCATCAAACATGACATGTAAACTAAAATGTAACAAAAATGATGGGAAAAATAAAATACTCAACAACCTAGATAAGATAATGGAATTTAATCAATTAAGTGGAAACTAAGGAGTTGATGGAGTTGCAAATGGATGTTGATCAATGCTTATCAAGCTACTTTAATGAACCAATCTCACAATTATGAACCGTTTGTAGTCTTAAGTTTGAAATGGTCGTAGAAACAAAACCAAGACACTTCCCACCAAAATACCTAACTGATTAAAGAGAGAGGATAAACATGGGATTGGTTAATTACAAATCAAGGCTTAGATAATTGGGGTTGATATACCCTTCAACAATCTATCATATTCACTATGTGCATTAATCAATCAAGTGTGTCAATCCAAGATCAATTGTATCATATATTATCCTAACAAGATTGTAATCAACTAGTGGCATATAAAGTCAATCACATAATATAATGAATAGGATCTAATTAACCAAGTAAATAGAATATAAAAAGAGATTCAAATATAATATAGCTTAAACAAATACCCACGTCCAAATGTTCCTCACATCAATCCCCTAGATTAGGGTTTAGTTACACATAGCTACAACAAAAGAAAAAGAAGTAAAAGAATAGGAAATCACTTTGGGCCACCTTCTTTAGTGCTTGATCCTTTCTTGCCTTGTTGCTTCTTGTACAAAGAGTGGTAGATGAGAATGTGTCTAAATGGATGGATGTCTAATGGGTAGTGACAAAGGTAAAGAATGTAGAGAATGGGAAGAGAGGAATGATTGGTTGAAAGTAATCTAGATTTGGTGTTGAGTTTTAGGATGGAATAGCTAGTTCAAGATTAGATATAGATAAAGTTGAGTTAGGGAAAAATAGAGGAAAGAATGTTTTTCAAATCTCAGAATTTTGTATTTGGTTTTAGCCCTCCTTCACAAATAAAGAAGACAACTATTTATATGGCTCAAGATTATGTCCTGTAACTACCAGAAATACTGAGGTGTCATGTGTCACGATCATGGTTTCGCAGTTTTGGAGACAACGACAGTGGTCGTGACAGGTGGTTATACGGTCTTCAATATGGTTCTCACAGTCGTTTTTCATCTTTCTCACGGTCTTGCAGATAACAACATCTACACAACAACATTTGAATCTGAGATCTATATGAGTTGTCGCTATTTGACAACACAACGACACTAGGCAGGGACGCTATACTTGATTGATTTCTTGATTTTCCTCTTCTCTGTTGCGGTTGTCTTCATAACAACAACACAATTGCGACAAAAGACCTGATTGATTTATCAGGTTTCTTAACTCTTTGTCGCGGTGTCCTTAACAACGACACTTCAATGCTGACATTTCCTTGGCCTTCCTTTCATATCTTAAAGCTCTCTATCGCAGTGTCCATAAGACAACACTTAGATAGCGACACCCTTCTGAGTTTAGTTGTTGTTGGCTTGAAAGCGACATAATCGCAACGATGCCCTGTTTTTCACCATTTCGTACTTTTATATCCAATTCTTCTCCATCTTCACAAATGCCCTTGTGACACTAATAATCCTGAAACACTTGATTACATTGTTAAAACACAAGAAAGGCTCGAGAATCAGGCGAAAAGAGAAGGAAATAGGGGCCAAAATCATGTCTATTTTGGTTCGATCAAATACCTTCAAACCTATCTTTTGCTAGTCCTCGAGCAAAACAATCACAAAACAGACCAAGGACATGTATCAAATCATTAAAAGATTTTCAATAAAGCTTTAACTCTTTTGCAAAGGATTTATTAACAATTAAATAACATGTAAAGCCAATCATGATAAGATTTACACAATGATGTACTAGCGAGGAATTTAGACATATAGGAAACGCTAATTAAAGATTAAGGACATGCCACTCTAGATTTCCTTACACGCAGCGCGTGTAAGGAAAATACACGTGGCAGAAGTGAAAAATAGATTTGTATATTTTAAAAATTTTCATATAAAAACGAACCTTAACCCTTGATTAATTAACATATAATAAAAGACATAGTACCTTTTTCTACATGAGAATTGATGTTGCATCGATAGTAAACCGCAAGATCTTCCAATTCAATCACGATGAATTACCTAGGAGTGTGGGCTCCCTTTCTTTGAATTGTGTACCCGAGGATGGAAAACCAAAACCTTTTCTTTTGTCAGTCACAATAACCTTCCTAGAGAAAACGAAGAGCGTTCAGTCACTTGTGAATTCTCAATCTTTTGATCAAAACTCACGTGAACCTTATTCGAAGTTGTGCACAAAGCCTTTTAATGTAAAAGCTACCAGTGCATTATCGAAAATAAAATGCTCCTTCTTTCTTTTTTCTCTTAGCCGAATTCTCACACTATATCTTAGAGTTGGATGAATTTTTCAAAACAAATAAAAAATTCTCTCATTCAAAAATTAGGGTTGGCCGAATTCTAATGATAGGTTTTATAGGTGGTGGCCAAAATCCTCACACAAGGTGGATTTATGCTTTGTGGCTGAAATCTTAACCCTAGATGGATTTTTCTTGTGGCCGAAATCCTCAATCAAGGAGGAATTTTGTTTCACCTAAAGATTCCTATCATTCTTTAAAATTCAACCCTAATCCAATTTATTAATGTATTATCCAATAATATATTGAATATAAATTAAATTGTGACTCAATCAAAAACTTCTTGATTTGACTAGATAAATAAATTCCTTTTATTTATCTATTTATCAAATAAAGTCTTTGATTCTTATCATACAACCAAGAATAGTATATCACTAAGACACCTTTTTCCTAGTTAGAATTTGTTTTTTTGATTTTTAATAAAAATATATATTAGGCTAATATTCTTAGCCTTGCCACCCAAGTGTAAAACATGTGTAATAGGTTATTTTTCCATTTTATTAAATCCATTGGACCTTAGTAAAAGTCCACATGTGAACTAGATCTATTTTTATTAAAAGAAAACAAGTTCACATGCCTTAAATTAATACATTAATATAATTTAACAGCCCATTTAATTAAAATGTGCAAATTATATTCTTAATGTATTAATAGAATGCTAATTGCACCCCATTAGGACGGCCCAAAGATTCCACATCCTTGGCCACCCATTCCAGGTATTTGAAGAGTTACCGCGAGTCTTATCACATATGACCGCACTTCTCATTTTACAATTCTAGATGGACCCATAAATTAGTCTGGTAAAATATATCAAGTGATACATGCAAGTCCGTGTGGATTGGGAATCTTGACGGGCTATCTAAATTTAAGCTTCAATAGACATAACCTAATGATAATCAACAAATGATTCAATTAGGTTTGATATATTAATTTTAGCTTATCCTACTAAAGAACAAAAATTGAACTCTTAAATAAAGAAATAATAACTAAATGTTTTTCATTCGTACCCTAGACAACCTTATTGGAGATAGTGTATTCTCGTGAAAAATATCAGTAATTGCCAAGAGCTCATAGACTGCCTATAGCCCTCCTAGTTACCATATTTACTCATATGACCACATTTTGAACTAGGATATTCTGACTTGTCCAGAAGCCATGTTTCAATAGACACTATCAAAAACGTAACGTTAAGATTTAATATCCAATACCTCAAAATATTCATTTGATAATATTCTACTCTCATTTAATAAATGGAGCCACGATGTTCATATCTATAAATGAAGTCCTCTATTCATTAACAAATGAATACCACCAAACTACCGAGGATAGACTATGTTATATAATCGTATTTGATAGCTCAAGTGATAACACTTGTAACCATAAGTCCATCATTTATCTCAAGATTAAGATAAACTTTTTTTGCTACTCAAATACTAGCAAAAAAATCTACAACTTCAATAAGGTGAAAACGCCCAACATTTATCTTAAGTTGTGAACATTATTCAAGACTAACTAAAGAATTGTGTCTACCTCATACATATCCAGATTTATGAACAATTCTTCATTTCTCATAGTCTTTTGACCTTATAATTATTTACTTTTGACAATTATAATAATTAAACTATAAATGTTATAAGATTTGTTAAACCAGAAATCACTTTATTAATATGAAAAGATTGTCAAAAACATTATTACACTCTTACTATTGAGTATAATCCTAACAGCGCGATCCTACGTTCAAAATGCCAAAGCTTCATAAGCAAAAATGCCATATGGTTTAGAATGTAATTCGCTTGACATGTAATTCTCACCGGATTCTCTCATTTTCGCTCAGATTCCTATGTTCCACTCAAGATCCATATGCAATATAAGTTAATGTCATGGATATCAAATTGATTGCACATGATGTCCTTAAAAAAAAACACAATTTCTGAAAATTAGGTTCCATGAATGGAATTGCAAACCATGAATTAGAAAGAACATACATCAATCAAAATTTACAAAGTGGACATTCTTGAAGATCATAAAAGTCTTTCTTTTGCTTATAATGGGTCCTTAGATGAAATGTTGAGTCAAATAAAGGAAAAATGGATAGCAAAGAACCTAATGATTGCAATAAGGCATACATTCTAATAACGAGTTCAATTTGCTTTCATCACATTCTCATTCACACTTTTTGTGTCCATGCTTACAATTGCAATCCAATTTGCAATCTCCATTCTCTACTCTTAACTTTTCAATGAGTAGGTCATTCAATCTTTTTATTTTCTATCTAGGCCAATTGTGCCTCATTCATTTTCTTTTCTTTTCTTATTTTCTTTTCTTTTCTTTTTCTTTTCTTTTCATGCTTTGCATTAATATTTTCATTTTAATCATTTTCTTTTTCTTTGCTTTTCCTTTTCTTTTCATTTATGTATTTCGATACTTTTGCACAAACTTACATTCCTAGGTACATCCCTCAATATTTTCAAGTACAAGAGCTTACATTCATTTTCTAAGTCTTAACAAATCATTTGGTACAAGGTTGGTCAAGTATATAGGACAGTGTTATAGTAATCGAAAAAATCTATCGATTAATCATTGGAAAGTCACTAAGCAGCCAGGGGGGAAGTTAGGATTTGAGCTTTGGGGGGGCCAAAATAAAAATTAAAATTGTAGGTCACGCAATCTTTAAATAATATCAGTAAGAATTATG
Organism: Acer negundo; assembly: GCA_035582765.1. Lineage (NCBI taxonomy): Eukaryota > Viridiplantae > Streptophyta > Magnoliopsida > Sapindales > Sapindaceae > Acer > Acer negundo. The sequence continues at coordinate 25,683,403 of CM069231.1, read as the reverse complement.
TATAAGAAAAAGTGTGGAATCCCGAATTCAATAATTTTCAACAAAATATGATACTGTTCGGTGTTAAAAGTAATGATACGAATAAATAAATAAAATAGACATTAACTAATTAAAATGTAACAAGTCTATTTTACATCTAGAAAAGTATTTATAACCAATTTCTTCCTAATTTTCATTTCAATTACATAATTAAAGAGTGTATGAGAAAACATCTTTTATTTTGTTGCAAAACATATGTTTATTATTAACGATATGCATAGCTGAAAATAATATTTTCATAGTTTCCGGCTTATAAAATATAAATTTCAATAGCTTAAATAAAATATCATTATACCATTGATATATTTAAATCTCAATTATTTAAATACTTATAACTTAATTTTATAATATTCATATCAAATCAAATTAACTATTATTTAATTTTATTATTTACCTTATGGATCCCCCCTCACATTCGCCTCATAACAGAAGTATGAAAACAAAAATTATTAGTTAATTTATATTATTAAAATAATAAAGATAGTAGTATTTTTATTGGTTTATATTTTAATTATATATAATAGATTTTTTTTATTTTTTTTTTAATAATCGGTTGGGGGGCCATGGCTGCTATGGGCCCCCCTTACATTCGTCTTTGTAGGCAGCCATTTGCCGTTCCGAAAAACCAAAAATCGACCTTATTGAAAGGCGATTAGTCAATGGTTTTGATTCCACCGATAGCAATTAGTCACGTCGACTAGTCGCCCTCAGTGGACTAGGCGGAGACCGATATTAAAAAATTTTTTTAAAAAAGATGAAACGGTGGTCGATCTTGCTGTAACTCATCGTCTTCGAAACCAGAGCGACAGAAGAAGCCGAACCGACCAGAAATTTAAAAGAAGATTATTGAAAAGAAGAAGATGAAGATGAGTTACTCATGAGTTGCAGAGAAAACTAAGAAACAGAAAGAATGGAGTTTGAAGAAAGAAGGAGGAAGAGAGAGAGTCCTGAAAAATTGAAATAAGAAAAAAAGCAAAATCGATGAGGAAGATAAAGTCATACACACTGATCGAGAGAAATAAAAAAATTAATAAAATATATATAAATGTGATAATAAAATTAAAAAGGAAAAAAAAAGAAAGGATAAGAATTTAGATAGTGGGTGTTGAATCGTTGATATAGACATGCGTGTCAAGGTGCCACACCTTCCTATGTATTCAATTATTCAGGATAATAAATTGTTTTTTTTTCCTTTTGGTTTTCATCCATAAAGAATTATATATTGCTTGTTTACACACACCTGCTCTTGTTACCATTCCACCACGACAAGAGAGAAAAAAAAAATGATCCGCCGTACGACTAGTGTCTAGCGCCCATTAAAACACTGATATTGGCTATATGGTTAAATGTAGATGTTGTTCATGAAGAAAAAGCTTAGATGTGTTTGGCTTCGAAATGGCATGGGAGCACACACATTAGAGGGTATAGGAGTGTTTGGACCAATTTTTGTAGTTTTTTGCATGCATTGCCTAAAGTCCACTCTAAAGGTTTGTCTACAAAGCAAATTATGACATCCACAAGTAAACTATAATATTCTATGGCAAACAATTGGCTATATGGTTAAATGTAGATGTTGTTCATGAAGAAAAAGCTTAGATGTGTTTGGCTTCGAAATGGCATGGGAGCACACACATTAGAGGGTATAGGAGTGTTTGGACCAATTTTTGTAGTTTTTTTGCATGCATTGCCTAAAGTCCACTCTAAAGGTTTGTCTACAAAGCAAATTATGACATCCACAAGTAAAATATAATATTCTATGGCAAACAACATTTAAGTGCAAATGAGACATATACATGCTTGTATGGGTGTTTGAGAGTGAGTGTTTAAAGAGTTAAATATTTTCCCTCAAAATACACTTTTTAGGCCATGTATGTGAAACTCACGGGAAGTCTTCATTATTAATCCCTATCTTTCAAGCAAAATTGATAATTCACTCCAATCATTATGAGAAAAAGATTAACGCGCTTTGCGCAATGCAATCCTAATGGCATGACGTTAATCTAAAGGGGAAAGATCATTTTGCCCCCTGACTTTTACCCTATTAGAAAGGTGAGAATAAGGAATGAATGTATAATATACCCTTGAAATGGAATGAATGTATAATATACCCCTTCTATCACTTTTTTGTCCAAAATCATGTTGACCGTTAAAATCAAAGGGGCAATATTGTAAAAACATAATTAAAAAAATTAAAATAAATAAAAAATCCTCTCTCCCCAAATGACTCTTTCTCCCTCCTCAAACAACTCTCTCTCTCTTTTCTCTACGCCATTTTAATCTCTTGGCCACCGACGAGAGTCGTTCTCCTCCATTGAGAGTTGATTGGCTCTCTCTCTTGAGCTTTCTCTAATTCCTGCTTCTCTCTTTTGTCTTCTCTTCCATTCGACGACTATATCAGCAAGATTGAGCCTTGATCTCCTCTGTTGAGAGCAAATCGACACCCATGGTGGTGATTTGTGGTGGTTGTGTTTAGATTTGAGGATTTTTGGATTTGTTTTAGTCAAACCAATTCTTGATTTCAGTTTCTAGGTGATGAATTTGTTTTTTAAAGGGTTTTACTACTGCAAAAAGTTGAAAGACATCGGTTATTTTACATGCTTTACATTGGTTTTTCGAGATTTTGTAACCGGTGTAGATTTGAGTGATGTAGAAAAAAATGTGATAAAGACATCGGTTTATAACCGATGTAAATGATTTTAAAACACATCGATTATATATAAAACCGACGACATATAATTGATGTATTACAAAAATAAATCTCGCCGTCCGGACGTCAGCTCGCCCCACTTATGATATTAATGACAATTAATTGTCATTATGAGGAATTGAACTTGAAACCTCAAGTAAAAGTGGTAAGCCTTTACTGCTTGACTACAAGATTTGATTTGTTAACAATTGCACAATATCTATAAGGGTGAAATCATTAAGAGCCAAAAATTTTATGGGTTTATTGTTTTTAGCCACAAGTTTATTTTTTATTATTTTCGTCACTATTTACCATTTTTGGATAGAAATGCCTTTAAATTTGAAATTTGGAAAAAAAAAAAACACAAGATGTTAGTGGATGGGTGGGTGATAAAAATGAGGCAGCATTTACTAATTTGTTAGGGTTGAAACCATCTTAGTAAAACGAGCAAAAGTAAAAAAGAAAAAAAGAAAAAAGAGAGAGAAGGGAAGAGAGAGATCGTCGTCGCCTCCAACCGCTGTTGCTCGCCGTCGCTGCAGAGAGAGATAGGAAGAGAGAAGAGATCAAATCGCTGCCATTCGCCATCGTCGTCCTGCTGTTCACCGTCGGCTCGCCACTCCTCTCCTCGTCGTTGTCACCGAATCCACACATCTATTTCTCAGGTTTACTTTGGATTGAGTTTGAATCAATGTGTAATTCGAGATTTTTTATTATTTTTTATTTTTTTATTTTTGCAATTTTAGGTCTTGTATTTCCGATGTCCAGGTGCTAACAATCCAAATTGGGTTCTTTTCCTCTGAGTCTTTATTTATCCCAATATATGTATATATATGAAGAAAAAAAAAGTCACTTTTTATATATATAGCTTGCGATAATTCAGTGTTGTGTCATTCTTATGCTTTGATTTAAGAGATACATTTATATTATAGAAGACAACAGTGGAATTTGATCCAATCGGAGAGTTGGCATAACCATAGATTATGTAGGTAGCTTGTTTAGATAGCCTGAAGTTATGTATGTTGAGGAGAATTTGCATGATTGTACATGTTATATTTTTATGTAGGCATGTACATAAGAGGATAACCGTGTTGATATGTAATATCTTGGAATATCATTAGAAGATAATATTAATCACATGATTTCTATCATCTTATGTCTGAAGTGTTAAATTTCTTGGTTAGAAGTAAATACAAGAATTTGTAAATATACACACTAGAAAGAATTGTTCTTTTTTTCTAAATTTGTGTGAAAGAATTGTGACAAACCCAGATTCGTTATTTCTCTAGGGGTGATCAATCATGCTTTTGATAAGATTTTTCTCTTTCTCTTTCTGGTATGTCATAATTTGATTGTCTTCCATTTGCAGATCTGTATATTTCTAGTTTAGTTGAATAAATGTATGTGTATCCATTTATACTTTTATAGAACTTATTTTTATTGACATGTATTTTTTTTTGTATTGGCATGTAAGTTGTTTGTTGTATTGGCATGTAACTTACTTTACTGGCATGTAACTTTCATAGACACTGGCATGTAACAACGTTATTTTTATGTGATTTTGTAGATGGAAAATATTAATTATGAGGATTTCCTCATAAAACCAAAGGTTGACTGGATTAAAAAATCCACTACGAACGTGTACTATAATTTGAACACTCTTCCAGACATTATAAAGGTTCTTCAAAAAGTTGGAGAATTAGATGAGGTTCAGAGCACCTGTTTTGGGCACCTAGTTGATATCCTTAAAGACTTAACTTTTTCAGCCGGTGTACTTCATAACCTTTTATTGCGGCTAATACATGTACCCGGTGTGACCGGAGAGAATGAATTGCATTCGTCGGTTGGTGAAAAGCTGTTGAAATTCACATAGAAAGAATTTGTTTGGTAACAGGGCTAAAATTTAGAGTGATTTCAAACATATTCTTGAAACCGTATGCTCTTATTGCTAGGTATTTTGATAAGGATGAGAATATACACCTTGTAAGAGTATAGGAAAAGTTTCGATCTTGACGGTTTGACAAACCAAAGGATGGTTTGAAGATGGCCCTTGTATTGATTGCTAAAATGATTTTGTTTGGTCAGGACCAAAGAAAGAAAGTCACATTGTGGTTGTTTGAATTGGTGAAGGATCTAGAATCGTTCAACTCTTTTCAATGGGAAAGTTATGTATACATGATGACATGCCACTACCTCTGATAAGCATTTTGGGCTGCAAATTCACCAATGAAGCTCATCGCGCATTATAACTTGTACGACTTTCCTTGGGCATTAGATCATTTCGTCAAACTTTGATTACTGGACTTATTCTATTTTAAATTTGTTCAAAATGCAGATATGAGCAATAGGAGCTTTGGGATCGTTGATTGACTTGGTGAGAGAAAACTTAGGCCACATACATCCTTGTTTGAGGAATTGGAGAATATTTAGGAGGCATCATGATTTCTTTTCCAAATTTGTAAAGTATGAACAAGAAGTTAAAGATGGACATGTATCATTTTTTGTTTCCTAATCTTATGTCATTTCATTAATACTTAAAAAAAAAATGACATTTATGTTAACTGTACAACATGTTATCTTAGAAGAATTACATCCAACGGCCAATGAAAGGAAAAACCCTTACTTGGTTGGTGTTAACATGGATTTGTCAATTGGTCCACAGTTTGTACCGGACAATTACAAAAAGGACGACAGTCAGCAAAGACTTGATGATCAGGTTGACAATGATGATAATGATGGAGGTCAGTCACGACCTAAACAAAAAAAGGACAAACCGGTAAAGAGGAAGAGGTCACCTCGTAAACAAAAAATGACAGCAAGGACAAAAATGCAGCGTATATTAGGAGACACATCACCAGTAAGTTGATTACTAACCGATACTAAGTGTGTTAAGTTAAATACAAACCGATAATAATTGTTTTATGTTCTTTTCTAATCTTCAGGTGGGTGATGACTCAACGGTCTCCTCTCAAACAATGAGGGAGCTCATGAGGGAAATGCCAGATTGGTTTAAAGACAAAGTCAAGAAGGAGATTTCAGCAATGGAGCGTCGCATAAAAAGACGTCTTACCCAGGTGGAGGACAGTGTGGCTCAAATTGTTGATGTGCGTCGTCAGGTAACTAATCTATTCAGTTGTTAGCTGGCATGTAACTTCATTTGTATTAGCATGTAACTTATTTATAGGCATGTAACTTACTTACTGGTATGTAACTTGGTTTTGTATTGGCATATAACTTATTTTTGTATTAGCATGTAAGTTTCTTACCAACTGGCATGTAACTTGGTTTTGTATTGGCATGTAACTTATTTTTGTATTAGCATGTAAGTTTCTTACCAACTGGCATGTAACTTTTGTTTTGTATAAGCATGTGACTTTGTTTTTTTTTTTTTTTTTTTTAATAATACAGACTACACCTGAGGTGTATAACTTCTTAACGCCACAACATCAGTATGACCATAACTTCTCGACGCCACAACATCAGTTTGACACCCATGTTGATGGTACCCATGGTAGGGGAGATGGTACTTGTGGTGATGGTACCCATGTTGATGGTACCCATGGTAGAGGAGATGGTACCCGTGGTGATGGTACCCATGTTGGGGGAGATGGTACCCATATATTAGTACAGATCCCTCCCCTATTCGGAGTTGACACATCAGTTAGGGATGGAACATTACAAGAGTACCTTACTGTGAAGGATGAGTGTTTGCAATGGTTTAAGTTTAGGTCTCGATATATAAATTCACTGTACATTGACCCTTTCCAAAAGGTGGACAAGGAGAGCAAACAATTAAGGGGAAAGTATGCACGTTTTAAGAAAAGCAACAACGACATAGCATAAGTCTCTCTCAGTTGTTAACACTTGTTCACAAAAGACATGTAAGTTAAATATTTTTATTGTTCAATACAGGTTGAATGTCGGTTCTGACTACTTTGCAAAAAAGGATTTCTTTGTCGAGTTGGAAAGTCCAACTTGTTGGTTGTCTCACGAGGTTGGTTATTTTAACTTATAAAATCTTGTAAACATTTTTAATATTTTTTTTAATCAAACTTACTAATTTTTATTTATATAAATATTCATGTAGCATATAGATGTGTATATGAGTTTACAATAATGAGGAGAAAGAGGTTATAAGAAATGTTCGGTACATATGCTTATTTCTTTGTATATTATTAATTTATTGTTAGATTCAATTGACATAAACTTGTACATATGCTCCTAATATAGTATCTTTTGTAGGGAAAGTTGTGTCAAGAATGGGTGAAATTCCAACCGTCTGAGGATGCACCGTTGACATGTGCATTTGATGCACTATCATATAAATGTTCGGACAATTGGATGTCGTATGCTTTAGGAGACAAGCCTAGGTGGGGAACATGTTGGTCATTTGTTCGACATGTAAGTACAATAAACGTTACTCATTTTGAAAAAGCAAGTACACTAAACGTTTCTAATGTTTTCTACTTATTTCTTGCAGTTGTTAGTCCCGTGTGCAGTTGAGAATCCAGATGGACATTGGATATTATGTCGCGTTGATTTGCTGAAACAAAATGTTTGCATTTATGATCCATTATACATGAAAATGAAGATTGTCATACGGTGGAAGCAAATCGTCCCACTGTTACATTTCATGCCAGCCATTTTACAATGTTCCGGATATTTTCAACAAAACGGTATACTCCTTAATGGGAGAGTGTTTGGTGTTCAACAATCTATTCGAAAGAAGTTACCAACACAATTAGACAATGATAGTTATGGTGTGTCCATATGTCGATACGCATATATGTTGATGTGTCATAATTGTTTTTAGGGATAGGGAATCAAAAACGTCCCCAATCGTAAGGAGAATATGGCACTAGGAATTTTTACAAATAGTGTACTAGTAGAATGATAACTTCGTTTGTGCTTCATCTTTATTTTTAAAGTTTATAAACTGTCATGTACATAGAATGATTACAACAAACAACTGTAATGTCTGAGGTTCTGTACTTTTTGAAGTTTATTCTACTGGCATGTAACTTTTAAACCAACTGGCGTGTAACTTGTTAAAAGATGCTGACATGTAAAACTACTGGAATTTTTGTTTTCAACTGGCATATTTGTTATAGTTGACAATCTCATTATTGTATGTTTCTATCAATTTAGTCTCTGCTATTGTTTTAATTTATTTTTTAAATTATTCATGAATAATGAGATTTTATTTTTTGATCTTTTAAGTGAGTGTCTTTCAAGTAAGGAAACAAGAATATCTTGGCATGTAACTTTAAAATACACTGGCATGTAAATTCAGAACCAATTGCATGTAACTTGTTAACAGACCCTAGCATGTAACAATACTAGAATTTCATCTTTTAACTTAGTATCTTTTAAGTAGGGAAACAAGTATGTCCTGACATGCAACTTAAAAAAAAAAAAAAAAAAAAAAAACTGGTATGTAACTTAAAAAAACTAACATGTAACTTGTTAACAGACCCTGGCATGTAACAATACTGGAATTTCATCTTTTAACTGAGTGCCTTTCAAGTAGGGAAACAAGTATGTATTTGCATGTAACTTAAAAATAAACTGGCATGTAACTTGTTAACGTACCCTGACATGTAACAATATTGGAATTTCATCTTTTAACTGAGTGTCTTTCAAGTAGGGAAACAAGCATGTCTTGGTATTTAACTTAAAAATAAACTAGCATGTAACTTGTTAACATACCCTGGCATGTAACAATACTGAAATTTCATCTTTTAACTAAGTGTCTTTCAAGTAGTGAAACAAGTATGTCTTGACATGTAACTTAAAAATAAACTGGCATGTAACTTGTCAACATACCCTGGCATATAACGATACTGGAATTTCATCTTTTAATTGAGTGTCTTTCAAGTAGGAAAACAAGTATGTCTTAGCATGTAACTTAAAAATAAACTGGCATGTAACTTGTTCATAGACACTAGCATGTAAAAATAATGGAATTTCATCTGAAAAATACACGAATTCAATACTGTTATGTAACTTTAAAAAGTCTGCAATACGAAATATAGTATTTCACCTATACATTTAAGAATTAAAACATCATTGCTAATAACTAAGTTGTACCACTAACTTCCGATGTCAATGGATATTTTTGTGAATTGTGGCCTTCTTCTCCGCATTTCCTGCACATGTACAGTTTACGTGGTCGCTTCGATGTTGCAAATGTTGCAAATGGTAAAGGAATCTAACATGGTTGAGCATTCTGACAATTTTGTCGGTTGTGACCAGATTTACCACAAATCGTGTAATTTCTTGTCTTTCCATTTCTATGTTCCCCAGCGGATTTAAATCTCTTCTTTTCTAGCCTTCCAGCTTGCGCACGAAAAGGAGGTGGATAAACAACCCTTGATCTCACATCTTCAGAAATAGTCCATTCATTAAGATAGCCAATAGGGAAGATGTTCCCGGAATATGCTTCAAACAAACTAGTAGTTTTGTAGCAATCCCCATAAAAATCTACAAAAGGCTTCTTCGCAAACCTACGAAATTAAAGCGTATGAGTAATTAAATGAATCACATTTGGTAAGAACATAAGATACAATGGAACAAGAGGATAATAACCTTATTGCCGCTAATGCGTGGTGACATGGCAGTTCATGAACTTGAAATCTCATACAACTACAAGTCTTTTCAGAAAGGTTCACCAAACCATCTTTATTTCCATCTTTCACATTGAAGTTAACCAAATCAATTGGACAAACCATGTACTTCTTTGAATTACAATTCCTTTCTTTTATGAATTGGGTGGCCCAAGGAGTTAATTGTGTCCGAGTTTTTTCAGCTTTGGTACGACATTTATAAAACCATTTATGGATCATCTCTCTAATATACTCAACCATGGTTGTTATTGGCATTTGGCGAGCATATACTAAACACGAGTTCATCAACTCAGCAATGCTAGAGGTCATTAAGCGATAACGTGTAACAAGAGAGTAAGCACGAGACCACCTTTCAGGCCCAACATTCATTAAATCTTAGAGTGCTACCCTATTAACCTTCATCATCTCTAACATCATTTCCTTGAATTCAGATTTTCGGTATGCTTTCCATGCTTGTTTGAAAAGAAGACTCACATCTTTCTTTTTGTAATCGTTTTTGATGTTTTAAGCCATGTGAAACACACAATATCCATGCGGTGCATTAGGGTACACTTTCTCTATTGCAGCCTTGATCCCAAGGTGGCGGTCAAATATGATCATGCAATCCTCAGAACTACCAATAGCATTTTTAAGCTAATTTAAAAACCAAGTCCATGAGAGTTCATCTTCAACGTCCCCAAAGCCATATGTCAAAGGAAAAACCTGGTTGTTTGCATCTAGACATATAACTACAAACAAAATACCAGAAAATTTACTCTTCAAATGAGTACCATCAATGGCAATAACCAATCGAATCACAGTACGAAATCAATGAAGTGAAGCGGCATGAGCGATGAGCATATATTCAAATTGATTTGCATCTTTTGTCTTCATTGCAGTAACAGTCCCTGGATTTAATTCCTTTAATCGGTGACAGTAAGCTAGCAATAGTTTGAATGATTCTTCGAGAGCACCGAAAATAAATGCCTCTGTATGATCTTTTGCCTTCCAAGCCTTGGTATACAACAAATGTAGTCCATGTTCCACTTGCATTTCAACCATGATTTCTTTGGGTTTTAGAGAGTAGTCGTGTGCTTGCAACTTCGGCACTAATAGTTCACCGACAGTCCAAGAATTTGCTTCTCGAGAATGTGCGTGGAAACCATTGATATTGCAAGTATGATCCTTCATGAACATTCGAACCACCCAATATTCTCATTTTTGCATCTTAAATGCATGTAATTGGAATTCCCATTCACCATCCTTACATCTAGCATCATAATATGTCTTGCTAGACCTTCTAATACGGAGTTCAAAATTCTCATTCAAAGCATACATGTGCACCATTCGTTTAAGATCTTTCTTGCATCGAAAGAGTTTACCCTTGTATAAGCAGCTATCATTTGAAATTGCTTTGTCCATGCGATTGGGTTCTAAGGAATACCTTTCAGATCCAGGAATACTCCAAGCTTGTGGGGTTGGATGTTCACCCGATCCATCCTCACCCAATTCATCCTCTCCAAAGATAGCAAAACTAGCAGAACCAGCACCCACACCATCATCCGAGTTATTGGTGTCAACGTCGGGTATCGACACATCATTTGAGTTATCAGTGTTTGATGCCTGACTATTCTCTTGATCATGAATGGTTTCATCAATACATCAATTGGGTCTGATATTGGAATGAACCCACATGCTGCCAATTGCTGGAGAACCTCGCCATACCCAAGTTGTGGAGTAGGTTGGTTACATTGTTGAAGAAAATTCGACTGTAGTAGGTTGTCATCTTCATCCACTATAGTACCATTCTGCACACAATCTGTTGGTCCCTTTTGATAAATGGTGACATAAACCTCCGGTATCAACTTATCTTCATCCATCATACATGACACCTCATTGTCATTCTCAATTATCGGTCGAGAAACACCACTGAAACAAATTTACGGTATGTTCTAATATTAATCTAGAGGGGGAGTGTCTCTGTGGGAGGTGAATATCTTTCTTCCACACACATCCACACATGCTCATCCATGTCTGATAAAAAGAATTCCATTGTAACTTTCCGAGAGGAATAGTTATCCTTGGTGAGCAATGATGGTTCAGAGATCAACACACTCTCTAATCTCTCAAAGTCATACATAGTGCTTGAGTAAAATGGATGCAAATGAATACAAATGTATGAATGCCAAAAATCACACAAAAATGCACAACACACCAAATGAGCAAAGGATCACTTAAGTAAATCTAGGAACCCGCTCTGATACTAATTGAAACAAATTTACGGTGTGTTCTAATATTAATCTAGAGAGGGGTGAATAGATTTTATCTGATTTTACCCAATTTTTGTTATTAGTCAAATTGACTAAATTACCCCTAACTAGTCACAAGAATATATCAAGTGTATAAAGTGCAAATCGTAAATGACACAAGATATTTACGTGAAAACCCTCACGGGAAAAACCACAGGCTAATAAGTGCGCTACACTCAAACCTCGAATCCACTAATGATAAATGATTACAACCTAATCCGGTATGTAATTCACTACCACTACCTAATCCCGGTATAAGTGAACCTAGTCCAATTGCTTTTGATTTACGCAGCCTAATCGCGGAAGCTACACAAGACTTAATTCTCCGAAGAGATCAAACACCCTAAGTGAATATGCAATGATATCCAAATATGTAAATAGAGCTAGGGCATAATAAATGCTTATCTAGGATTATAAGCTGGCAATTAACACAATCATAGATATCAAATATAGTTATATGACATGGCATACAAACTTTAACTATGTTAAGGATAATCAATCGTAAATACAGTAGCTATCACAAATAACCCAAAAACATTCAAAGGCTTAACTAGTTGATTAAAAGACAATCTATCAACCTAGTTATCAATAAATCACACAAAAATGTTTATGGCTTAGCTTTTAGGTAATAATGACCTAATCAAATAAGTTATCAAAAATTAACCCAATCAACACATAATCTCAATCATGTATGTAGAAATTGCTCTAAGAGCATACAAATAATAAATAAGATAAATTGACAAGTAAGAACACTAATTATGTAAGATAATAATGTTCAACTTACCATACATGTTTGTTGAAGAAGACTCATGCATTAACACATACTAGATAATTCTAGATGATGTCTAGATGATGATTTATGGATGTGGGAATGGGTTTAGAGAGTTAAAGACAAGTTCTTGGGAGTTTCTCTATTGAATATGTTTGCTGCCTTTCAACGAAGTGAAGATAAGAAAATATATATATTTAGGTTAACAAACAAAGCTGCACCGTTTAGAGGTAAAAGACAAAAGAGAGAAAAAATTCAATTAAAAGCTGTACCGTTTGACATTTGAGAGCAAAAAAATCTATTGAGACTAATCCAATGAGGTGAGCTCACGTGAGAGATATACAAGAAGTCCAATTATTTATCAAGTCAAATCCACTCATGCGGTAAGTCAACACAACACAAACAAGCTCACATGTAACATTTAACATTCAATAAAATACCTTTGAAAAAAATAAATAAATAAGACAATGCAAATCAGTGTGTTGGCGTGAGGCAAACGCGGGCCGAGAGAGTAATTTGGTGTGAGGCAAACGTTTGGCAAACGGGGGCCAAGAGAGAATTTTGGCGTGAGCTGTGCGCCCCTCTCACGCCAAGCCTCTCTTGGGGTGTCTTTCATGCCACACCAAGCCGACTTCTATTCCGAGTGTTCTTCGGTCCAATTTTAACCTCAGAACTCGGAATTCAATTTCGTTTTCAGAATATAGATTCGGACTCAATCACAAATAAGAAAAATTACATAATTTTTCACTATAAATTCGGAATTGAATTCTGGTTTTCGATAAAAACATAGAATGTCCCAAATGTCTCAAAAATCATTTGAAACGTATATACAAGTCTCCGAATCGCTCAGAACTCATCTAGGGACAAATCGTAAAAATATAAAAAATCTCAAAAATATATTTCTTTAAAATACGAGATTTTACCAACCATACCAAAACAACCACAAACACAGAAGTGCTCGTGTGGGAAGTGAATGTATCCTAATGCCTAACATGTCATGACATTATTATCAAAAAAGATGCACTTAATTAAAACATGCATGGATAGAATCCATGGCTTTGCATCCTAATGCCTAAACATGTAATGGTATTTCAATGAACAAGATGCACACTTAGACATGTATGAAGAGACTTCATGGCTTTGCATCCTAAAGCCTAAACATGTCATGATATTTCAATGAAAAAGATACAATCACTTAAACATGCATGAAGAGACTTCATGACTTTGCATCCTAATGCCTAAACATGTTATGACATTTCAATAAACTAGATGCAATCAAATAAACATGCATGAAGAGATATTCAACAATCATGAATGCACATATATAAAAACACACAACATACAAGTATTAGAGATATGCATGAGTTGTGAGTGTATGCAACTAGATCTCTTCAAAGTAAGTAAGCACTAGAATATACCTTTGGTGCTTCTTCTTTTGAGGTCTTGAGAGGGTCTTGGTTGTGCAAATCACCAACCATCAATTACCTAAGCTACCCTTACATCAAGCCCCACATGTGGTTTGTCCACGAAATAAGCCAATCAAAATATGATACCTTACAACCACTATTCGTACAAATCAATGAGCATAATTCTATGGTGTACCTAGCAGCATCACCTTTGGCAACATCTTGTACCAACTTCACCTAGGCATTATAAGTCAAACCTCTAGGAACATAGACTCAGTTTGTCAAACCACCCTCGTAACAATTGCCCACCCAACTTCCACCGTGATATATGACCAATCTCTTTGTATCCATATTCCTGCATGACAAGTATTTGACATGAAAATTTAAAATGACTAGGAACTGGCCAAGTAAATTTTTAACTAACTGGCATATAACATTAAAACAAACTAGCATATAACATTAAAACAAATTGGCATGTAACTTCGGTACAGAAAATAAAAAAATTTAGGTTTTACTAAAAATCGAAACCACTCTCTTCATCTTCATATCAACATAATGATAATTGCAAAAAAAAAAAACAACAAGAGATTGATTTCACTATAAATCCAAATTACAAAATCACATGTAAGTTAGAAATAAACTAACATGTAAAGTCTACAACAACATGCATGTAACTTTAAAACAAACTGGCATGTTACTTCGGTACAGAAAATAAAATAATCCGGGTTTCACTAAAAATCGAAACACTCTCTTATCTTCATATCAAACATAATGATAAATGTAAAAAAAAAAAAAAAACAACAGGAGATTGATTTCACTATAAATCAAAATTACCAAATCACATGTAAGTTAAAAATAAACTAGCATGTAACTTTAAGCCAAACTGGCATGTAACTTTAAAACAAATTGGCATGTAACATTAAAACAAACTGGTATGTAATTTCGGTACAAAAAATATAAAAAAAAAAATCTAGGTTTCACTAAAAATCGAAACTACTCTCTTAATCTTCATATCAAACATAATGATAATTGTAAAAAAAAAAAAAAACAACTGGGAAAGGGATACATACCTTCTAGAAGGTCGTTCGACTCCAAATCTATTTCAAGAGAAAGAAGAGATCACAAAATGTTTTTGGGTTTCAGATCTACATCATCACAGACTGAGAAAAGAAATGGAAGAATGTTTGTTTGTACTGTTTCAGATCTGGGTTTCGGTCCACTGCTGATGATATGGGTTTCGGGTCGGTGGAAGAATCAAAATGGTGTGGAAGATCCGAAATGGGAGAGAGAGAGAGAGAGAGAGAGAGAGAGAGAGAGAGAGAGAGAGAGAGAGAATATTTGATTTTGAAACATGTGAAACACAGACAACTTGTTTGTATCAAGTGAAGAGAGGCAAATTTTAGGAGGGGAAATTTGGTACAAGTAAAACAAAATTCAGGGCAATTTTGGCAATTCAAGCACAAAGATGACAAGAATAATAAAAAATAAACTTTTGGCTAAAAACAATAAGTCAATAAAGTTTTTGATCTTGTCATGCAATTTCCTCATATTTATATATAACCTATATGAGTTGTTAGAAATAAAAAATAATAAAATTAAAAACTTATTAGATAAATTTAAATTTATTCAACTAATCAAAATTTTAATTTCTACGATAGACATGTATTAAAAAATATTTATTGGAAAATTTAATAAAATTATATTTTTTTAAATATATATAGTCAAGTTATGAGTCTATACTATATATGAGACTAGTGACATCAATTGTAATAACCATGATTTGGAATACAATTCTCACTATGGCGAAGATATTTCTCTGCATCTTGCAATTTAATGAACAAATGTAAGACTCGGATTATTAGTTTATATGGTAATTGAATTATTAACGTGTCTCTTAGTTTAAAATAAGAGGGTGCAAAATAAGTAAATAAATAATTTAAAATTTATTTTTTTGAAAATTTTTAAAATAAATGATTTAAAAGTAAATTTATTAAATTTAAAATTTTACTTATCCAAAATAATAATAATTTTAATAATATAACTAGTGGTAATTAAATTTATTTTTTAAAAAATAATATATTTGACAAGGTAAAGACACTGGTTATTTAAAAATATATATAACAAATTAAAAATTATACATGTCGGTTTATCTTTAACCGATGTCGTAATTTTTAACTTATTTAAGAAATGAGTTTTTAGGTAAACCGATATCTTATTATAAAATAAATCCATATCGGTTTGCCCAAAAACCGTTGTCCTTTCAAACCGCAATATTTAAGACATCATTTTTGTATGAACCGATGTATAAAAGTTTTTTTTATTTTTTTATTTTTTTAAATATCGGTTTGCTCTAAAACCGTTATCCTTTCAAGCCGTAATATTTAAGACATCATTTTGTATGAACCGATATCTAATTTTTTTTTTTTTAAAATTGGTTACCTAAAAACCGACGTTATGCATCGATGTATTTTAACATTTTTGTAGCAGTGTTTTGATCGAACCCAGTTCTTCATTTTGGAAGAGTTTGGATCGAACCTAGTTCTTGATTTTACTTTCTGGGTTTGGGTTGGGTCTAGGTGATGATTGATGAATTATTAGTTCTTCTATTTGTTTTGATTTTAGTAGATTTTGAGAACAGAGAGTGTTTGATTTACTTGTGTTTATGTGTATTTGCGCCGGTAAGGGTTTCAGTGGAGGGTTTTGATCAAACCCAGTTCTTCATGAGTCTGATTAGATTTGATTTTTGAAAGTGATTGGTCTAATTTTGAATCTGGTTTTAAAAAACAGTAGTTTTCTGGGTTGTGTTTGGCTATGGTTTCAGGGTGTTTGGCGATGGTAGTGTGGTAATGGTGATGGTGGTGGATTGAGTTTTTGTTTAGATTGAGTTTAGTTGATTTGTGTTTTGTGTTCATTGGGAAGAAATTGATTAGTTGGTGTTGGTGTCAGAGAAGAAGTTGCTGATGGGGTTGGAGATAATGATGGTGTTTGAGATCTCCATCAAATCTGCAAACAAAAATTATTATTATTTATTTATTTTTGTTTTAAAATTCTTTTTTACTTTTAATTTATATTTTGTAAAAATTAAAATTAAATAAAAAATACAAAATACATATCTCCACCGTCCATCTTAAAGAGGGATGGTGGAGATTCATCCTTTTTATTTTATTTTATTTTGTTTTTTCTTTTTATTTTTTATTTTTTATTTTTAAATATATTTTTTATTTCATAAATATCTAGAGCAAATTAAATGATAAAATAGTTATTTGACCATGAAGATTGACGATCAAAGGATAAAACGGTCATTTGACCATGATGATTGACAATCAAACTCGTTTTTCGATGGAAAAGGTAATAGAAAGCGAATATTATACAATATTTCAATTTCAGGGGGAAGACCGACCAATATGGGCAAATCTTGTCCTCACCTTTCTAATAGGGTAAAGGTCAGGGGGCAAAAAGATATTTTTCCTAATCTAAACCAAGCAATCGCAAGGATGCACAATTCCTCA
This sequence comes from Acer negundo, assembly GCA_035582765.1. Taxonomy (NCBI): domain Eukaryota; kingdom Viridiplantae; phylum Streptophyta; class Magnoliopsida; order Sapindales; family Sapindaceae; genus Acer; species Acer negundo. The sequence goes on along the minus strand of CM069231.1, from coordinate 25,666,083 downwards.
CTTGCTCATGTAAAAACACAATCTCAACAAGCAAAATATGCTAAAATATGGTATTATCACAAGATTTTTGAAAAATTCAACTCAAATTTTAAAACAAAGAGTGGTGTTACACACAAGTACCCCCAAACCTAGATTTGACATTGTCCTCAATGTTTTCGGGTATTAAAAACCGGTTCAAATGGTGTAACCCATCAAATCGAGAGCAAAGAGTTATAACAAACATCAATATCCTTCAATCAATCAAAAATTTATCAAAAAATTCAATCAAGTTGTTCTTTTATCCATATATGCACATAATCATCCAAAAGAGATATAACATGAAGTACACAAACATCATTTCATCCAAAAATCAAAAAGAGCAAAATGAGATCATATCGAACCTAAATCCACTACCACAAGCAACTCACACTCTTATTCTAAACAAAAATGAATCAAAGAATAAATGATGGAAGGAAATAACGCGCATAATCAAAAGAATCAAAATACCAAAGTAATATCCAACATAAAAGTAGAAACAGGTCGTGTCGGGCCGGGCCGGCCCGCAGACCGAGCCACCTGAGCCCAACATAGCACGTCGGCTTAATATGCTTGGGCCTGGCCTGTTAAGCAGATGTGTTGGGTCGGCCCGGGCACACGAGCGAAACAACCCGAGCCAGGTGGCCCGCCAGGGCCCGGCCCATTTTGCCACCTCTAGTCATTTGATGCTAATTAAATATAAAAAATGTTTAATATATATTTAAAATTTTTATTCAATAAAAAATATGACTCGGTTGATAATTATCAGTAATTATTTGAGATGAATTATTTTTGAAATTTTTTAGTTAACTTACTAGACGCGTTTTTAATGTTTTTATTTTCAGAAAACTTTTTTCTACATATGATACCAGACGTGTTTTTGGATTTCCAAACTGAAACCAAAAACCTTTTTTTTTTTTTCGTTTTTCTTTCTAGATGCACCCCTTACATTTTTAAAAACATCATTTTTAAAACATTATTTGCATTTTTAAAAATAGTTTTTAAAAGTACTATTTTAAAAACAATACCAAATACGTCATAAACTACGCGTAAATTTAGTTTCATTCGAATTCATTTTACATATTATTTAGGAAACAATAAATTGGGCACTCGTTGACAAGACCTTATTTTTGTTTATTTGATTGTTCTTGCATGAACTTCCTCACTTCTTTAACAAACAAAGAAGATTCCGGCAACTCCGGTACAACATATAAACCATGAAACGCATTTGGATACACTATCAAATTAGCTTCTTTTCCACTTTTTTTCAACCCCTCATAGTACCTCTTTTGCCAATCTTTGATTGGATCGAACCCTCCAACAATCACAATTATCGACGGAAATTATTCAACCCTGAAATATCTCCCGAATTTCGCCCGAAAACGTTTGCCACCGGGTGGTCTCTGTCCGACCCTTCCGGTAAGAACGCTTTCCACAGCCAATCATTGCCTTCCAAGTTTGATAATGGAGCTCCAACATGCCTGGTCTCGGATTCAGTCCTCTCTTCTCGACCGAAAAATGGCTGTATTGAAATTACTCCGATGATGTTTAGGTTACGGAATTCATACACACAGACGTTGACTGCCATGTGGTGTGCCAAGTTACCGCCGGCACTGTCGCCACCAATGAAACAGTGGTTTAGGTTAATATTTTTCGGCAAACCCTCAAAGTTCGTTGTTTTCGATCAGTGGCAGAGGCAAATAGAGGCTAACCTGTGCTGTAGCCCGGGGTCCCAATTATAAAAATAATAAATAAATAAATAAATTATATAACCATGTTTCTTTGTGTGGGTTTCTGTTAATTCAAAATGTCTCCAAAGAGTGGGCCGAGTGACCCAAGTGAGACTACCAACAGTCCACTAGTCTTTGGCCAATTAAAAACAAGTGATATTTTCCTTCTTCCTCTTTTCTTTTTCTTAACAGATAGAGGCTCTGTAAATTTATCTTTGTGTATTGTGACAGTGTGATCAGTGATCACCGTCGTTGGCAAGAATTCAAGAAACCAAAATACAAAATTGGACATCACGCTATCACAAGCAACAACTAATGGTAAAAATTTCACCTTTTTCTCCTTTCCCTTAGTTTGATTTTGGTAATAATTTTATCTTTTGTATTCTATACACCACAAATTTTAGTTTTAGGGTTTATACGAAAATCCTCTAATTTGAAACGGGTCAAAAATTTTCAATACTGAAAAAGAGAGAGAGAAAGAATCTTGGGAGCATATTACATTTTGTTAGTATTGCCTCAATTTTCTGGAAAACATTAATATATAACTATCTAAATTGTGAGTAATTGCAGAGAATAGGAACCAGAGACCATGAATTCTTTTTATTATTAATGTATACTTAGTTATTTGGGATTGAATAGAATCATATATACTTTGGTTATATATGACGAATGGGTTTTTTTTTTTATATGTATAGGCATTGGGTGCAGTGGTGCTCTGGTTGTGTTTCATGTTTGCTGTCTCTGTTTTTGTTTTTTGATGGTTTTTGCTGTTTTTACTTTGTTTTGGTGTGGTTGGGGGTGTGAGTTTTTCTGTTGATGTTTTCATTTTGATCTTTGGTGTTTGTATCTCTTTTGCCCTCTATGGCCTATATTAATAATTAATAAATCTGCTGTTTTCCAAAAAAAAAAATATATATATATATACTTTGGAATTGATCAGTGATCACTATTGATCATCGATGAATGAAAAAAAAAAAAAAAAAGTGAATGTTGCATACTAATCAAATCAATTTTTTATTTGTTTATTGTGTCACCAAACAATACTGATGAGTTGTGTGTGTTGAAAATTTAGTATCCTGGGATTTATTAAATGGACCAACAAGTCTTTAATACAAAATTTGGAAGCTTTTTTATACATGTTGATCATAATAGTGATTGATCATATAATGATGAAGATAATCATGAGTGAAAATTCTCTTTAACTTTTGTGTGTACTTGTTTTGCTTCCGGTTCACATAACAGCTGCCTCTGGATTCATTTCTCTAATTTGATTTTTAATCTACAAGAGTACAAGGCTACAAGTTGTAACAACTCGGTGTCTCGGTCTTATCTCCAATTAGGTATGTGGATCTTTATTATTATTTTAAAATACTTCAATTTTGGGTTTGAGATGATGAGATATACTGATTTAATCATTTAGATATTAGAGATATATAATTAAATTGTTCTAGAAAATATATTTACATATTTGGACTTGATTTAGTGATATATTTACGTAAATTGATCTAGAAAATATATTTACATATTTCATGTTATTTGGATGATTTTTGATTGGGATTGTGACTTTGCCATATATATATATATATATATATAAGTTATTTACTCTGTTTCTTATTGAATTCTTAGTTTCTTACTATTGTAGGTTATTATGTCAAATAATCAAAAATCAAAGCAAAGGAAAAATATTTTGGATTTCTTCCCAAATCAAATGAGAATCAATCATCAAATAAAATAGCTTCTCCATCAAATGTTGATGTTCCAATTATTGAGAACCAACATGTTTCTAAGCCTACAAGAGTTGAGGTCAAAGATGTTGATACTAGTGTTCTCGAACGTGATCCGGGGTTACGTCTTCCAATAACGGCATATCCTATTAACTGTCGCGATGATGTTCGTAGAGCATATATTATCATGGGACCATGTCAGTCTAAATTAAAAGAATATAACCTACACTAATTGGGAAACAAAATCGACAGTTTAATTATTCTTGGTTTTTCCAATTTTCTTGGCTCGAGTATTCTGTTGAAAAAGATAGAGCATATTGTTTTCCATGCTTTCTTTTTGACAGTATTCCATCAAAGAATCCTGCACTTACCAGTCAAGGATTCAATAGTTGGAAAAGAGTTCATTATGGAGATAAATGTGTTTTTACAAACCATGAAGGGCATGTTTATTCTTAACATAGTCTTGCGCACAGAGGTTAGATAATTTTAAGGACCCATCTCGATACATTGACAATATGTTGAATAAACAATCTTCCGAAGAAATTTTACAACATCGATTAAGACTCAATACCTCAATAATTGCTCTTAAATGGCTTGCAAGGCAAGCATGTGCTTTTAGAGGGCATGATGAATCTGAAAGTTCATCCAACCGTGGCAATTTTCTTGAAATGATTAAATTGTACACAACTTTGAATGAAGGAATTGCCAAAATATGTTTAGATAATGCTCCGAAGAATGCCAAATATACATCACCAACAATCCAAAAGGAGTTATTAACAATTTTTGCAAATCAAGTGCGTAAAAAGATTCGTGAAGAAGTTAGAGATGCAAAGTTTTCAATTCTTGTTGATGAGGCAATTGATGAATCCAATAGAGAACAAATGGCTATTATTCTTCGTTTTGCTGATCGTGATGGGTTTATAAGAGAGCGATTTTTTCAAGTGGTGGGTGTTGATGAAACTAGTGCTCCAACTCTTAAAAATGCAATTTCCAAGGTTTTGACTACATATAATCTTGAAGTTGAAAATATGCAAGGTCAAGGCTATAATGGTACGAGTAATATGAGGGGTGCATGGACAGGGTTACAAGCTTTGTTTTTGAAAGATTGTTCTTATGCATATTATATTCACTTTTTTGCTCATCGATTACAATTTGCATTGGTTGCAGCATCTAAAGACATTCATGATGTGTGGTTATTTTTTTCAAAGTTAAGTTGTATTGTCAATCTTGTTAGTGCTTCTCCCAAACGTCGTTTGGAGTTAAAATGTACTATAGAGTTTGAAGTTGCAGAAATGATTGCTTCTGGAGAACTTAAGACTGGCAAAGGAACTAATAAATTCGTGTTTTGCAACGAGCTGGAGCTACTCGTTGGAGTTCTCATTTTAATTCTGTTGCAAGGTTGATGGAAATGTTTAATGCAACTTCTTGTGTTCTTGAAAACATTATTGAGAATGGACTTAACAACAATATATGAGGAGAGGCAAAAAGAGCTTATAAGGGTATGAAATCCTTTGAATTTGTGTTTATTTTGCTTATGATGAACAAAGTTATGGGGTATACCGATATGCTTTGTCAAGCCTTAGAGGTCAAAAATCAAGATATTTTAAATGTCATGAGGTTTGTCTCAACAACAAAATCACTTTTGCAGAAGTTTCGCAAAGATGGTTGGGACACTTTTATTCAAAGTGTGACATCATTTTGTGATAAACATCAATATGATATTTACAGATTTGAGTGCACAATATAAGGGAGGAACAAGACGTTCTTGCCAACAACATGATTGCATAACAGTTGAGCATTATTACTACTTTGATATTTTTAATGTCGTGATAGATTTTTAGATGGTGGAGTTAGATGACAGATTTCCAGAGCGAACAATGGAGCTTCTTATTCTTAGTTCATTTTTGGATCCTTCTAACTCATTCAAATCATCTCATATTGATAATATTTGCAATCTTGTTGAGAAATTTTATCCTCAAGATTTCAGTGGATCAGAGATTGGCACTTTAAGAAGACAGTTTGAGCATTATGAGCTTGATATACCTAATGATTCAGAGTTTCAAAATATCTCTTCACTTTCTGAATTGTGTCGTAGGTTATTTGAAACTAAAAGGTCAAAACATTTTCAGTTGATTGATCGTTTAATTCGTCTTATGTTGACTCTTCCTGTTTCTACTGTAACAACAGAGCGAGCATTTTCAGCCATGAAGCTTATTAAAACAGCACTTCGCAATAAGATGGAGGATGAGTTTCTTGCAAGTTGCATGATGATTTTATTGAAAAAGAATTTTCTGATACCAGTGATCCAGATATGATAATTGATGAATTTTGTGAGGTGGGTCCTCGTCGGGTATCACTCAAACGAAATAGTAATGCACTTGTATTGTAGGTAATTTTTTATATTTTTATTATTTATTTTCGGTTTAGATCTTTTTTTATAGCATATTCATTTTGAAAGGTAAGGCCCGAGTCTCCCATACTATGTGTACTCATTTTGATCATCAAACTTATAAATATTTTAATAAAGTTTTTAGTCTAGCCCTCCATTCCACACCACACCCCCCCCCCAAGTTAGAAATTTTGGCTACGCCACTGTTTTCGATGAATCTTAGCACGTCAAAACAATCTTCTACTTGACTTGGATACCCGTAATCTGGTGAGTTCCGGTAGTTCACGGAGACGATAACGGCAGGGAGTTCTCCAGCAAGTCTACGACAGAGATCACTGCAGACATCCATACGAACCCTCCGCCATGAAAGTAGATGATAAATGGCAGCTGGTAGTTGTCGTTGTTGCAACTACCGTCTATGGCAGTGTGGATATAGAGACGAAACCATAGGGGGCGAGAAGGGTCGATGGTGATGTCAGAGACTTTGACGCTGTTGATGGGTTGGGCAGAGGGAGTGGATTTGATGTCGAAGAAGCTCATTAGACGGCGGTTGATGGTGCAATTGGAGCGGCGAGAGAGTTTGATGCCAAGAGCGAAAATGGACATAGAGAGCTTGAACTTCCATGAGAGGCTTGGAAATGGTGATTGTTTAGTTGATATCTCTGTCATTTGCTCGTTTCTCTCATCTCTCATTTATTTATATACATTTGAACAATTTTAATATGACGAAATTTTGAATATCCTACTATTTTAATTGGAATGCATGGTGAATCTTGGAGAGGAAAAAAAAAATCGAGTGCATCATACGTATGGTACATATGCATCATATGTATGGTACATATATCTCATTTAGATCTTTTAACGTGGCATGATCTAAACAGGAGATGCATCATATATTAGATTCATAGCTCTTCTAGTTAGATAGGTGGTGTATCTCCCATCTCGATCATGTCATGTGATATGATTCAAATTGAAAATGTAAATGTACATTAGATTCATAGAATTTGTTCTGGTAAGAGAGATTCGGCTACTAGGTTGAAGAGACAAATACTAAACGCCTTGAAAATCAAATAAAAAAAATAAAAAAATAATACATGAAGAAACGGCTTGGGTTTCATACTTTTTACACATAATATAATTCTATGGCCTATAAATTTAATTAATAATAACTAATAATTCCATCGTGGGCTAATCTTTCGATATGTCAGAAATGGCTTTATGCCAATTGTTTGGATTGATAATATTTTTAAACTGGTATTGATTATATATATATATATATATTTATTTATACAGTCCCGATCTGGTCAGTGCATCCTGATATAACTTCATCAGAATATTGAATGTGAGCCACTAGTTTTGACAAGTACATACACACTTGAGTCAAAGTATACAAAACTAGTGGTTTACATTTAATATCCTCACGAAATTATATCAAGATGCACTGACTTGAAAATTTCTATATTATATATATATATTTATTTAATAGAGGAAATTGCAAGAAATGAACAAAAAATTTATTGACTTATTGTTTTTAGCTAAAACTTTATTTTTTATTATTCTTGTCATCTTGGGCTTGATGTGCCAAAATTGCCCTGAATTTTGTTTTACTTGCACCAAGATTTCCCTCCCAAAATTTCCCTCTCTCTCTCTTTCTCTCAAAACCTGATAACAAATCAAAATCTCTCTCTCTCTCAAAATCAGAATTTTCAAAATTAGAATATCTCTCTCCCTTTATCTCTCTCTCACAACCTGATAACAAATTTCAAGTTGAACCCAGAAACCCATTCCGTTTCTCTTCATTTCGTCGACCTCCAACTTATTTCGTCCACCCCCATTTCGTCTCTTCCACCCAATTTCGTTTCTTCCACCGAAACCGAAACCCATTTCGTCAGTGACAGACCAAAACCCAACAATATTACTGCTCTCTTCTCTTTATTTCGTCTCTCTCTCGCTCTGTGATGACGTAGATATGAAACCCAGTAACATTTTGTGGTCTCTTCTCTCTCTTGAAGTAGATCTGAAGCCGAACGACCTTCTAAAAGGTATGTATCCATTTCCCGGTTGTTTTTTTTACAAGAATCATTATGTTTGATATGAAGAATAAGAAGATTCGTTTCAATTTAGAGTGAAATCCATGTGCTGTAATTTTTTGTTCCCAAGTTACATGCCAGTTTATTTTAAAGTTATATGTCAGTTCAATTTGACGTTACATGCTAGTTTATTTCTAAGTTACATGTCACTCGGTAATTTCGATTTAGAGTGAAACTCAGCTATTGTAATTTTTTGTATCCAAGTTACATGCCAGTATTTTTTAAAGTTATATGCATGTTATTATTGCAGACTTTACATGCTAGTTTATTTCTAGGTTACATGTCATTTGGTAATTTCAATTTAGAGTGAAACTCAACTATTGTAATTTTTTGTACCAAGATTAAATGCCGGCTTATTTTAAAGTTACATGCATATTATTGTAGACTTTGCATGCTAGTTTATTTCTAAATTACATGTTATTATTATCTTGTTCCGTTGTTATCTTACCTTCTTACCAAATGTGATTCATTTAATTTCTCATAATCTTTAATTTTATAGGTGCACGAAGAAGCATTTTCCAGATTTTTGTGGGGATTGCTACATAACTACTAGTTGGCTTGAAGCATATTCCAAGAACATTTTCCCGGTTGGGCATCCTAGTGAATGAAATATTCCTGAAGATGTGCGATCAAAGGTTGTTCATTCGCCTCTTTTTCGCGCGCAAGCTGGAAGACTAAAAAATAAGTAGACAGAGCATAAATTGTACGATTTGTAAAAAATCTGGTCACAACCGACATAATTGTAAGAATGCTCTACCATATGAAGCTCATCAACCATGTCCATCTGCAACATCTGCAACATCGATGCTACCACATAGATCTTACAGGTGTATGAAATGTGGAGAAGAAGACCACAATTCACATAAATGTCCATTGGCACCAGAAGTTGGTGGTACAACTTAGGTATTAGCAATGATGTTTTAATTCTTATATGTATGGGTGAAATACTATATTCGTATTGTAGACTTTATTGAATGAATTTGGTATTGTGAAATACCAAATTCCAGTATTGAATGAATTTAGTTCACTAATCAAATTTTAGTATTGTTACATGCTAATTGGTTCTGAAGTTACATGTCTGTTGGTTCTTAACTTATATGCCATGTGGTTCTGAAGTTACATGCCAGTTTAAATTTAACTCACATGACAGTTTAAATTTAAGTTACATGCTAGTTTAATTTAAAGTTACATGCTAGTTGGTTTTGAAGTTACATGCCAGTTCGTATTGAGTTTCACGGTTAAAAGACAATGATTCCAAAAAAAAAATTACAGTATTGTTACATGCCAGTGTCGATTCTGAAGTTACGTGTCAGTTCAATTTGAATTCCAATATTGAATGAACTCATGTTTGCAATGTACGCTGCACTATTGAATGAATTTATTTTGAAGATAAAATTCCAGTATTGTTACATGCCAATTATTTATGAAGTTACATGCCAGTTTCTTACGAAATTACATGCCAGTTCCTTATGAAGTTACATGCCAGTCATTTCGAATGTTACATGTCAATTCCATATTTCAAAGGATGATTTGAAAATAACATTCCAGTATTATTACATGCCAGTGTTGTTTGACCTGACAAATAGGGTCACAAACAAATCAATAACCTACCATAACCATCAGAGAAAAGTAAAGAAAAATATAGCACTATGTTTATACATCCAAATGTGAAACTTAATAGTATGAGATCTATTAAGTATGCTAATTTAACATGTTTTTGCTAGAATTGAAATGAGAAGATAAAAAAAAAAAAAAAAATACATACTTCTTGTTTCCTTTTGAATCAAGAATTTGATATGAGAGGGACATCAAACAAAGCGATAAAGAGAAATGTACAATTTTCGAAACCTACTAACTCCTAGCAAAAACAACTAAACATATCCACCATCTGAATCCTCGAGTTGTTGCTCATCTTCAAGTTCTCTTATGTTCATGACTATATCCTGGACTCTATCTTCAAGTTGCTGCATATTAACGTTTACTTCGCTGTCTGTCATTGTTGAGCTCTATTGTCAATTCTCGTATTCTCCGATCCATTTCATCATGTAGTAACACAAAATCAATATAGAAGACATATTAGGTGAAATCAACCAAAATGATCCTGGAGGTGGGCAGGAAATAGGCAAAAAGGATTTAAATTACTACTAAATATCATCTTCACATAAGAACCTAGTCCCGAATTAATAGATATTGTAAAATAAAAAAAATAAAAACAAAAACAAATACACAAGTCATAATAGCCATGGTACATTCATATCTAATTTCAACATACTTTTTAAAAACAATTACGAATAATTAGGGATATAGGAACAAGACACAACGTGAACCCACATTCTCAATGATACAAGCGTGAGAGGAATAGCACTAGACTAATCTCATCTCGTACATCTCAAATGTAAAGAGTATCTTCTCAATTCCTAATAAGAGAGGAGTTTAATCTAAAAATCAGTTATATAACTCTAAAGATGAGAAAGCAATAGGCACATGAAGTTATTGCCAGTGCCAAGTAGGACCAATGATGCATAGCAAATGCAGACAAGGCATAAACAGGGCATGTCTTCTCCGATTCCCCCACATGCGTCACTCTCAGACACCATATCTCAGTATTCTTGACTTGATCTACTCTACACCACCTTTTTTTTTTTCATTCTCTTCTCACAAAAAGAATATATAATCAAACGAAAAACATCAACTCATTTCTACAATAACCCCACATTCTTCACTTTCTAATAATAATAAAAAACCAAAGCAAAAACCAGACAATTGCACTTATTTGAATGATATATGATTAGGCTTTTGTTTCTTTCAAAGTCAAACAAAACATGTAAGTACATTCCAAAAGAAAAAGGTAAAAGCTTAATGGGGTTGTGCCTACACAATACTTCCAAAGGAATCATCAGACATGCCATGATCACCACATGAACAAAAACAAGTTGCAGAAGCTTCAAACATTATCAACACAAATGACCAAGGCTAGAAGAAACAGGAAAAGAAGTTCAATGAAACAACAAGTGGATTAATAAGAAAATGTTTTAAATAAAAGAGAAAAGGTTAAGGAGAATGAGAATGAAAATGAAAACTCAGACCAATCTAGTATTCTTCTTTTTCTCAATGTAGCTTGTCCCATAAAGCCATATCACACCATCTTCTAGTGTTCCCCTCATGGGTATTCCTTTACTCAGAGATCTTATCTGATGTTTCGATACATGCTTTATTTCATATGTATAGTAGCTTTTGATTTTTCAAAAACATTATGCAAAAGCATTGCCTATGGTTTCATTCTATGTTTGTGTTGTTATTTTCTGCTTGAAATGAATCAATATCCCTTAAGAAATCTAAATGCAGGTACTGGTAAGTCTACAAAAACATGACATGACTGTGAAACATCACAAGTAAAGACTGAATATCAGCTTCACTCTCACATTATTTTCTCGGCATCTGGAACAAAGCATTTTGATAGAATTTAACAAAAACATTAAACATTGTGGTGGGTAGACACTGAGGCATGACATAGCCCAAAAAATTTCCAAACTCAACTTCAAGCTTTCATTTCTCAATAATTATAATCTGTAACCTAATTAGGTCCTATTAATGTCAGTTTTTAAGATTTTATTCAATGAAAAAAAAAAAAAAACAAACACACATACAGTTGAATTTTAACAAATCAGCAAGAACAATCAGACCTGTACAGTGCTCGACCACAAAGGCAGCGACAGTAACGGCGATGGCAACCTTCAGCGGTGGTTTCAGCGGCTTCGAGGACAAGGGCAGAGAAAGCAGCGGCGACGGCACTCTACAGCGACGGATTCGACGACCTAGACCGGCGAGGCTGAGAGGTGCGCTAGGTCAGGTGTGGTGGGACGACAGGTGCAGCGACGGCAATAGGTGCGACGAGGGCAGGTTCGACAGCTTCCATGATAGCGGCTTCCAAGAGGTTCGTCTTCTCTTTCTCTCTTTCACGATAGGCTTCTCATTCTCTCTTTCTTTTTCTCTCTCTTTTTCTTTTGCCTGATTTCATTTAACCCTACCAAAACAACTCAACTTTTGATTTTTTTAATTTTTTTTTTTTTTAATTTCAAATTTAGGTGTATTATTGTCCAAAAGTGGTTAAAAATGAAAAAACAATAAAAAATAAACTTGTGGTTAAAAATAATAAACTCATATATTTTTTAGCTTTTTATGAATTCACCCATTTTTAATATATATGTTGTAAGTTACTTCTGTTGAGGATCTAGATCTGAAACAAATTCTAGATCCACTTGAATATCACTACAACTTGTCAAGATTCACTTAACACGAGTAACATAAAACAAATAGAATGTACCAAAGAATAATAGAATAAGCAAGAAAGCAAAAGAAAAAGAGACACAGAGATTTTATTGTGGTTCAACTTGAGAACAAGCCTACATCCACGTTGAGTCAGACTGAGAGACTCACTCCACTATATGATAAATTATCCAGGACTCAACCTGATAAACCCTCAAAAGGAGCCCAGAAACCTAATACATCAACACTCAACCACACAGGCCTATTACACAACCTACGCCTGAAAAGAACAAACCTAGAAAAGCTCAAAAGTTACATCAACAGAATCACCACTCACAGATCTCTCTTTTTCTCTCTTATCTCTCTTACAAATTCAAAGAAGAGAAACCAAAAATCCATGAAGAATCTCAAGAACACCAAGAACAATACAGAGAGAAAAAAGCTTCTGGAATATCACAAACCCTAGAGAAAATAAGAATGACTTTCTCTCTCCATCACTTCACATTATATAGTCACTAGCAGATAAAGTCCAGCTATGCTAAGTGCACCCAATAATCTGTTGCCATGTCACTGGGAGAATCCTGAGTCAACCTTATCAGTTTAAACTGATAAGCCAAAAACGCACTGCATCAATTAATCAGTTGGATCAGGCTAAGTTGAGTCAGGCTAGTGGGAGCACTAAGATTGGACTTCTACTGGCTTCAACCCTTTTCATCATTGGGCTTCTAAGAATGGACCTGAAATGAATAGATGGACTAACAAAATCCCACAACTTCTTTGCAATCATTTACATAATTCCCTATAGCTCCAAAGATAATGTATTTTATGTTTCAAATTTTCAATTAGTGCGTATTAAAAAAAAAAAAAAGCAACCTCTTTAATGTTACGAAGTAAAACATGACTTCCGCAAGATGGATATATTTTTTCTTGCTTAGCGGTTTATTGAACTTTCCAACAAATTTAACTAAAAGTTCTTTTGTTAATCATTTACCTCCATGAAACAATAATCTTATAACTTCTCTTGAGAGTACTTTCTGCACTAGACATAACATGTGGAGCTTGTACTGCATTCATTACAACTAATCAACAATTTAACACCATGAAATGCATTTACGAGATGAAGTTGGTCCGATATTAAACCCCTCACACCTACGACATGAAGTTATGGGTTCAAATCCTCAATAAAAAAAAAAATAAATAAATAATAAAAAAAAACTCGAGTTTATATAATATTTCACAAAAAAAAAAAAAAAAAAAAAAAATGAAATCCATGTTGTTAATGTGCTCCACAACATGTTGTCTATATAGATGGATGTTTAAACCATCTTTTACAACAAACAAAGAAAGTTGTCATTCATCTAAGGTAGTACAACATTCATATATTGTTTTGGTGTTCCTTTATTTGTGGGTTGTTTCTTGTTGTTTTGTTTTAGCTTTTTGGCCTCGCTGTTAGCTGTTGGCTTTTCTGCTCTGTTTTTGGTTCCTTTTAATAAATTATTCCCTTAAAAAAAAAAATTCATATATTGTTTTGAAATTTTTATTGACAACATAACATGCATGCTGTCTAATCATTAAAATTGTGTTCATGATATCAATAGACAATCATTAACAATTTATTAAATCAAATATTCTTATTTTACTTATATAGCAAGCTATTGATGTAAAGCCCCGTGCCATATATGTGATCGTACAATTTCAATTCCTATTTTAGGCCCACAATTTCTATTGTTTCGTGCTCGTTTCTCGGATAAAATCAGGTTTTTAATGGTGTAAATAAGTGTTTCAGGTGAAATTATGAGATCGTGAAATTACACCCCGCATTTCTAAGGGTATTTTCATAATTTTCAATTGAGGGATTTTTTTTGTAACTTTTAATTGAAGGTAAAAACTATTCTAAGAAATTTGATTGAATAAATATCATGCTTAATTTTAAATAGAGAGCTCCTCCTTACAAACCACAAATTATCTATTCACACTCCAATTTTTTTTTATTAATAACAATTTTAATCTAAATTAAAATTACTAAACAAGACAAAAAAATTTAAAGACACTCCAAACTAATTAAATTATTAAAAAAAAAAATTCTTTCTCCTAAATCATTAAATTAAATATTACGAATTAAACTCTCTCTTCTAAATCTGTTATTACCATATTAAACACTCTCTCCTAATTAATCTCTTTCCATTATTCAAAAAAAAAAAAAAATCATATCTCCATACTTTTTCGATCAATTTCTGATTAATAGTTAAAGAAAAAAATAACTTATGAATATTTTAGTATTTTACTAAAGTAATATATATATTAAAAAGTCAATTTTCAACAAATAAAAAAAGATATGTAAGGTTCTTGATTTGTATTGACTTGATTCCATTGCAAAACTCTCTATATTTGTAATAGGTGTTGCTTAGGTGGTTCTTGGTGAAAAGAAACTTCAAAGGTTAAAAGCGACGTCTTATGCAAATATCGTCTTTAAGAGGAAAATCGCATACTTTGATGCTAAGGTATCAAATTTCTTCTTCCTCTTGCAAGGCGTAAGCGCACACACACACAATTCATTCATGTGTGTCTCTACATCGTTGTGCAAACATTTGGTATAACACATTTACATACATTTAAGCATGCTCATGCATTGATCTCATATAGACAAAAATTATAGAATTGCATATTTCGTGACTATCACTTGAATTTGGCATACTTGTGTGATATTATGTTTATTTGTTTATGTTTATTGTATTTTAGACTTGTACATGATCTCATATGATTCCTTATAGAGTCCCGATCATTTCGATTACACATTCATAAGGTTTTAAGTTCAAACGATGTATCTACGCTACTTTGCATTCTCATTCGTTGAGTTGTCTTCGTCGTCTTTTTCCGAGATGAATTCTCAACCTTTTGTCAAAGTTTTACAATCTTTGTTTTGCGTGAGGGAGTTACGATTCGTAATCTGAAAACGGATTTGAAATCAGAGTTCGGAGGCCCGAATATGGCCGAAGAACGCAAGAGATGCCCGAGAGGAGCAAGATTGGCCAAAGGCCAACCTTGGTGTGCCACGTGTAGGCCACGTGTGCCATATGGCCAAGGCTGCTCTCTGCCCACGTGTGCCACACGCTAGCCACATGTGGAGGTGATGTGGCAGCCCTTGATTGGCTCGTTTTTTCCTCTCTTGAATTCTTTTAAATACTCTTCATTCTCTCTCATTTCATTCCAAGAAGAAAATTTGAAAAAAATAGAGTACAGAATTTTCTCTCCAATTTTCTCAACTTTAACACCATAACTTTCTCATTCGGACTCCGAATTGAGTGATTCAAGTTGTAGAATCTTCATATTCAAGTGCCCTACCTTTTCCAAAAAGGTTTGTAGAAGTTTGATCAAGTTTTGTGACGGTTCTACCCTCAAAACGGAAACCACACGGGATTCCTAGGTATTGAACTAAACTTTGTGATTTCATCTTTTATGATCTTCAATTACCTTGGGTTTTCTTCTTCTATATGTATGTGTATATATGGTGAATGCTATTGAGAAAGATAGCTTCATAATCAAACTTAATCAAGTCTAATTAGAAACAAATGTGAACTAGTTTTCTATAATTCTAGTTTTTCACATGTTTGAGAGTTGTATTGTGATTAGTTTGATATCTAGGGTTATTTGTGATTTGATTAACTCATTTTATGATTAATAACCTTAGCATGTGATTGGATCCTTTATTTGAACAAATCTAAGATTAGCACATTTGATTTTGTGTTTAGAGCTAACTAGGATTTAAATGATTATTCATTATATCCTTACTCTAAATACTTGCTAGAATATTCGTTGATCATATTTTGTGATTCTATCATTTTTTGGTATATGTTTCTAATATCTTGAATATGTGCTTCATGTATATGATTTATTCAAGTGTTAGGTGTTTCATATGCTCTAGGCTTCAACTCATGTTTTATGACTAGAAAATATTTGACTTGTGTGCTCACATGATTAAGTCTATGTCTACATGATTTGTACTTGATCCATACATTTCATATGTTCATGCATCATCTTGTATGATTGCATCACTTGGATTATATATCATACATTGTGTGCTCATATTCTAATTCTTTGATCATATGTCTTATGTTGAATGTGTTTGTATCATTTTCATCACTTAGATCATTTATCTTGCAAAAGGTGGAAGTCACTTGTTAAGATGGGTGAAGCCTTAATTTGAGCAAGAAGACTTGGCTAGGAAAGTATTCCGGATAGCCAAGTAAGAAGTCTTAGTTAGGGTCAAGAGGATCCGAATAACTAAGCAAAAGTCTTAGCTAGAAGTGTCGTACTCCGGATAGTTGAGCTAGGGAAGCTTGACTAAGATCATTTGTGATCTAGATAACTAAGCAAATGAATCTTCCTAGAGACGTGCGCGTCTTGGATAGGAAGTTGTTTCCTAGAGGTGTAGGACACATCTCGGATAGGAAGTAGGCTAGGTGGTTCACTAGGCCTTGAGGGTAGATTAAGAGTTGATAGCTTAGAGTGGATATCATGTGTTGATAGTCTTAAGTGTGTAAGTTATTTTCATCATAGTGGATTATTTGCCGGTGGTTGTGGATTCAACCCGTGGACGTTTCCTCTTTGGAGATTTACCACATAAAAATCAATGTGTCAAATGTCTCTATCTCTATCTCTTTATATTTGTATGTATAATTAATATAACTTGTTTAAGATCTTCATTTCCTCACATCCTTATAAACAAGTTATTGGTAAAGAAAGGGATGCACACATTATTGGTTGAATCAACACTTGTCTCTTGTATGTTGTAAGTGTTTGAACATTATATCTTGTAATATTCTATATCAAGTTGTAAAGTTCTACTTAGTGTAATTACATTGTAATATTCAAAGTACAACTTGTGGAATTTTCTCTTCATTGAATATACTTGTATATGAGATACATTGTTTCTTGGTATATGTTTTGTAAACTAAGAGTGGTGAATTGAGCATACATGTGTTAATTGTTTTCTCATAACAATCATGTTAAAGGTTAATTTGTATGATCACCAAGGTTTTGACATAAGTCACGAAAGAGTTTTTAAAACTAGTGTGTCAACCTATTCATTCCACGCCCCCCTCTCAGGTTGTTTAGTATAACCTTGTAAGTATTTTCAAGATATATGAAAGTTTGAATTGTTTCAACTAGATTCGATTAACCTTAGAATTTCTAAGACTAATGAAAATATTAAAGGTCTCTAGTCAATCACATACCTACAAGAGTAAAAAAAAAACATTTTCATATTTCAATTTAAGAAAATAAAAATAAAAATTACTTGTTTTTTGAGTTTTTTTTTTTTTTTTAGTATGTTTTTTGAGTTTTTTTTTTTTTTTTTTTTAGTATATACATACATATGATTCTTAAAAATCAATCTTATTAGTAAGTTTTTTTTTTCCTTAACTGTAAGGGATCGTTTGTTTTTTTGTCTAAAGACTGAATAGTCATGAATTTTACTGAAGACTGAATAGTGACTGAAATCTAAATCTAAATGACATGTTTTTTTTTTTCTCATATCTGAATGTACTGTCAACATGTTTATTTTTTAAAAATAATATTGTCTGAAAAGAAGTAATTTTACATCTATACTCATGTTAAACAATTATACATATAATATAGAATAAAAACAATCCAAAAATAATAATTATATATGAACACATATGATCATGATCTTCTTCTTCGATTACATACAAACTTTATTTTTACTAAGAAAAGAAAATATTTTATTTTTTCAAAAAATAAAAGGGGCAGCAAGAAAACTCACACAAGACACTCTAAAAAAATAATATATAAATATATCATCATAATATCATAATAAAGTATTGATATTAAATACCAATATAAGAAGTGATTGGGGCTCTTTTTTATTTTTAAAACTATTTAAAATAAGCAATATATTAAAATAAAGATTTCTATACAATATTTAATTATGATGAAATTGGAGATATGTTATATATGGAGGATAATATCGGAAGAAAAGATCTTGGATTGCATTTAATGCAATTAAGTGATTTACAATTAAGTGAAAAGTCATGATTTTTTACTTTTTATTTTAAGTTATTTTTTGGTATTTTTAAGTTGTTTGACCACTTAAAAAAATAAACAAAACAACTTAATAATTATGATTTAAACCCATTAAGTTTTAAGTGGAAAAAACAAACAACCTCTTAGTCTTGTTTGAGAAAGAATGGAGATAGAAAATTAGAGATATGTATTGGAGGAGAGAGAGTTTAATATGGTAATTAAAAATTTAGGAGAAAGTATTTAATATGTAATAATTAATCTAATGATTTAGAAAAGATAATTTCTTTTTTTTAATAATTTAATTCAAAAAAGATAAAAAGGATAATCTTATAACAAAATGAAGTGTTTTTAGAATTTTTTTAAACTCTAAATTTTGAGAATGGAGTGTTTTTAGAAAAGTAGTGTAAAAAGAAAAAATTAGATTGTCAAAAGAAGCTCTCCTTTAAATAAAGCTTTACTTTGAATGGAAAAAACTTGAAGAGAATACAACCCAAAATCTTTTAAGCTTAATAACATCTTTCTCTATTGTTCACACTAAATATCATAGTTGTGTAGTAGTTACGGATTAAGTGATTTGATTCCGCCATCATACAGTCAAATCACATTTGAGTAAAGATTGGATCTTAATTAACTTGAATAAACGAGTGTTTAGTGATACTCATTATTCATATCTTGACTCTATTGATTCCCTAGGTCTCACATCATATACATTCACAACACTCACACCTTGCTAGTTTTTAGTTTGTTGGAAGTATCTCATTAGTTGCTTTATTTCATTAATTTTACGAATTACAAATCAATTTCTCAAAAAATCGAATGCGGAATGCAATTTTACTTTTCACGCACTTAAGAGTATTTTTATTTTAAAATTGTTAGTTTTAACCAATATTCCTTCCGATCTGGACCAATATTCCTTCCGATCTGGACGACGCTTGCTTAGTGCTATACGGATCTCCAATTTGTACTCTTGCGAGGCATTTTAGAAAACAGATTTTTCTCCACCGATCTGTCAAGAAGTTTCCTCACCTTTCAATTTAGTTAATCTTTGAGACACTTGCCGTTGAATGACTGAATCGATCTCCATGCTGCCTTGTCCAAGAAGGCTGCGATTTGGTACAGCTATAACACCTGGATTAGCTTTTATTATTCACAGAGAGAACTTTGGAGAGGCATTATTATTTTTTTCATGATTATTGTCAACATGGTATTTGTTTGACTTCATGGGGCTTAATTGTCAGCGAACAAACGCCATTATACACCTATACACACGGAAGCGTTGTCGGATAAAACACAAACAAGCACAATAACAAAAAAAAGGATAAGATGAAGAGAAGTAATCTAAATCCAATCATACACAATACAAGAATTTACGTGGAAACCTAAATCAGGGAAAAAACCATGGCCGTCAGGACGACAAGAGAAAGTTCTAATATGTAGTAAATTGTTGCAACCACACACTCAGGATTCTCTCTTTAAAATAATACCTCAAACCCGATTACACCCAATGCTCACTTTGAAATCTCTCAAGTATTTGCTATTTTGCTCCACCACTAATAACCTATCTTGAGTACTGGGGAATCCTGTGGGAATCTATTTATTTCTATTTTTTAGTGGGCTTGAGTTTAAGATTTTCAACTCAAACGCCTACGTACCTTATACTTAATAAGGATCAAAGTCCTCATAGTTCATTTAACTTATACTTATTAGCTATAAAAAAAATTTCTCAATTTCTTTCTGAATTCTGTAATTTCTTAGGCTAAACTAAATCTGTATAGCACATTTCTTTATCTCTTTCTAAATTTTGCACCTCTTCCTGAAATAAATCTAGTCTATATCTGTTTTCTATATCTCATTATGAAACTGTATCTCTCAATTCTTCCCCCTTAAAAGAATTTCGTCTTCGAAATTCCTCCTTATAAGAATTTTGTTCTCGAAATTCACACAATTCTTGGATTCTTGGCTTCTTGCTCATAACTTATTGTCCTCAATTCTCATCAATAAGCATATGCTTTATTAACTGCTATTGAAACTTCTGGAAAGCTTACTACTCAACCATTCAATTTCTTATTACTATTATGACATCTATTTAACTTCAAACTCAACTTTACTGTAACTTATTCTACTCAATCAGTTCTACACTCACTTCTACGACTAACTTAGATCTTTTACAGGTTCCGTGCGAAATCAGCCACAGTGATGCATGATAAAAATACAACTTTATCTTTAACTCAATCAAAACTTTATGCAAATACATGAAAAAATCCATCGAATTTAAAACCGATGCTCTGATACCAAGTTGACAAGACCCGCCCCAACTCCTATCTCGAGTATTGGGGAATCATGTGGGAATCTAATTATTTCTACTTTCTAGTGGGCTTGAGTTTGAGATTTTCAACTCAAACGCCTACATACCTTATGCTTAATAAAGATCAAAGATCTCGTAGTTCATTTAATTTATACTTGTTAGCTATAGAAAATTTTTCTCAATTTCTTTCTGAATTCTGTAATTTCTTAGGCTAAACTAAATCTGTAGAGCACATTTCTTTATCTCTTTCTAAATTTTGCACCTCTTCCTGAAATAAATCCAGTATGTATCTGCTTTCTATATCTCATTCTGAAACTGTATCTCTCATATTATGGTCTATTTATATGAATTACATGGAGTTTAAGATAAAAGGAAATTCTACTCATATACGTACAAGAATTACTTATTTTAAATAAATACTATTTCCTATTTATGACAAGTCTTCTTTTAAGGAGAAATCATATTCCTATAATCATAAGAACTTCTAGAAACAACATATTTCCTCTACCATGAATATTTCCTGATTCAACGCATGCTTGTGATTTACTACGATTCAAGTTGCAGTTGGCCACCCGCTTCCTAAACTGTGTTGAACTTGACCATTCAGAAAATCGTGATCCATGTGCCACATCACCAGAATGACTATCACCATGACTGCTGTCGGTACTGTTGTTGGTGCCTTTGCCTCCACTGCGTAATACCTGCTGGAGTGTACCACTCCCTATGCCGCGGTTGGTGTAGCATGTCCACACCGCGGTCTGCGCCGCGCTTACCTGTAGAAATCGTTTATTCGGTTCTTCTTCAATCTTCAAGCCTCCTTCAAACATAACCTCATCCGCATTGGTAAATCTTGTTTGGTAATCATTGGTAATTCAAGTCATATCCAACAATCATCCCTTATGGCGAGAATTCCCAAAACTTGTCCACAGCTATGATCCTTATCACTAAGAATCAAACATACCCACCACTAGTTATAACCACTTAGGAAAGAACCATCCCAAGATTTCATTGGCACCTGTCGAAATTTACCTTGCTGAAAATTGGGTGCAACTCTTCACGTTAGGTTCCCAAGGAGTTCGCTCAACCATCGACATCTTTGTCCACCACACACCTTGCATCACCTCCTAACCAATGCCCGTGCGCAATTGTGGACCTGATATTAGCTATAACCTTTTCACGAAAACTAACGATCATGCCATGAGGATGTTTATGCCCCTTTAGAGAGCATCGTTGTAGTCATCATACTCAAGAGAGGTGATTACCGGATCACCCTCTTTTGAGCCCTTAGCCGCACTTGTTTTCTTATTTTGACAATCCTTCCTTACATATCCAGACTATCCATATCCCCAACAAGTGACTTTCCATTTGGAGTTCCCCTTTTTCCTGTTAACCAAAAGAGCAGAATTATTAGAAGATTTACCTTCACTCTTTAGTCTTCATTTCTTAGAGATTAGTTTGTTCGATACATCTCCAAAAACATACAGTTGAACTCTCATGCATAAAGTTTGGCTTCATGTGCACATAGGACGATGGAAGGGACCAGATGAGTCTTAGACATTTGTCTTCCTCATTGATTTTAACTCCAATCAACTCTAATTCTTAAACTATTTCATTGAGCACTCCTAGATGATTAGAAATTTTCGTACCTTCAGACATCTGTGGCATGTGAAACTGCTCATTCAGGTAGAACCGGTTGCAAACGCTATTTGCTTGATACAATTCTTCAAGCCTCTCCCAAAGTTCTTGGCTAGGCACAATCGTATCGCACTCGTAGCCCTTTCATCCAAATCCTCCCAATCGTCATCGCTCATCTTAGATTTTCCAGAACTAGTACTAGCCGTTTCTTTTGAATCTATAAAGCCTTCAGGGTTCATAAGAGTTGGCTTGCCCTTCAACGCCTTATGTAAACCGTATTGGATTAATATATTTTTGACTTGAACTTGCCACAAGCCAAAGTTCACCTTTTCGTCGAACTTCTCAATATCGAATCTCATCATCATTGCCATTAAGTTTGTTAAAATCACTATCAAGCAACCAGGGCTCTGATACCAATTGTTAACGAACAAATGTCACTATACTCGCGGAAGTATTGTCAGATAGAACACAAACAAACACAATAACAAAAAAATGATAAGATGAAGAGTAGTAATCTAAATCCAATCACACACAACACAAGAATTTACATGGAAACCCAAATCAGGGAAAAAACCACAGCCGTTAGGACGACAAGAGAAAGTTTCAATATGTAGTAAATTGTTACAATCACACACTCAGGATTCTCTCTCTAAAACAATATCCCAAACCCGATTACACCTAATGCTCACTTTGAGATCTCTCTTATATTTGCTATTTTGCTCAACTACTAATAACCTAGTTATTATGGTCTATTTATATGAAGTACAGGGAGTTTAAGATAAAAGGAAATCCTACTCCTATACGAACAAGAATTACTTATTCCACATAAATACTATTTCCTATTTATGACAAATCTTCTTTTAAGAAGAAATCATATTCCTATAATCATAAGAACTTCTAGAAATAACATATTTTCTCTTCCATAAATATTTCCCGATTCAACGCATGCTTGTGATTTACTACTACTCAAAAAACCATGATCCATGCGCCACGTCACCAGAATGACTATCACCACGACCGTAGTTGGTGTCTTTGCCAACGCCGAGGTCTACACCGCATAATACATACTAGAGTGTACCGCTCCTTATGTCGCGGTTGGTGCAGCATGTCTGCACCACGGTCTGCGCCGTGGTTACCTGTAGAAATCGTTTCGTCAATTATTCTTTGATCTTTAAGTCTCCCTCAAACATAACCTCATACTCTAAAATGCTCTCACGTCTCTAAGAAGTCTCCATATAGGTAAATCGTGTTTGGTAATCATTGGTAATTCAAATCATATCCAACATTAATAGCTACTCCAGAGTCATCATGTGATGTAGAAGCCTCATGAGCAGTAGGTTTTGAAGATTTTAAGCTTCAGAGAATATACTTTCAGGGATAGTAAAGAGACCGAGTTGCAAGCAATAGATAATAAGGGAAGAAACAGCAAGAAGTTTCAAAATAGGCGTCAAAGAATTTACACACCAAAGTACAAATGCAAAATAAAATATACATTTATGTTGAATGATTGAAGCAGAAGAGCAACAGAGCATGATAGTAATGTAGTCCGAACTAGATAAACAAAACAAATAAAAATACAAAAAGCAAAAGGATGACTCTTATCCGATTAATCAACTTCACTAGAAAACCTTTGTAAAGATATCTTGATCATACAAGATGCTGTTAAAAAAGCCAATACAAGAAAACAATGATATGGAAAATTAAAAAAAATAAAAAAATAAAAAGACAGACAGTCAA
The DNA here is from genome assembly GCA_035582765.1 of Acer negundo. Lineage (NCBI taxonomy): Eukaryota > Viridiplantae > Streptophyta > Magnoliopsida > Sapindales > Sapindaceae > Acer > Acer negundo. The sequence goes on along the minus strand of CM069231.1, from coordinate 25,642,150 downwards.
AATTGATGATCCACTACAACAGAAACATCATTTTACTGCGTGCAAACCATTTGTAGCATTCAGTCGCAAGCTACATTAGATGATATCATGAATGATATCCCTCAAATATGGCATACCAAACACGCCGTCAATATGTTTTAAAAAATGTCGTAATTGTACTTACGACCCATTTTGTGGGTTGTGTTATGAACTTTTACGAATGTATTGATTTGGGTGTAAACTCAACCATGGCCTGCACCTGTATGTCGTTATTGTCTTTTGAAAATATATTATATTATATTTAAAGCACATCATCCCATACACCCACTCCCACCGAATCCATTCCTACCTCTCCCTCTCATTTCACACTATTCAATAATTCATTCACATCGGTCATCGAATATGAGACCTCATGATGTTTAAGCAAAGCCTTAACCAGTTCTGCTACTCATTTGAATTTGTAAATAATTGCATAATGTTTATATATAAACTATAGATGTTATTAAATTTTTATTTATTATTTTTACATCAAAATTTTATTTCCAATAATATAAATTTTATTTTATAAGATAGACAAATTAATATTTATTTTAGCATTTAATTAAAAAAAATTAAATCATATATTGTCGAATCAAGTGATATTCGTTAATCGTACCTGAGATAGAAAGATGTTTCTCTACATCTTAAAATTTAATAGATAAATGTAAGACTTGAATCTCTATCACAAAAAGAAAGGGGAAATGTAAATGGACTTTTCTAAAAAGTAGTTTTGCATTTTAGATTCTTATTATTATATTTATAAATGAAAACAATATGTTTTTTCATAATTTTTTGAATTAATCTATAATAATTAAAATACAAAATTGAAGAAAATGTAATTATTAATCTGTCTCTTAGGAGAAACTTAAAAAACAAAAAATCAAGATAAAAAAATAAAATAAAATAAAGGGAAAAATATAGTCCCTAAAATCTTTATCATCAACAAATATTTTTTTTGTCCCAAAACACCCGCCTAACAAAAAAATTAAGTTTCAACCTTAGGAGTCATTTGTTTTTTTATCTGAAGGCTGAATAGTCCTGAATTTTACTGAAGACTGAATAGTGACTGAAACCTGAATCTGAATGACACGTTTTTTTTTTTTTTCCTCACATCTGAATGTACTGTCAATATTTTTGTTTTTAAAAAATAATATTGTCTGAAAAGAAGTAATTTTACATCTATACCCATGTTAAACAATTATACATATAATATAGAATAAAAACAATCCAAAAATAAAAATTATATATGAACACATATGATTATGATCTTCTTCTTCGATTACAAACAAACTTTATTTTTACTAAGAAAAGAAAAGGTTTTTTTTTTTTCAAAAAATAAAAGGGGCAGCGGGAAAATTCACAGAAAACACTCTAAAAAAAATAATATATAAATATATCACCCTAATATCATAATAAAGTATTTATATTAACATCAATATGAGAAGTAATTAAGGTTCTTTCTTATTTTTAAAGCTATTTAAAATAAGCAATATATTAAAATAAAGATTTATATACAATATATAATTATGATGAAATTGAAGATATGTTATATATGAAGGATAGTATCGGAAGAAAAGATTTTGGATTGTATTTAATGCAATTCAGTGATTTACAATTAAGTGAAAAGTCAGGATTTTTTACTTTTTATTTTAAGTTGTTTTTTGGTATTTTTAAGTTGTTTGACCACTTAAAAACAAACAAACAAACAAAACAACTTAATAATTATGATTCAGACCAATTAAGTTTTAAGTGGAAAAAACAAGTGACCCCTTAGTCTTCCTTTTTGGAGCAAAAAAGCTTGTTTCTGAAAAATGTATACATGACATGAGTTGTATGTCTTAAAAGACTCTCAAATAAGACACGCAACAGGTAAGCCGTAAATAATCCTTTTTTACAGCGTTCCTCAAATCCGTGCCGTCTTTGAGAAATTATGTATCAGTATTACGACCTGCACTGAATGCAGTAAATAGACATACACTTGTTTCTTAAAAATGTATACATGGCGTGAGTTGTATGTCTTAAAAGACTCTCAAATAAGACACATACGCAACAGGTAAGCCGTAAATAATTCTTTTTTTACGGCATTCCTCAAATGCGCTCCATCTTTGAGAAATTATATATCACTATTACGACTTACACTTAATGCAGTAAATAGTCATTCACTTTTTTCTGAAAAATGTATACATGGTATGAGTAGTATGTCTTAAAAGACTCTCAAATAAGACACCCAACAGGTAAGCTGTAAATAATCCATTTTTACGGTGTTCCTTAAATATACACCGTCTTTGAGAAATTATGCATCACTATTACGACTTGCACTGAACGTAAGTCGTGAATAATAACATTTACGACACGCAATTTATGTGCGCCATAAAAGACCCAATATTTTGCCGTGATTATACACCTTTTCCCGAGTCTTTTCGCATCGAAAGCAAGTTACATTAATCTTCTCTGCATAGCATATACCAACACCACATACATCACAAGGTTTGACTTGAAATACGATATAAAACACATGGAAAACCATAAATAAAATCAAACAGACAATTGAATTTGCCTTATAAACTAAAATCAATAATTCATATCAGCTTATATAATCCACTCCCACATATTCTGTAACCAACATGATGAATTTGGTTAAGGAAGGTGTATTCAATTAGGATTCTTGAGGACATTTAAAAACATTTTTAAGTGACAGATTTTCATGGATTTCTACGGACTTTTATAAATCCATATGGATTTTCATTGATTTATTTAGACATCAATCTCAGACTTTTATGGATTTGTTTAGACATCCATGGACTTTCATAAATTTGTTATTTCTTACTTCTATTATAAATGGAGAATTATATCACTATATGACCCAATAACACAATTTATACACACATCCAGTATGATCCATTAATACAATTTGCAGTACTAACAAAAATCTCTACTTTCTTCATTTTCTCTTCAATTACTTTTCACAAAAATTACTTTTCACCTCCTTAATCAGTTATTTCCTTTTCCAATTCTCCATTTGCTTTGCTTATAGTAATCATGTATTATGTTTTAATAAGACAAACGTACCACATTATCTATATAATAATTTAATAACATATGTCTAGGCATCCATTTATGAATTTAATTAAAAACCATCATTTTTAAGCAAATAAATGTTGATTGATTATTAGGCTTTTTTTTCAAAAATGTTTGAATATATAGAACGAGTTTATCATGTATCATGTCATCAATATATTCGTTCAATATATACTAGTCCAGAGGCAGCACCGGTTGAGAAGCAGGGTAGATTTAGAGGGAATTATATAATAATTTAATAACATATGTCTAGGCATCCATTTATGTATTTAATTAAAAACCATCATTTTTAAGCAAATAAATGTTGATTGATTATTAGGCTTTTTTTTCAAAAATGTTTGAATATATAGAACGAGTTTATCATGTATCATGTCATCAATATATTCGTTCAATATATATTAGTCCAGAGGCAGTACCGGTTGAGAAGCAGGGTAGATTTAGAGGGGGTACCGGTTGAGAAGCAGGGTAGATTTAGAGGGGAGCGCCCCCACCCCCCCCCCCCCCCCCCTCCCGAAAATAAGTACTAAAAATAAAGTAGGAAATATTATTATTGTATCACTGTGTCTCAGGTATGGCAGTCTTGCAAAAAGAAGAGGTCTTGATGAGTTGATTAATAAGAGACAAAGAACGAAATCGATTGCAATTGAAAATGGTGGATAATATTTGCAGGAGAAAACAGACTAACAGAGGTTAGAGACAGTGTAAGAAGAACAGAACTTGAGAGAGGAGAGAAAATATTGGGCAATGTGTTGTCTAACATGGGCAGTAATTTTTAATTTTAAAATTTAAATAAAACTTGATTGACTTGATTTTGGGTTTGGGCCTTTTGACTATTGGAGCATCATCCATTCCAAAATATACACAAAAAAAAAAATTGCAAGATCTCTTACAGAAAAAACTTAGATTTACATGGATTTATACAGTAATAATAATAATAAATTAGACATCGGTTTAAAAAAAGGAAGAAAAATGATTGTTTCACAAACTCTTTGATTATGTAATTGAAATGTAATTCGATCTGAAAATTAGATTAATTTAACTATAAATGATTTTTGACATATATAAAAGAGAAATATGTTACATTTGTCTTGCATGATCGACCTTAAACAGTAGTTTTTATATTGGCCCATTCAAAGCCAAAATTATAGCTCTGCCCTTGTTGAGAAGGCCACTGATGCTTGAGCTGTATTGATGTGATATATTTTATAACTTTTCTGCTTGTGGGTTTCTAGCTGTTGTAATTCATATGATGTTGGAATATTTTTTATCTTTTGTAAACAAAGTATGGAATTGAGGTTGGACTCAGGAGCCGACACGCTGATACACCTAAATATTGCTGTTCCAAGGTCATATGTTTTTTTTGTCATAACCGGTTAATGAATAAAGGGATGCAAAGTCCTTTTATTCATTAATCCTTTTATTCATTAACCGGTTATGACAAAAGCGACACAGTTATTTATTGTGTAAAAATAAATAAAAGTAAAAAGCGACACAGCGACACAGCGACACCACGTTGGTGGTGTCGCTTTTTAATCAGCAAGGGAAGATTATCGATCAGGATTATTTGAGTAGAGAAGAAGTGAGAAGAAGCAATATGTTTCTGTTTTGTGAGAGAGAGAGAGAGAGAGAGAGAGAGAGAGAGAGAGAGAGAGAGAGAGAGAGAGAGAGAGAGAGAGCAAAGTCCACCAAAATCTTTGGGAAGAAGGCTGGACATGTCTCACCATCAAGTCCACCAAAATCCATGACCTAAGAAAATCCTTTAAAATCTAGTCCTAATTGAATACAACTTTATTCTTGTAGACATTTTTAAAGTCTCAATTCAATACACCCAAATTTGGAAGGATTATTTAAAAGTTCATAAAAATCTGAATTGAATACCACTTGATTAATAGGGTTCAAAAATTTTTTGTCACTATTTGGAGGGGCTTTTGTGAGAATGTCACTGGTTTAGTAATGTAAGTTTAAAAGGCACCTATTTAGGTGACCAGACAAAAATACCCTCATTCTTGTCAGTTAGCGTCTGAAGATAAAAAAGTTGAGAGAGAGAGAACAGTGGAAAGAGAGACCAAGAAATCCGGTACTAAATCTGACGGGAAACCTGCCGGCGGTGGCGATACAGTCTTGAAATCGTCGAGAAGGTGATATGATTTTCTGACGCGTTTTTGTTGTTGAAACTTTTATTTGCGTTTGATGTTGGATGTTCGTTTGATTTGATTTGTTGTTGATTAGGTTTGTTTGATTAGGTTAGGGTTTAAATTTATGAAAAAATTCTGTTGAACACGATGAAGTTCTGGGTTTTCAAGCCTTTTCCGAGCTTTTCACATGTAATCCGAGCCTTTTCCGAGCTTTTCACATGTAATCCGAGCCTTTTCCGAGCATTTTGAATAGGTTTCTGCTATCTGAATCTCCGAGCCTTTCACAGTGGCTCCGAGACTTTTAAAATAGGATCCGAGCCTTTTAAAACATTGTCCGAGACTTTTAAATAGTAATCCGAGCCTTTTAAGGAATATGAATAGGTTTCTAGAATTAGAATCTCCGAGCCTTTTCATATAGTTTCCGAGCCTTTTAATATATTGTTCGAGCCTTTTCATATAGTTTCCGAGCCTTTTCATATAGTTTCCGAGCCTTTTCATATATTGTCCGAGCCTTTTCATATAGTGTCCGAGCCTTTTCATATAGTTTCCGAGCCTTTTCATATATTGTCCGAGCCTTTTCATATAGTGTCCGAGCCTTTTCATATAGTTTCCGAGCCTTTCCATATAGTGCCCGAGCCTTTTCATATAGTTTTCGAGCCTTTTCATATAGTTTTCGAGCCTTTTCATATAGTGTCCGAGACTTTTCATTTAGTGTCCGAAACCTTTCATTTTTATATTATTTATTTTATTTAACTAGATATATTTTTTTTATGTCAATATGCAGATGAGGAATCAACTAAAAGATTCGCTTAAAACTCCAGAGGAAGAAAGGTATTCGGGGAAAATAACTCGACATGACCATTTTGATGACCTTACAGATATCGACAACGCACTTAACAAGGTACCTGAACATCTTGCGATCGAAGAACGACGTCGGTATACTGAGTCGTGTTTTGGACACCTCCTTCGGATGGATCGTGGGATGAAGTTTTCAGCTGGCATTGTACATCGGTTGCTTATTCGCGAGTTGCATCACGATGGGCCTGAAGATGAGATGAGATTTTTGTTAGGAAGGCATTCGGTCCGGTTCTCAAAGGTTGAGTTTTGTCTAATCACCGGATTGAAGTTCGGAGAACTTCCTGACACGTCGACCTATGATATGGTAGAGAATGGCATACACCAGCGGTACTTTGAGGGTCGAGATGAGGTCGAGTATGCAGAGCTGAAAGCCGTTCTACGGATTGGTGTTTTTTCTGAGCAGTACGATGCGGTTAAGCTTTGCTTATTGTATATGCTTAACTGGATACTGATGGGGTTGGACGAGAGAGAGAAAGTTCTAGTATGGCAGTTTCGCCTAGTCGAGGACTTGGACGCTTTTGATGCGTTCCCGTGGGGTGCACACGTGTATAGGCGGTCTATATACGGTTTCAAGCATGCGTTGGATGGCCGACGTAGGCGGTTTGAACAACGCCAGCGACGAAAGGGCGTTGATGTACACACCACGGAGACATATAACATATATGGGCTAACGCACGCCCTGTTGGTGAGAATTTTGAATTTGTTATTTTTTTCATATGACTTATGTATTGTATTGGATTCTTATCTTTCTTAGCTGTTTTGTAGATATTTGCTTTCGAGGTTATCCCCGAGCTTGGCAACAGCGGATGTGGGAAGCGGAGGGAAATCGAGCTCTCCCCCCGAATTCTAAAATGGGAGTTGAGTACGCGACCGAGGGGGGAAAAGTTGAATAGCATTTTCCTTGAAAGTGTAAATATCTATATATATATATATATTTTTTTTTTTATGTTCATAACTATTAGTATGTATACAATTACAATGGTCTAACTGCAATTTCAGATGTTTGCGAGGGTGAAATTGGTGCCGACGGCAACTGAGAGGGCTGAACGGTACTTCGAGGGCATTTCCCAGGGAGGCAGTTTGTATGATGCTGATCTCGGTGATATACCTGTTCCCGTCTCTGACCCCGAACGATATACAACTGCTGGAACCAGTGACACTGAGGGTCCGTCTTTCGAACCCAGTGATACAGAGGGTTCTGACTCGGACGGTCGTCATATTCGTCTCGCGAGGACTAGGCGGGTTCGATTCACGTTGCCTAGAGAGCCTCGAACTAGAGATGACTCTCGAACTGGAGATGACTCACGAGGAGGCGTTGGAGGGCAAGCAGAGGTACGTATAATTCTTTTTACCGTATTATTTAATTTCAATCGAGTGAATGGTTTTAGTACTGACAATTTCGAAATCCTTTCAGGACCGTCGGTATACTGAACTAATGGATGCGTTACGCGAGTTACAGGAGGAGGTGCGAAAGAGTAATGAGAAACGAGATCAACAGCATCAGGAGTTGCTAGATTTGATTCGAGGGCTTCAGGGTTCGACGTCGCACGCCCGTACTCGAGGTACACGGTTCGATGACCAACCCTTCGATGACCCACCCTTCGATGACCCAGACGGACACCGAGACTTCAGTCCCAGAGGGAGGACAGGTAGTCATCAGGGTGATCAGCAAGGGCCTGGTGTGACACCACGAGAGGAGGTTACTGGTGGTACTGATACAACACCTATGGAGATAGAGGAAGAACCTCAGCAGGTTTTACCAGAACAACCTGTTCATTCTCAAGAACTGGTACAGAGCACCTCCTTACAGCACACCCCTCCGGTCGATCCTCGTGCAGAGCACCCCTTCATTTATTCCACAGAGACAGAGATCCCCAGTCTCAGTGCACCCAAAGAGCTTACACCTGTAGGCGATCGACGGCGCGATCGACGGCGACATAGTTCCAATGTACAGCGCACCCCTACAGGCGATACAGGGGGACATAGTCCGTCAACACATCGCACCTCTGGAGGCAATACACGGGAACAGAGTTCCTCCTTACAGCTCAGCCATCCAGTGGATCACATCCTTTCTGTGGACCGGATTACCCCACCCCTTCAACGTCAGGATCGGGTTCGCAGGGCAGGTTGGCAGCAGCGGACCCCATACACTGACCCCTGTCGGCCGAAGAGGCCAAGGATTAGGCCACAACCAGCACATGTATGGGCGCCCCACGCATTGATAGATCCTGACCACCTTGCGGCGTACCAAGCCTATAAGAGGAACTCGACTGGGGAATTGTAAGTATAATCGCAGATATTACAAAAATTATTTTGTATTTTGAAACTGCTAAGTAAAATGACTTTCTTATATAACTTCTTCAAAAATTATGCAGGCGTGATGTGGATCTACTCGAGCCAGTTGGTGTCCCCTGGTTCCATCGATTTCAAACCAACACCATGGAGTTGGAGGATACGGTATGGTCCTTACCTGAACATTGTGTATAAGATGTTTCTGAAATAGTAGAATGCTAACAATACAAAATGTTGAAATTGTCAGCATATGGACGCCTACTTGCATATTCTGCGGAAGCGTCAGAGATATTACTCCACTGTCTACGGTCCGAGGATCAACATACAGGATTCACAGTTCTATGTAAGTGTTTAATTTGTACGACTTTTGAACATCTATTTATGTGTTTCGTACATCTTTTATCTAACGTTTTATAAATTTTCTTTGTACAGTCATGGTTATTGAATGACTGGGAGAGATTGATGGGAAGTGGGGCCGACAAACCCCGCCGCAGTTGGTATATGTTCAAGCATCAGTGGTCCGCTGAGGAACTTGCGGTGGTACGTGGATTGGTCCCGGTAGGAACCAAACCATGGAACGAAGTTGACGTGGTCAGTGTTTTATTTACATTGTTTGAATTTGAATTTTAAATACATTTCCCATTGATAACACTTTGTTGAAACACATACAGGTTTTGATTCCTTGCAACCTTGGACGTACGCATTGGGCACTAGCCAGCGTCGACCTCACAACAGGGAGTATTTACCTGATGGACCCGTTCAGACAGGAGGTACCATTTCGCCATAGGAAAATGCAGCTCGCTTGCTTACGATATTTTTTACCGTCGATGCTGCATGCGTTGGACTTTCACGGTCGCAGACGGAGGGGCGATATGACGTATACATTGCAGAATAAGCCCTTTCCACTCAACATTGTGTCTAGAGACCGTGTACCCCAACAGGATAGAGGGTATGACTGTTTAAAGATCTTATTCTATCCTAATCGGTTTTAATAACATTCAATTCTAACGGTTGTTTTTGTGGTGACTTGCAGTGGTAACTGTGGTGCCCATACTTTGAGATTGATAGAGTACCTGGCAGCGAACAGGGATACGTTCGACTGGTCAGAAAACGAAATGGGCACCATCCGAGAGAAGATGGCTGTGGAGGTTTTTTGTAACTCAAAGGATTGGACATCCAGTTAGTGATTTAGTTGATGTACATAACATTTGAGTAATAAAATGAAATTATTTTTTAAAAAAATTTAGTTGTTTGCAATTAACACTTGAACACACATTTGATATATTGAAATCCATAAACAATACAATGAATTGTAGACACTATAACAAAAGATACAGTATGGCATTAAACGAACAACCAATAAATATATCATAATAGTTCAACATAAAAAAGCATAATAACCAACGGTCTCATAACACAACTGTATCGAGCATGGTTCCCAACGTCTGGACGATGTTGGAAGACATCAAGTTGGAGACATGTTCCTCTTGTACTGCCTTGTTATGTTTGATCGCCTTCCTCAATGGCTCCATTCATTCCACGGTAGAGTCTTTCTCAGGGCACGTTTGTTTGTTGTGTCCAATTGAATGACAGATGCTGCACTTGCGACGGTATTCATCGGGAACACTTATGCTGGGACCTTCATTAACCATCGGTGGGTTGGAGCATCGCCTGCTATTATGTCCTGATTGTCCACATCTTCTACACGACTGTGTGGTTGTCCTCTCCGAAGACGAGGCATGTCGACCCTCCATCGGGCGACCTGATTGTCTCTTCGACTTTGGATTTAAAACCACCCGAGATGCGATGTCGGATGGCACTACCCATGAAGAAGGATGGCCAACAGGCATAATAGGAACCGAGTATGCATCAATAAGTGTCTCTCTCTTGTAGTAGTCCGCACACAGAGATGTGTAATCCAAGTTTCGCTCCCTACAACAATGAAAACAATGAGATTCACGAACCCAAATAATATAAATCGTTAACTGTAACATCTCATGTACCTTGCCGCTGCGAGTGCATGAGAACATGGGAAATGGTCCATTTGGAATTTGTTGCATGTGCAAGTCTTCGAGTGTAAGTTAACCGTCCATTGGTTTCCCTTCAATTTGACGGAGAATATGTTCCAGTCAACTGGATTTACGGTCATATAATTGCACTTCTCGACACGTTTTAGGATCACAAGATGTGCTGCGTCGGTCAGTTGATGACGCATGGACCGTGCAGCTGCATGACGATCGTGAAACCACTTTTGTAGCATATTCCTAATGAACTCCGCCAGTGTCATCATTGGCAGTTGCCGTGCGAATTTTAGGCATGAGTTTATGCACTCAGCAACATTTGTGGTCATCAGCCTGTACCTTCTTTGGGGACAGTGTACGCGAGACCACTTGTGTGGACCGGCAGCAATGGCATATTCGAATGCACCCTTGTGCAGCCTATGTAACTCCTCCATGTGCCTGTTATAATTGAATTCACTGTACGTCCTAGCTGCTGAATCCATTATATCGGCAACATCCTTTCTGTGGAATCGCTTCTTCATATTTTCACCAAAATTTCAGCAACATATCGTATGGGTTGCATAAGGGAACACTTTAGAAATCCCCGCTTCAATGCTTGCATGGCGATCGGAAATGAAAACCAGATCATCTATATGACCAAGGGCACCCCTCAAGCATTCCAAAAACCACTCCCATGAAAGGTTGTTTTCTGAGTCACCGTACCCAAAAGCAATTGGATACACCTGTTCGTTTCCATCTTGTGCAGTTGCAACAAACATTGTACCCCCGAATCTTCCCTTCAAATGGGTACCATCAACTGCAATCACAGGACGCATACACCTCCGAAAACCTCTAATTGAGGACCCTAACGACATGAAAAAGTACAAAAATGTATCATCGTCTGCGCATTGTAAGTCGGTGATTGTGCCAGGATTTTGCTGTTCCAAAACGTACGCAAACGATGGTAACAATTTGAAACTTTCTTCATGCGTTCCATAGGTCAAGGACAATGCATATTGCAAGGCATCATGTGCCTTACTGTACATGACTTGGATGCCATACATTGTTTTCATATCGGCGATTATGTCCTTCGGACGCATGAGACGACCATCATGTTGTTGAAGTCTAGGTGCAATGACTTCTCCGATTATGACTGCACTAGCTTGTCGGTGGCGACGGTGAACCTCCTCCAAAGGACAACTGTGCTGGTTGACAAAACTTCTGACTTGGAAGTAAGTCCCTTCATCTCTCCTCACCGCTCTTAATTTCCACGTACAGTTGTCAATGATGCAAACTAGATGTAACGTTGTCTTATTAGACCTTTTCACCTTCCATTCAAAGTTCTCCCGCATTGAAAAAAGGCCAACTAGCCTCTTCAAATCCTTTTTACTCGGGAAAAATTGACCTTTATAAATCATGCATGTAGGTTCTTGCGTTGCCAAGGTGCTGCTTCTACCAATACCAAACGAGTATGAATCTGCTCCGGGAATAACCCACGTTATCGTATTATCAGAATCAGATACAGTTATATTATGTCGGACCTCGGAAGTCCCAGGCATATTTGGTACAGTGCAACTAACTCCTTGTACATGTCTTCCTTGTGTTTGAATTTGTGTACGCTCTTCATCCACATTTTCTAGATCATCTACATGTTCATTATTTGCCTCATTATCCACCTCATGGTACTGCTCAATTCGACAACCAAACACATCGCCAAATTGAGGTTCAACTACTTGGTCAACCGCTACCGGTGGGACACCACACATGTTTTCCCTACTTTCGGCGAAACTCCTTTGGGGATATAGTTGGTTGCTACCGCTAAAGGATCCAAATTGTTGGGTATTTTCAGGAGGAGGAATATCATTCCCTATCACATCTCCAGGTGTCCTCTGAGTTAGACTTACACATACTTGAGGGATCACCCGATCTTCCCCTAGCATAAACTGAACATCATCGTTATTTCTTATAAATGTACGACATGTACTGCCAGGAACGATTGATACTGATGCCAGATCAACATTGAATTTGTTTACATCATACTTCACAATGGTATGCACGATCGCCACCAATTCTTCGTAAGTCATATTCTTTGACACATACATTCCCTTGTTATCGGATCCAACAAACCTCTGACTTCCGTCGGGTAGTTGCTCCCATTGACCGTTGTAAGATATTACTATTCTAACCCGATTCATGATGCTGTCAAATTAATCAAAACTATTAATTAAAACTCAGGAGTACAAAATATTTTCATAAATTACATTTACAAAGGCTCGGGTGAGGATATTTAAAAGGCTCGGAGAACACTAGCAAAGTCTCGAAGAATACATGAAAGTTTCGAAAAAGACATTTTTGGTCTCGAAAAAGTCTTTAAAAGACTCGATTAGTAATTCAATAAAAAGTCTCGGAGAAGACCTAACAAGGCTCGATTAGTGATTATTTGAAAAGTCTCGGAGATGACTTGAAACGTCTCGGAGAAGACTTGAAAAGGCTCGATTACTAATTTTTGAAAAGTCTCGGAGATGATATGAAAAGGCTCGGAGAAGACATGAAAAGTCTCGGAGAAGACATGAAAAGTCTCGATTGGTTATTTTTGAAAAGTCTCGATTGGTTATTTTTGAAAAGTCTCGGAGAAGACATGAAAAAACTCGGAGAAGACTTGAAAATGCTAGAATAGTTATTTTTTAAAAGTCTCGGAGAAGACTTGAAAAGTCTCGGAGAAGACATGAAAAAACTCGGAGAAGACTTGAAAATGCTCGAATAGTTATTTTTTAAAAGTCTCGGAGAAGACTTGAAAAGTCTCGGAGAAGACATGAAAAAGCTCGGAGAAGACTTGAAAATGCTCGAATAGTTATTTTTTATAAGTCTCGGACAAAACTTCAAAAGGCTCGGAGAAGACTTGCAAAGGCTCGGACAAGACATGAAAAAGCTCGAATAGTTATTTTTTAAAAGTCTCGGAGAAGACATGAAAAAGCTCGGAGAAGACTTGAAAATGCTCGAATAGTTATTTTTTAAAAGTCTCGGACAAAACTTCAAAAGGCTCGGAGAAGACTTGCAAAGGCTCGGACAACACATGAAAAAGCTCGAATAGTTATTTTTTAAAAGTCTCGGAGAAGACTTGAAAAGTCTCGGAGAAGACATGAAAAAGCTCGGAGAAGACTTGAAAATGCTCGAATAGTTATTTTTTAAAAGTGTCGGACAAAACTTCAAAAGGCTCGGAGAAGACTTGCAAAGGCTCGGACAAGACATGAAAAAGCTCGAATAGTTATTTTTAAAAAGTCTCGGAGAAGACTTGAAAATGCTCGGACAAGACATGAAAAGGCTCGGAGAAGACTTGAAAAGGCTCGGAGAAGACTTGAAAAGGCTAGATTACTGAATTTTGAAAAGTCTCAGAGAAGACTTGAAAATGCTCGAATAGTTATTTTTTAAAAGTCTCGGAGAAGACTTCAAAAGGCTCGAACAAGACATGAAAAAGCTCGGATAAGACTTGAAAAGGCTCGATTAGTGATTTTTGAAAAGTCTCGGAGAAGACATGAAAAAGCTCGGAGAAGACTTGAAAAGGCTCGATTAGTGATTTTTGAAAAGTCTCGGAGAAGACATGAAAAAGCTCGGAGAAGACTTGAAAATGCTCGAATAGTTATTTTATAAAAGTCTCGGACAAAACTTCAAAAGGCTCGGAGAAGACTTGCAAAGGCTCGGACAAGACATGAAAAAGCTCGGAGAAGTCTCGGACAAAACTTCAAAAGGCTCGGAGCAGACATAAAAAGGCTCGGACAACACATGAAAAGGCTCGGACAAGACATGAAAATGCTCGATTAGTGATTTTTAAAAAGGCTCGGAAAAAGGTGACAAAGTCTCGGAGATCCACAATTGTCACAATGAAAATATGAACAAATGAAAAGAAGTATTTACACGAAATATTACCTTGTTGTAATGAAGCACGTCCAGTTGTTTTGATCTTCAACTTCTATTTGTATTGAGAGAGAGATAGAGAGAGAGAGAGAGTAACCCCGTTATCGTTTTTGTTGGAAGTGTGGAGAGAGAACCAGACAAACACAATAACATAAATGATTATCTAAGGGCAATTTTGGTAGTTCACCATAATAGGTGCCTTTTAAACTTAAGTTATTAAACTGGTCATAGAGTCACCAAATCAGTTGGAAAAGGTGATACTTTCCACCATTTCCACTTGATTAATATTTAAAGTCTTTAAATGTCTGAATTAAATACATCAGAAATTATAATGTCTTTAAATATCCTCAAGAATCCTAATTGAATACCCCCAAATGATACCACAATTTTACTCAGTAATCATGCTTTTTAGAAATGAAATTGGCCTTGTCAAATGACACAAGCCTCACATCACGAGCACAACTTCTAATCTCAATACCGTGGAAACAAATAAAGAAACAAATCATCAACTTCATATTGATATGCAATCAAATAAATGGAAAAAAAAGAAGAAAAAAAGATGGAAATTTCACAATATAGAATTCCATGTTTAGTTATGATGCAGGAGACGGAACCAAGTCATATAAGGACTATGATTTATGTTTCAGTTTTCTTTAGTTTTCTAGTATTAGCTTAATTAGGATTTATATTACTTTTTAGTATTTGTTTCCTTTATTATTTAGAATTAGGATTAGAAGTAGTATAAATATCTCTGTTTTTCACTCATCGTTAATCAGTTCAATTATATCAATAATATTCAGTTTAAAATAATCTGCGTGTTATAAAATAAATAAAATAAATAAATACATAATAGCATAAATATAAAGTAAGAAAGGAGAGAAAATAGTAGCCTAAGAAAAGAGATTCTTTTATTCTTCAATACTTCTCAATATCTCATACATCAAGATAAAGGCTCTTATTTATAACCTTACAAATCTTTACAATCATAACTTACACAATAATGGATATAAATTACTACATAAATTGACCATAAATCATTTGGGTGTTACAAGAGAAGTTAGGAAGATAATGAGCTTGATTTCTTAATGTGGACATCCACTCACATTAAAACATTGAATAATGTTTTCATAACACTCCCTCTTGGTTCTCCATCGTATAGAGAATATGCCTCATTAAAACCTTTACTAGTAAAAACCCAGTGGGAAAAAAAAAAACTAGCAGAGGAAAAAGAGTGCAGTATTCATCTACATATCAAATTAATCTCTGAAGGAATTTGGGGTACAAAACTGCATCGTTAAAACCTTACTAAGAAAACCCTATGGGATAAAAACTTAGCGAATGAAAAAGAATACAGTATGTAAAATTTTCTCCAAAATCAATATCTCCCCTTAATAAGGTGATAAATACGTTCCCCCTCATTCTGACGTAGATACTTCAATATTTTGCAAAGATATTGCATCCCGATATTTTGTACCAAGATTTTGTTTGTTGCAATTGGTAGTGTATTTATAAATAAATTTTCAGGAATGAAAACTTATGCGTATTTTTTATCACCACCTTTTTGGAAATCATATGTAAAGAACTTTAATAAAATCGATTTTTGAATTGGTCTAACTTGTTATATACAGCATCATGTTGTTTTATTATAAAAACACAAGTTGAACTTGTATTTGGTACTCCAGGACATAAAGTTCTTCAATAACAAGAGGGGATCATACACCACTTTAAGTTATGGAATAAATATCGAGAAATCCTGTGTTTTATCCATAGAAAAGTACTTCAGGACATTTTCCTTATATATGTTGACTCATGTTTAATGTCAAACTCATTAGCTGAGACTAAATATTATTTTCCAAGACTTTTCATCTTTAGAAATTATTCCTCTGATATATATAATTTATAAACTTTGCATAATTTTTACTAAACTTTACACAATCAACATATAATTATTTTAATAAATATTCACCATAACGAATACACTATATGCATTCTGTTTGTTTAATTTTCACTATACAAAACTTCATGTAACTTTGAATAACTTGCTTTAGACATTTAAATCCTTCTAAAATTTTTATTCATTATCAAACTAGGTTTCTGCAATAAACCTTTTATCTTAATTCGTATGAAAAATATTCAATAAGTTTGATGTCATCAAACATGTGGACTACAAGTCCAAAACTTTCAAGTTTTACATTAATATAGCTTTCCCTTTAATTTGCTAATAATTTCTATGTCAACATTTCTATAATTTATAATACAAGTCTCTCATCATTTTTCATAATATGCAAAGCAAATAATATATGATCTCAATTTTTATATCAATATATTTCATTATGATTATGTAATTCATATACCTCTTCAAAGGCTTATTCTAATAACTTTACTGTTAAATATACACTATACATGTCTTTCTATATAAATATCTCTCCAGGAGAAGTATAATCACATTAAATTTAATACAAGTGCCTCTATTGGGACAATTGAGATTCTTTTATTTTCCTCAACGGTCTCATAGGGGAGATTAACATATCTATATGATTCTTCAGGATTTTATTTTCACTTATGATACTAGCTCTTCAAGAGCCTTATATGATGAGGATTTATCTATCACTCGAGTATTATTTTAAATATGATCATGATCTTTTAATTCCAGTTCAATGAACCATATCTTTTGAATCAAAATCTTCTTTTACTACTTTACTGTCTAACATATGATTTTTGCTGCCATTTCATAAATTGTTCTACAGGAACTACCACCCGGGCTTATATATTGGTAGAATGTAATTTTGTTATTTTATTTGAATCATCTGAAAATTTATTTGCATATCATGCAATTCACAAGACGATATATACCTTGTAATTTTTCGTCGTTTATCAACTTATAATAATTCTCCCTCTAACGATGATAAAATTTACTTCAAGGAATTATATGCATCATAATAATTTTCCACATAAACTCATTTATTTTGTCATATTGTCCTTTAAGGACTAATTTACATGGTCTTATTGTCATTCAGAGACATTCACTAGCAAAAACTAATTAGTTATGATATGGATATCCATATAAAATATTTCAATATTTTGATGCATCGTTTATTTTTAGTAAAGTTTATTGTCCTTCAGGGACATTCACTAACATTTAATCATATAATATAAGAATATGATAAATTCTTTTGGCACGAGAAAAAATAAATGAAATATAATAATAACTTCAATTTTTCAAATTTCTTGTTCTTATGTCAAGTTCTTAAACACTCACATGTTTTTTTTGGAACTTCTGGTTCGTGTAGGAACTGCTGGT
Organism: Acer negundo; assembly: GCA_035582765.1. Taxonomy (NCBI): domain Eukaryota; kingdom Viridiplantae; phylum Streptophyta; class Magnoliopsida; order Sapindales; family Sapindaceae; genus Acer; species Acer negundo. Next base: position 25,624,556 of record CM069231.1, on the reverse strand, counting down.
TCATAAATGTAAAATCATATGTTTTAAGCTTCGCATTCTTAAAATAAAATCACAATTTTACTTTTCAAATGAAAATAACTGTTATTGGATCAAATTTAGAACTTCTAGTTCCAATTAAATTTAATATCAAAAAATTAAATACAGAACTACAAGTCTAATTAGTTTGAAATTGATAACATCAGATTTTAAAAAGATAAATATTCAGAACTTCAGATTCTGATTTGTATTAATATTAAGAGCTTTAAGCCTTTGTATTTTCCTTTTCAAATATTTGAATAACCAAATATTCATCTAGTAATGAAAATTTAGATCATCTTTTGATTCAAAACTTCAAATTTAAATTTTAGAACTTCGGGTTCATATTCAACAATTTATATTCAAATTTAAAACTGCAGGTTTTCAATTGGATTTGATTTTAAAACTTCTGGTTCTATATATATTGATCAACTCCAATAACATTAAGAACCAAAAAAAAAAAAAGGTAAATTTATTTTTTTTGATGTGGAAGATCCAACGTAGTGACAACCACAGAGCATACTCATAAAATTAGTTGTGTGGAATAAATAACAATAAGTAAATTTTATTAAAATACTTACTTGGATATAATATTCTTAATTGTCAAGGGACAATTTCTTATATAGTAGATCTTCTAGATCCAACTAAATACAAAGTATCAATTTTCATATAATTTGTTTTAACTTTGTGTCATATATTAGCTCTTCTAGAGCGTTCATTGTTCTTGCTAAAAATCAACAAAATATTTTAGATATAGCAAGCAAACTTTTATAATTATTAGGTGTATTTTACATCCTTTCAATCTTCTTGTTTTGTTAAGGTGTTATTCCACTTCTGGTGGAACAATTTAAATTTCTTTATAGTGATCACCTTGACATCAATAATTATTTGATTATAACAATATCCACGATCATCATCATGACTATATGTAACATTTACTTCAAGGAATGATATTGATCAAATTGGGTGATGTCAATGATTTTATAATCAAAACTAATTATTTTGTTCAACCATGAAAACCATGATATAAAATAATAGTATGCTCAAATACATACAGTATTAATATTGCCACTTATAGAGCAAATTTGAAGCATAAAATAGTGAAATATATACCGCTACTTCTTGAACAATATTTGAAACAATATAGACTCATTATGTTTCATTGATCATGTTTTCATCTACTTGGTGATCAAAACCATTTTTAAGCAAATATATATAAGGACAAATAATTCGTTAATGATAAGATATTTCTATTAGAAAAGAACAACTAGACCTTTTTTTAACAAATAAAAAATATATATAACTCATGATATATCATACAATTTACTAAAAACAACAACAAATATCTAGCATGATATGAAATTGTTTTTATGATTTGTTGTAACTTACAATTACAAATTTAATGCTAATATAAATCAAAGCAATAAGAAAAATCTCATCTTTAAAAGAATAATGGAATATAAATATTATATTACTAAAACCAAATGAATGTAAATCAACTTAAAATAAAACCAACAATTTTAAATTACAAAAATCAATGAACCGTAAAACTATATCACATGGTGAATAAATTCAAATGTTAATGAATAAACAATTGAGACATTTCGTGATTAATAGGTGTGTGAAATATGAAAATTTATATTTTTCTAGTATATGAAAATATAAGATTTCACACCTTACATACCTTAATATGGAGGAAGAAATAAAGAAGAAAAAATATTTCATTCATAGTAGTTGGGTCTCTTAATGTGAAATATAAATAACCAATACAAAATAATAGATCAAAAATGTCAGATTCATGATCATGTGAAATATAAAAAACCAATTATATATAGATAGATAAAAAAAATGTTTGAAAACAAAAGGCACTATCGAAACTTAATGTTCTATTATATCATAACTTTATATTTATGATTTGGAATTCTAGAACTCTAGGTTCCAAACAAAATTCATATTAGATGAAAATGTTGAATTTCATCGGAATTTCAAGTTCATATATAAACTTCTTATTTATTTATAATCGAAAACCATGAATTGAGAACTTCGGGTTCTTATTCGATAATTCAAAATTTTCATATTTTGGTTTGATTGCAATCCATAATTTCAAATGAGATTATGTTAAACTTCAGGTTTTTTGATTTTGCAATCTCGAAACACTAAATTTAGCTTCAGGCTTTTTGATTTAACAATTATCTCATATATATATATATCAGATTGAGCTTCAGACTCTTTGATTTTGCGATCTTTGGGTTGCAATATACTTAATTTCATTTTTGCAATCTTCTAGTTGCAATACAATTATTTTATCTTTATTTTCTTTTATTGGCAACCCAATAAATATTAAGAATAAAATTAAGAAGAGAAATAATATAAACCATTTTTTTTTCTTAGCCCAAAATTAGATAAAGAAATACTTTACAATTGCTTGGATCTCTTGGTCTCATCAAGAAATTGTTCTCTCTTATCACTTATCGAATTTGGATCATATGACATCTTGTCTTCAAACAATAAACTTTCAAATTTGTAACCTAAAACATATAATGGTTAGAGACTCGTGCTGATAACGTGTTATGGAATAAATAAAATAAATAAGAACATAATAGCATAAATATAAAGTAAGAAATGAGAGAAAATAGTAGTTCAAGAAAAGAGATTTTTTTATTCCTCAATACTTCTTAATATCACATACATCAAGATGAAGGCTCTTATTTATAACCTTACAAATCTTTACAATTATAACTTACACAATAATGGATATAAATTACTACATAAATTAACCATAAATCATTTGGGTGTTACAAGAGAAGTTAGGAAGATGATGAGTTTGATTTCTTAATATGGACATCCACTCAAATTAAAACATTAAATAATGTTTTCATAACACTGAATGATTATTTTCAAGTTTTTCCGTTAGAGTTTTATCTAACAGGGCTGCTGAAATAAAACACTTTGAACCCTGGCATACAATAATTTCAACAAAATAATCTCTCATTCTTCTCCATCAATAACTTCGTTTTCGTCATCAACGAGCTCATGATGATAACTCTATTTCTGTCGATCCTTCTTGAAGAAGAATCCATCAAGTGACGAAGAACATGACATCTCATCACTGATGGAGGAGGCGTCATGTCGTGCCTCTACTCGCTCTTCTTGGCGGCATCGTCGCAGATCAACCAGCGAGAGGAGTATGAAAACGAGGGAGCGAGAAAGCAATACGAAGATCTTCTCCACTCGATTGTTCGCAATTCTAAATCGAATTTAAGATTTTATTTTACTATTATTTAACTTGGAGATAACAGTGATTGTTCATATATCAGTTTTTATTTATATTGTTTTTAATTTTTTATCTAAAACTTATAAGTAATTTATAATCATTTTATTAAACAAATTATATTATCGATTTCAAAAAATTATATGGAACCCCATTAGATATATATTTTTTCACTAATGTTAATCTATCTAAAAGTTTAGCCAAAAAATCAATCTAAATAATGTGACAAATGATTTGTCTTTGTTATATCATTCACCACTTCCCCATAATTTGTATGATAATAACAACTCATTTACCATATCATTTTGGTTGATTATTAGAATAATTATCATAGGTTATATGACATTACTCGTATATTTTTTTAAATCTCTTAAAATTGATCGGCCCAAACGTAGATCCTAGTTTTTTTGATGGCTTAAGTGATTCAAGCTCATGTTGAAATCTTCCAAATCCAAGCAAGTATAAGCCATCAGCTCTAGATCCTGTGATCATAAAATAATTACTTCCATCTCTCATGATGTGAAATAATGAGAAATATTAGTTAATGAGGAAATAGCACTTTTTAACCAAAATTTTAAGGAGGTTTCTATTTTTACCCGAAATTAATGTTTTCATTGTTTTTACCAAACTTTTCACTGAAGAAACAATTTTACCCCTGCATTTTCTATATATTTATTTTTATTTCTTAAAACTAATTTTCTTTTAAAAAAAAATTCTTTTTAATTTTTTTTTAATTATTGGAGCACCTCCAATGGAGGTATGCGCAACCTCCAAGGAAGGTTCCAACCTCCATCGGAGATCGCCCAAACCTCCAATGGAGGTCACTTGCCACACACACAAAAAAAAAATTATAAAAAAAAATTTGGGAAGAAGGAAAAAAAAATTGTGAAGAAGAAGGAGATTAAACGCACCAGATTAAACACACTGGAAATTGAACAAACTGGAATTAAACACATGGATTAAACACATGGATTAAACACAGTAGGAATCAAACCGGTAGTGTGTTTAATTGATGAAAACTGGTGATCGAGCTAAATTTGTACATGTTTTTGGTCCTTAATTTTGACTTTTTTGTGTGTTCTCAAGTAAAACCCGGTCATTTGACATCTTGAATTGAGTTTTGTAGGTGGTATTGCATCACAAGGGCATCTAGGCGTTATTTGGAGAATAATGGGTCAAAAGTGCAAAATGAAGAAAGTTTAGAAGCAGAACAAAATGGTCGCTGATATGGACACCGTGTGAAGACCGAAAAATCCTCAACCAGTGGATGTCGCTGGAAATGTGTCGCTAGGTGACCACCGCGACAATTAAGGCTTGAAGATTGCCAAAGAATTCCAAGAGATGTTGCTAGCAATGCGTCGCTGGGTGACAACCATGACCTTTTTGAAGAGCAAACAGTGAACCGAGATCAGAGAATATCGTGGGCTTTGCATCGCTAGACAGTCCCCGCGACAACGAAGGAAAGAGGCAACGAAGAACAAATCAAAAGAAATCGCAACCTTTGCATCGCTTGATGGCAACCGCAACAATCATGCGAAGATCCCAGATCCAGATGCCACCCACTTGGTCGCTAGTGCAACAGCCGTGAAAACCAGATCAAGAGTCATATAACTGTCTGTCGCGGCCAATGTCATTGCGTCCAAACCGTGACAATCGGGCCGAGACACATGCCACCTGAACGAATCTGACAGTTACAAGCTTGCTACTTGGAACAGTATGAATACACCCCTTAGATTCATTTTCAGAGACCCAAACTTTACACACCAGATTTGAAATATATCATCCATTTCTGATCTTGAACTCATCTTTTCCATCCAAAACTCAACAAATCAAAATCTAGATTACTTTACCTAAATCATTCCTCTCTACCCATCTTCTACACTTCTTTCCTTTATAACATTCCATTGACTCCATCCTCACTACAAATCCTAGCTTCCATTCTTTGCATCAAGATTCAAGCAATGACCATCAAGGAGGGATAAAGCTTACGAGAGAGACCCATGAGTTATTTATCTAAATTATACCTCATTTCTTTGTTTATAACCATGTGTAACTAAATCCCCATTCTAGAGGATTGATGTGAGAAACTCATGAACAATGGGTTTTGTTTAGCTTTCAATAATATGTTTACATAGTTATAGTTCTATTTACTTGCTTAATTATATCTTATTCCTTATGTGATTGAATTGAACATCACTCTTTAATTGCAATATTGGTAAGATAATTTGAGATAAAATTGGTTGAGACTTGAACACCCTTAATTGATTAGGGCTCATAGTGAATAGGATAGGTTTATTGGTGGGAATATCAATCCCGATTGCCTAGACCATTTGATAGTCACTAACCGATCTCACCATTATCCCCTTATTCTAAATATCATAGGTGAGAAGTGGTTTGGTTTAGTACCTACAGCCAAAACACACCTTCGAATGAGATCAGTCCTTAATTGTGTGAACCGAACATTAATTAAGATATTTAAGCATTACCCATGGTCCAATTGCAACTCTATCAATTACCTAGACATCTTTGAATTCGTTTACATCAAATTCTTATCTAAATTGTTGAGCTTCTATTTTCCATTTTCTTTCATTTGACTTTACTTGTTATTATTTTTTTTAATTTTTTTTTTTTTTTTTGTTCTCAAAACAAACATCCTATTCTCATGCATTTAGTTAGTCTAATGTAGATTAGAAAGCATTTCGACTATTCATCTCAATCCCTGAGGACGATTTCTTGCTTACCATATTACTAAGTTTTGTGCTTAAGTGTGGTTGCAAGCGGTTGAAAATCAGTTTTCAAAACCAAGTATAAATATCTTTTTAACGGTGTTAAACGGCCTTGTCAACTGGTGTTGTGTTTAATTGAAGAAGAACGATGGTGTATTTAATTGATGAAAACCAGTGATGTGTTTAATGGAAGAAGAACAATTATGTGTTTAATTTAAGAAAATAAGTGGTGTGTTTAATTGAAGAAAATTGATGTGTTTAATTGAACAAGGCTGGTGTGTTTAATTGAAGACTCGTGTGTTTAATTTTTTCCAGATCTGGAATAATTGAAGAAAATTGATGTGTTTGATTGAACAAGGCTGGTGTGTTTAATTGAAAACTAGTGTGTTTAATTTTTGGGGTAATTACGCCGGTGGCCATCGAATTGATGACACACTATCAAAATTGCCACTGGATTGGAATGTTGTTCCAAAATGGTCATTTTTGGCGAATTTTGTGATACTAATAGCCATTCCATCCAATTTCATTTAATTTCATCAAATGAGTGGTCTTTTGGTAAATAAGGGGATGCCATTAATTTATTTTAGATTTTTTTTTGAAATAAATTTTTTCAATGAGTGACATTTTGGTAAATAAGTGGATGACATTAATTTATATTAGATGTTTTTTGGAAATCAATTTTTTCTTTTTTGAAAAGAATATTTATATTTAGTGTGTGTATATATATATATATATATTTACACACACTAAATATAATTATTCATCAAAAAAAACAAAAGAAATGGTTTAAATCAATACACGTGTCTCTTCTTTGTTTTTTAGATTTTTTAGATTTTTTAGACTTAATCTTTTTTAAAAAGAAATATACATATATTTATGTAGTGAGGTGATTGGTGATCTATTGGCAGGGGTTGGCGTTGTGCTTGGGCTGGGTGTTTTGTTTGCCTGTTTCTCGGTCCCCTGTTTTCTTCTCATTTTGTCTCCTTTTATAGCGTTTTGTTTGGGTTTTGTTCTTCTGGCTAGTGTTTCCTTTCGTGCCTAGCCTGTATGTTCTCTCAGTTTGTTTATGAATGAAATCTTGCCTTTCAAATATATAAATATATATTTATATATATATATATATAAATATATTAGATGTGCTATACATATATACATATTAAATATAATTATTCGTTTCAAAAAACAAAAGAAAAATTGATTTCCAAAAAAAAATCTAAAATAAATTAATGTAATCCTCTTATTTACCAAAATGTCACTCATTTGATGGAATTAGATGGATTTAGATGGAATTGGATGACATGGGCATTAGTGTCACAAAGTTCGCCAAAAATTGCCATTATGGAACAACTTTCCAACCAAGTGGCCATTTTGATAGTATGTCATCAATCCGATGGTCACTGGGGTAATTATCCCTTAATTTTTCCAATTATGGAATCTTCTTCTTCTTCTTCTTCTTCTTCTTCTTTTTTCGGCGAGATCTCTAAGTGAGATCTCGAAGTGAGATCTCGCTGACCTCCAATAAAAAAAATAAAAAATAAAAAATAAATTTATAAAAATGTATTTTTATTTCAGAAATCATTAAGGGTATTTTTGTCTCTCCAATGGAAAGCTTAGTAAAAACAATCAAAACATTATTTTTTTTTACACTTCACAAATTATCTATTTACACTATATTTTAATTTTTTGTTTTTTTATTAATGACAATATTAACCTGAATTAAAATTAACAAACAAGACAAAATTCTAAAGACACTCCGAACTAGTTTTTTTATTTTAGAAAACAATGTTTTTTTTTCCTCTTAACTATTTTACAAACTCTAAAATATTTTCTTCTTTTTTTTCCAATATTTTAAACTTCTTCACTGAGTTATGGCAGTCCCAAATCTTCAGCTGAAAATCCAACAAATTAAAACAAGAAAAAATGTTATAAATTTGCATACTGCTAAGCGGTTTGGTTTTGGACAAGGGATCTGAAACTGGCAAACAGATTTAGTTATGCTTTCGAAAAAGTTTGAGTAATGACTTTTTAAGTGATTAATTTAAAGGATATTATCATTTTCCCCATGTAGTTTTCCATATTCATAAATTTGCCCCCTAGTTTCAGAAATGGTTGATATTCCCCCTGAAAATCAAAGTATTCAAATATTTACCCCTTGCCATTAGGATTTCCGTTAAATAGAGGTTTGACCGTTAAAATAGAAGGATAATGGATAAAAAGCTAAATTAAACAATTGGGATATTATCATTTTCCCCATGTAGTTTGCCATATTCATAAATTTACCCCCCACCCTCCCCCCCCACCCCAATAGTTTCAGAAATAGTTGATATTCCCCATGAAAATCAAATTAAATAATAAATATTAAATTATATAATAAATATTTTTTATTATTAAATTTAATATTTATTATTTCACCATCAAATTCATTTCATCAAATCCATTTCATCACAATCATCTCTCCACCATCCATCTTATTCACATAGACATCATTCTAGATCTTCACAAATCCAAAGACCAAAAAAATAAAAGAGGAACTAGTGCAACAAATCCAAAGACCAAAAAAATAAAAATAAAGCAAATTTAACATCTTCATGATCACCATCATCGTCCAAACCCAGAAATCATCATCCACAGACCAACAGACCAACAGACCAACAAACCCAGAAACATCAGAATCCAAACCCATACTACCATAACCCAAAAATCAGAACAAAACCAAAGTCACACAAAATCGCAGCCACCAACACCCTCAAATCAAACCACCACCAACAAAACCAAACTGATTAAACCCTTCAACTCCCAACACCGAAACCAGGGGTAAAAACATTGAAACATTGAGAATTGAGTTTAATAGCATATGCGATTGTTTGGGTTGCAAAAAAATAATAAATAAAAAAATAATAAATAAAAAATAAAAAGTGGCAGAAAAGGGAGGATGTGATGGGGAGAGAGAGGAAGAATTAGTGTTTTAATTGATTTTTTATTTTATTTTTTTAATATCTTTTAATAATTTTTTTACCATTTTATTTTATATTATTTAGAATATTCTTTTTTAATATTCTTTTTTTAATTTCTGTTAATATTTGTAGTGGCGGAAGAGATGGGGAGAGAGAGGAAGAATTAGGGTTTAATTGATTTTTTATTTTTTAATATTATTCTTTAATATCTTTTAATAATTTTATTCTTTTAATATCTTTTAATAATTTTTTTACCATTTTATTTTATTTTATTTAGAATATTATTTTTTTAATTTCTGTCAATATTGGTAGTGGCGGAAGAGATAGGAAGAGATGGAGAGAGAGAGAGAGAGAGAGGAAGAATTAGGATTTAATTGATTTTTTATTTTTTTAATATTATTCTTTTAATATCTTTTAATAATTTTTTTACCATTTTATTTTATTTTATTTAGAATATTCTTTTTTAATATTATTTTTTCAATTTCTGTTAATATTGGTAGTAGCGGAAGAGATGGGGAGAGAGAGGAAGAATTAGGGTTTAATTGATTTTTTATTTTTTTTAATATTATTCTTTTAATATTTTTAATAGTTTTATTCTTTTAATATCTTTTAAAAAAAATTACCATTTTGTTTTATTTTATTTTAAATATTCATTTTTAATATATTTTTTTTAATTTATGTTAATATTTGTTGAATTTGCTTTGATCAAATAAATGATAAAATAATAACCAAGGGTAAAAACGTACTTTTTTCATTATTTTAACGGTCAAACCTCTATTTAACAGAAATCCTAACGGCAGGAGGAAAATATTCGAATACTTTGATTTTCAGGGGAAATATCAACCATTTCTAAAACTAGGGGGCAAATTTATGAATATAGTAAACTGTAGGGGAAAAAATGATAACATCCCTTAATTTAATTGTTGAATGCATGGTAGAATTTGGAGGCCGTAGACTTTGAACTTCATATACAAGAGCATTTCTTTTCATTGATAAACGGTAGTCATTTTTATTTTTTTTATCACTTGGTATTTTATTGTTTAATCCAGTTGATTACGGATTAAATTAAATTATTAGTGTGTAGATGGAGTGAAAACAGTGGAGGGAAGGTGTGCAGTTGGTGATTACAGTAGGTAATTGAAATTAATTTTGCTCTTTATTCTTTTCCGGCTGGTTTTGTTTATTGAATATTGATTTTTATGATTTTTATGTTTTTGAATAGTGATCAAAATTACTAACTTTTTTTTTTTTTGTTTTGTTATATATTAAAATTAAAATTTAAAAATAATAATGGGTAATATTAAGATAAAATGGAGTGTCTTTAAAATAAAAATATCTTTTATTTTTAAAAATGAAGTGTCTTTAGAATAAAAATGTCAAAAGATAAAAAGGATAATTTTGGAATAAAAGAAAGTGTTTTTAGAATTTTTTTTCTTAATTTAAAATTTTTAGAATGAATTGTCTTTATAAAAGAAGTGTAAATAGAAAAAATTGAATTGTCAAAAGAAGCTCTCAAAATAAAAACTCCGATAAGTAATTATATGGTTATTTTCAATTTTAACCCTTAGTTAGTTAATAACACCCTACTAAAATTAAAAGTTGTCATTATGTCCATTTAACAACTTTCCCTTTTATATGTTGTTGTTATGTCCTTGCCGTTAAAACCACATTTTGGTTTAGTGATTTTAGGGTATGAAGGAGATAACATTAACCCTTATTCTATTTAGTTACACCCTTTTTAATGACATTTTACTTAGTAAGTAAATGATTAACTGCGTTAAAAAAAATAAATAGACACGTATCAATTAAATTCACAGGCAGCTAGCTGATCGTCATATCTTAGGGTACTCGATCAAGTAGAAATAGAAAAAATATTCAGAATCATTAACCAGTTGAGCAATTAGAAAAATTGTACAATTATTTTGAAAGTGATCATTATTAAAGAATAGATCATATATATAAAAGGAAATCGATCGAACTTGTTGGTTAAATCTCTCATATCGGTTCTTCTCGGATGTTGACCTCGACATTTTAACATGTCTATTTATAAAATAATATTTGAAATTGATATAGCATAATTCGTAAACATTATTTTCAATGACATTTTACATAGTAAATGATTGACTGCGTTATAAATAAATGGACACGGTGACAGGCAGCGTATCAATAATCACAAATGTATACAGTTTTTCTCTTTAGCTAATTGGATTTATATAATTTAGCTAATTGCTTCTTCATAAACTCCTTGACTTCATGAACACACATAGATGACTCTTTTAGCTCTTGCATTCCATAGAAGGCATGAAACGCATTTGGATACTCAATCAAATATGCTTCTTTTCCACTTCTCTTCAGCCCCTCATAGTACCTTTTTTGCCAATCTTTCAACGGATCAAACCCTCCCACAACCACCATCGTCGCCGGAAACTTCAACCCTGAAAGATCCCTTGATTTTGGCCCGAAAATGTTTGCTGCCGGGTGGTCTCTGTCTGACCCTTCCGGCAAGAAAACACTCCACAACCAATCCGTGCCTCGCACATTAATGAACGGAGCGCCAACCAGCTTGATTTCGGATTCGGTCCTCTCTTCTCCCCCGAAAAACGGCTGTAACGCTATAATTCCGACGAAGTTCAGGTTGCGAAACTTGGTCTCACATGCCTTGACTGCCACATGGTGCGCCAAGTTCCCACCGGCGCTGTCCCCGGCAATGAAACAGTATTTTAGGTCAGCATTTCTGGGGAACCCCTCAAAGTTATTGTTTTTTTCGAAGAAATTCAGTACATCGAAACCGTCTTCAACCTGACTAGGGTACCGGTGCTCCGGCGAGTTCCGATAGTTCACGGAGACGATGACGGCAGAGAGTTCTCTCGAAAGTCTCTGGCAGAGCTTATTGGGGCCAACTGAATTGGCAGAAATCCATGCAAACCCTCCTCCGTGAAAATAGAAGATAACAGGCATGCTAACGGTAACGTCATTGTCATTGTCACCACCGCCTTCGGTGGCCACGGGTACGAAGAGGCGGAAGAAGAGGTTGCGGGAGGCGTCAAGGACGACGTCAGAGGTCTTGACGCCTTCAATGGGGTGAGAAGAAGGTGGGGTTTTGATGTCGAAGAAGCTCATGAGTTGGCGGTTGATGGTACCGTCAGAGCGGCGACAGAGCTTGAAGCCGTGGTTTAAGATGGTGATGGCAAGCTTGACTTGCCATGAGAGGTTTCTCCATGTTGATGGTGTGTTTGTATCAGTCATGCTTTCTTTCCTGGTGACCTCTCTCTGTTATATATATATATAAAGGGAGCTTCTCTCTGGTGCGAATGTCTGTATAACATTTATCTGAGAAAAACGAATGTTGTGTCGATACAAATTCGTTTCAAAGATGAAATTTCATGTAGTATTATTAGTCATGATTTTCTCTGTATATAGGATATATCTCTCCTGGTGAGCTCTCTCTTGCTGCTGCTGTGTGCGTGTGTGTATATATATATTAGGATATCTATCCTCTTTGTTGACGTGGTTCGGCTGCTGACAAGAAGAGACAAATGTAAAGTGTAAAACAAGAGTTCACTTCTTTGTTAGTAATTGTCAAAAATCAGACAAAATATGATGATAATTAATAAATTACTAGGTCGTCTTCAGATTCCAATGAAGACTCTTCTCTTGTTCTTTTTAGAGTAACACCATGTCAAAATTTTGCTAAGGTATGCAGCCATATCAAAGTATTGATAATATCTTCATTCCACCGGGTATACGGTTAAGTGTTGCATTTGACCACCAAAAATATGACATATAACAGAAAACTTATGTGGCGCCCAAATGGCAACCACATGTCTCATCATCTGTGGCCAAGTACACCAGGTGCAGATTTTCTCGTCAAATATCAATGCAGCCGCATCAAGTATCTAAACTGATGAGTAAAAGAGAAAATTTATCAAAATATAAACGGCAATAGGAGGCAAATGACAAGAGAGAGAGAGAGAGAGAGTGATGACCAACAGCAAGTATACGCGGAATTGACAATTTGATTCATGGTTTTGTCCGAATAACAACACTTATCTAGGGATCCTGTTCTGTCCTGGACCAGATTCCATTTGTTCGATTAAAACTAGATTTGTGCTGTAAATGGGCAATACAAAAACTAAGGTGGATTCTTGTTGTTGACTTGATGTAATTTCAGGGTGTTCTATCTTCTGCAGAATAAGTTCGAATTCCAAACATGCACGGTAGCAGTAGTTATTATGATCAGGTGTATCTAGAGGTAGACACTTTTTTACGATCCGTGGTTAACCGAACCGAACTGAACCGAACTAAAAATATGTGTTCAAATCTAGGGAAGGAGCCAGAAATTGTTTCCAGTGGGGCGTCATAAAATATAATGAATTATACAATGTATTTCAAAGGGTATTTAAAAAAAATTAATAAAAAAGAATACCGTTACTTTGTATTTATTTGTCAATTGACACATTAGTAGTTGGAATACAAGTTGATTTATAGAGTTGAAATGTTTACAATTACTCAAAAAATAATGAAGTAAAATCTTATAGCCCTTTATTCAAGATTCAATAATAGTGTTTGCTATTTAGGAGTTAGAAAACTAATTAAAATTTAAATTGTACTAACTGTATTTTTCTAACATCCAAAAACTACTTTAATTTTAAAAAAAAATTATAAAAGTTTGTTTGATAAAATATCGTAATAGTTAAACATAAATATACGTATATATGTTTTTGAAATATTATAATAATTCCGGGTTTTGAGAGAGGAAGGGACTTGAACCTACAATCTTATGGTATGAGTGTGAGGGGCATACAAATAGATTAACCATATCTTGTCTAAAAAAGTATATGTTTGGTTGATATGTTTTAATTATATGAATTAACACATTGATTATTTTAAAATAAATAACATATCAAAAGTATAATATGGTATTAAGGTGACGAGTGAGATAATTAATATGGTAAGAGATAACAAAATTATTTGAATGAGAATAATATTAGTTGAGATATAACATATATGTTATGATCGATTTTAATTTATATTTAAGATACATCGAAATAAATACTATATATAAAATAAAAGATATTTTTTATGTTATTTGATGGAAAAAAAATATTATATGTCCTGTTTATAGAAAAATAAGACATGAAATTGGGGCAAAAACATAAAAATCTAGGAAATAAGGATAAAAATTGTAAATTTTCAAATTCAAATCGAGTCAACTTATTGAGACGAGTCAAACCGATTCTAAAAAATGAAAACCGAATTTAAGAGAGTCATGGATGATTTTGCTTTGTCAAAAACCGAACCGATCCGACTAAACTAAGTAAATATTATATATATATATATATATAGTCTTTCTATTGTTAGTTCGAAATGATATAAAATATAGTGAAAATTGTAAAAAATAACCTAACCACAGAATTGATTATTGTTTCTAACCAAATTCTAAATTTTTATTGTTTGTAGCCGATCACCATAATACATTATTGTTTTTAGTCAATAAATTTCAAAACTACCCTTTTATCATCTTTTTCCCTTAAAAAAAAAAAAATTTCTCTCCATTCCTCATCTCTATCACCCATCTTTTTATCATTCATATCTTTATCAAATCTTAGTTCTCAACTAATTTTTGTCAAGAAATTAAAGTTATTTTAAAGAGAAATCGCAAGGAAACCAAGATTTGGGAAGAGTTTTTTAAAAGTTTCGAATTTGTGGTTGAATATCTGCTCAAAACTTTAAGGTTTGTAAATCTTCAATTTCAATAGTACTATTATGTTTTTTAGATTATATTGTTGATGGGTCTCTGTTATTTTGTTTCAATTTTGAAGTTTTTTTGTTGAGAATGGAAGAACTTCGATTTCAGTTTGAAATTATATTTCATGAAATATGTCACGGTAAAAGTGATATAAGTTCGTTATTTCATATTTAACGTGACACATCGGCTAATATTATATAATCATGTATTTTTGAAGTACATGAGATATCTCATGTCTAACATGACTTACACGGGATATTTCATACCCAACATGACATATATGGGATATTTCATGTCCAACATGACAAATATATGATATTTCATGTCTTGCATGAAATACTACATAAAGGGGATATTTCATGTTTTACTTGATATACATGGGATATTTCATGTCTTGTATGAAATACTGTATAATGAGGATATTTCATACCTAACATGACATACATAGGATATTTCATGTTTTACGTGATATACATGGGATATTTCATACCTTGTATGAAATACTGCACAATAGGGATATTTCATACCCAACATGACATATACTGGATATTTCATGTCCTACATGACATACATGGGATACTTCATACACAACATGATATACATAGGATGTTTCATGTCTTGCATGAAATACTAATAAAGGGGATATTTCATACACAACATGACATACATAGGATATTTCATACCCAACATGACATACATGAGATATTTCATGTTTTATGTGATATACATGGGATATTTCATGCCTTGTATGAAATACTGCACAATAGGGATATTTCATGCCCAACATGACATATATAAGATATTTTATGCCCAACATGATATACATAGGATATTTCATACCTTGCATGAAATACTACATAAAGGGGATATTTCATACCCAACATGACATATATAGGATATTTCATGTCCAACATGACATACATGAGATATTTCATATTTTACGTGATATACATGGGAAATTTCACGCCTTGTATGAAATACTGGATAATAGGGATATTTCATACCCAACATGACATACATAGGATATCTCATACCAAACATGACATGCATAGGATATTTCATGCATAACATGATATACATGAGATATTTCATATCTTGTATGAAATACTGCATAATGGGGATATTTCATGCCCAACATGACATACATAGGATATTTCATATCCAATATGATATACATGGGATATTTCATGTCTTATATTAAATACTACATAATAGGGATATTTCATACCCAACGTGACATATATAGGATATTTCATACCCAACATGACATACATAGGATATTTCATGCCTCGTATGAAATACTACATAATGGGGATATTTCATACCCAACATGACATATATGGGATATTTCATGCCCATTCATGCCCATTATGACATACATGAGATATTTCATGTCTTGTATGAAATGCTGTATAATGGGGATATTTCATACCCAACATGACATACATAGGATATTTCATGTTTTACGTGATATATCATTGGGAAATATGAAACACTATTTTTCTTACAATTTTTTTTTATAAACTGGTTTTTTTTTTTCAATTATTATTTGTTTCAGGAACTATGAAAAGTTTTAAGTTAGCAATCAATTACAACAATCGATGGAACAATTTAGATTACATGGATGGCAACTTATTGGGGAGTTGGTGGAAAATAAGTTGTCATACAATGAGTTGGTGGAAAAGACATACATATTGATTGGGATTGACAGAAATATTTATGACATTATT
>CM069231.1:25419436-25608011 GCA_035582765.1 Acer negundo | reverse complement strand
CTTTAATATAGAGTGTTGCATGGGATGTGCATTGGCTCTTGAGGAATTTCTAATCTTCTAACGATGTTGGCTAGAGATGGACTCCAATATATGGTGGTTCCGCATCATTAAGGGATTTCATATCTACCAATAGGGATTGGGTAGACATAGACTCCAATAGGAAGTAGATCATAGGATCGGTCACTTTTGAGGAATTTCTAATCTATCATCCAATATATATAGTACCCAATGGTTGTAGTTCAACCCATGGATGTTTCCTCGGAGGTTTTACCACGTTAAAAAATCTCATGTTTCAATTCTTTCTATCTCTCTCTTTAATATTTTTATATGTGTATGTTTCTATCTTGTTGCATAATATTCACTTGTGATATATTTTGAGACAAGATTTTGTTAAGTGTGATTTGTAAGCAATTCATTTTAATCATAGTTGTATATATAATTCTTTTGTTCATTGATTCTTTTATATAGTTATATTTTGATTGACACTTGTAGCACATTGAACATTATTGGAAATACAAGTATTCTTTGCTATTGTATTTTAATGTTAATCTTCCTCTTGTTACATGTTGATATATAGACAATGCTTTAATGATCACATACTTATCTTATCTATATATGTATGTATGGTTTATGTGTTGTAATGTAAGCTATCTTGGGGGACAAAATTATGTTTGTTTCAAGGGATTGAAAAAAGGTGTAAAAACCTATTCACCCCTATCTTCTAGGTATGTTTTAGGCAGTTTAACTACGATTGTGTATTTCAATTGGTATAAGAACAGGTCGTCAGACGGCACTTGATGAGATTCGGTTTATACTCTCGTGTGAATTGCTTAGGATTTTGAAGCATGGTTGTATAAAATGATGTTATGACCAAAGGGACTTCCAACTCTAGGCCTCCTCTTCTCAAGAGTCACAACTATGGGTTTTGGAAATTGAGGATGAAGGCTTACATTTGCTCTATTGATGAGAGAGCTTGGATGACCATGGAAGAAGGTTACCTCTCTCCCAATATGAGACTTGAGAATAGAACCATCATTTCCAAGCCTAGGAGTGAGTGATATACTAATGAGTTTGAGTTAGCGAAGTGGCATCATCGGGTGGTGAATGCTATTTTCGAAGGTGTGGATAGTAGGCAATTCTCCTACATTCAAAACCTAGAGACCGTAAAGGAGGCTTGGGATGCTCTTCAAATCACCAATGAGGGGACTAAAGTGGTGAGGAAGTCTAGGCTTCAAATACTCACAACTCAATTTGAGACAATACAAATGTGTAAGGAAGATAAGTTCGATGACTTTCAATTCAAGCTACTAGACATCGCCAATCAATGACAAGCACTTGGCGTTCCTATCTCCGGTTAAAAGCAAATTGAAAGATTTTAAGGTCTCTACCTAAGAGGTTCAAAGCCAAGGTAACGACCATTGAAGTGAGCAAGGACGTGGACATCATGAGCATAGATGAGTTGCTAAGGTCTCTTCAAACCTTTAAGCCTAAGGCTAAGAAAAAGGGTTTAGCTCACAAAGTCGTCAAAGAAGCTAGTAGTAGTGATAATGGTGAGGAGATGGCTTTATTGGTTAGGAAGTTTAGAAAGTTTATGAGGAAATGTGCCAAGCCAAGTGGCAAGTACTTAAAAGATGTGGAAGTCAAGAAGTCTTTTACTCCTACTCATGAAAATAGTGGTCATGCTAAGAGCAATAGAAATGTCCAATGCTTCAAGTACAAGAAGTTTGGACATTATGCTTCAGATTGTCCTAGTGATAAGACTAAGAAGGACAAGAAGGGAAAAGCTATGGCGGCCATATTGAGTTAAGATAATGACTCTAGTGAGAAGGAGAGCTCAAGTGATATGAGTCTTCAAGTGAAGAAGAGTTGGTGAGCAACTTTGTTGCCTTCACGACCTCTTACTCTACTCTAGAGGATGTATGTCAAGATTTGTTGGACAAGGAGGTTGACCAGAATCATCAAGAGTGCTTAAGTGAGAATCTAACCTATATAGATCTTTTGGCTAAGGTGAAGTGTCTTAAAGAGAATTTGAAGATAGCCTTAGGAGAGGTTGTTGAGAAGGATGATTTGATCAAACTACAAATGGATGAGTTTGTGTCAACAACTCGAAGGCTCTTTGGTGAAAAGAGTGCTCTTGCCTAGAAGCTTAGAGAAGTTGAAGGGATTGTTCTTGAAAGAGATAAGATCATCTCTAATTTGACTCTAGGAGGCTCAAGCGACTCGGTAATTGAGGAGAAGCTCATAGAAGCATCTGTTAACCGCAAAAATCGGAAAAGGATCGAAGAAGAATTTTCCACGTAGATACAGGGAGGAGACACAAGCCAAGATACCGCCTAGCTACTCATAGAAAGAAAAATGCTAAGTTAAGTCTGGATACCTACCTCCTCCTTTGGATCAAACCAGCCAAGCCTAGCAATCCTGGTAACCCCTGAGTAACCCGATGTGAAGTTCTACTCAGAATCTCGTCACAAAGCTCGGCAAGGTACCCCGCTATTGCACCAGTAAGGTATCCTGCTACTAAGGTCAACAGGGTACCCTGCCATTACATCAGCAGGGTACCTCGCTGTCGTATCAGATAAGCATCCATATACTACATCCGCTAAGTACCCCGCTTCTACATTCAGCCAAGTACCCCGCTGTAAGAACAACCGATATTAGGATACCCTGTCGACCAAGCACCTAACTAGGAAAACATTAAACTAGCAAGAGGCGGGGTACACGAGAACCCAGACGAACCCAAATACCTCAAGGATCCTTTCACCAGTTAACCATAAGAAACATTAACAGAATCCGAAATACGTATGTCTAGGTGGACAAGTCTTGAAACTCCAAAGCTAGAGGGATGAAAAGCGGTCGTTCATCTCCCAATAAAAAAAAAGTAGACTCCTTCCTGCCACTTAAGAATTCCATTCGAATAAGGAGTCCACATTTATGAGAATCCTCTCCAAAAGGAATCACTTGATTCAGATAATTAAAGCTCCTACAAGATCATTTCCTAGAAGGAAAAAATGTCATGTGAATGCCAAAACCCTAGACCGAAAGTATATGAGTGCATGGCAAGCAATGAGACCTATATATACGACATTACATTCACCAAGAAGGAGGATCGAAAATTGGCCTCCCCAAACCCTACATCTGTTTTTAGTTCTACTTATCAACATGCAAGAGCAGGTCATCTCAATCATCCAACAAAACCTTGAATACCGTCACATATCGCCATAGACATAATTTTATTAGTTGTATCATCAATAAAATCGTGTATATTAATCTTTTCTGTTGTGAGTTTTTTTACCTTTGTTTAACATGAATCTTGTTGGTATCGAACTACGTGATACCCCTCCGGCAGGGATCAACCTCGATCTTGATTCTTAAAGTTGTTATTCGGAGATCCACCCCAGTGATAATTTTCCATTAACACTTTTGGCACAGTCTGTGGGAACTACCTTTCCAACATTATAGAAAAGCTATCTTTGTTCTATGCGGCAAACCAGAAAGATGAGACTAAGATCCTCTCAGTCCCATCCGACTCCATCAGGACCCTTGTCACTCGCTTCCACCGAAAGAGCTTAAAGACGGGGCAGAGGATCCAAGAATGACAATCCGGCACCAATACCTCCTCCATTCACACTCGCAAGCCCCTTGCCTTGAGATCTGATTGGGCAATAGATCAATCGGATATTCTAGAGCAGCAAGCTGCTACCTACGTAGAAGCCATCCGACTCAGAATGACAGCTCAAGGAACCCCTTTTGAAGTAGCCAGGATCACAAGAGACATTGGCCCAAGTATCTGGGTACTAGTATTTGACCGACTAGGACCATCTCCACCAACCCCGATCTGCCAGGTTAATCTCAGACACCGATTGGTAAAGTCCGCGATTGAGATTCGACAACCAGACTCAGAAGGAAGCGCCAGATCCCGAAAAAGCCCTAGAAGTAGGCACCAGAAAGCCAAGCGGAAAGATGTGGTTGTTGATTCAAAGACCTCGGATGAAGAAAGCTCGATGGCTCGATCAGGAAACGCTAAATCTCAGCGCTTGGAAGATTAGATGGCCAAAATGGCTAAGGAGTTGGAAGAATTAAAGAAGGGAAATTATCAAGGAATCCGGAAGAACCCCCTAGGTGAGATGAATGCACCATTCTCCAAAAGAATCAGGGAGGGGGGCTCCCCCCAAATTCAGGATGCCCTCCGAAAGTGTTCCGGAACAGAGGATCCAATCAATCACCTGAAAAGCTTTGCCCACCAAATGGAAGTCCAGAATGCAACATGGTCAGCCTTGTGCAGGATGTTCTCCTCTACCTTGACTAACTGTGCTAAAACGTGGTTCAAGAAATTGCCACCAGGTAGTGTTGATTCTTTTTCTAAACTCACCATAGCTTTCTATGCACAGTTTTAGGGAATCAAGCCTCGTCCCAAGGACCCTATCTTGCTTCAGTATGTTATCCAGGAGCGGGGTGAAACATTGAGGTCTTATGTGGAGAAATTCCATAAGGAAGTGATCCAAATGGGAGTATTCGACGAAAAAGAAACCTTGGCTAATTTTCGAAGAAACTTGTGGGCGGGTAGACTATTCCGCTCTTTTGCTAAGCATCCACCAGAAACTTACCAGGAAGCCTACAATCGAGCTTTAGAACAGGTAGACATAGAAGAGTAACTCCGGATCAAGGTGGAACATGATGAAGCCCGGCTGGCCTCGCATCCTAAGAAAGAGGCTCCAAAGCCCATACCAGTCAAGAGATTCCAAAATCAGCCACCAAACAGGTCAACCTACAGGCCGCCTCTTATTCCCTCGTACCAAGAAAGGTACCAGACTAGAAGATCCCCTCTCAGGAGATCGCCCCCAGGGCGGCCCCTTTAAAAGAAGTGTCCCGGGTAGCAAGGAAGGAAGATGTATATAATCACTAAACCCCTTTCAATGCTTCAAGAGAAACCATCTACCTCGCAATTCGGGACAAAGGCCTACTCAAGAAGCCGGGTCCTATGAAAGTCCCAACTGATAGAAGAAACCAGTACAAGTATTGCAATTTCCACGAGGATGTCGGACACAACACTTCAGAATGCTACAGCCTCTGCAATCAGATTGAAGGATTGGGAAGGAGAGGCCTGTTGATGAAATTTCTACAACAAGTATGGGATAGCATCAAGGAATGAAAACGGGCAAAAAGCGAGATGTAGGAGGCGGTAGATAAAATGAGGGATGGAGAGAAGGATCTGATGCAGTAGATCCAAGTGATTCATACCATTAGTGGATGACCCACCTTGGCTGGAACTTCCAACAAGTCTAGGAAGAACCATGCAAGAAAGATTACTAGGCTCAACGCAGGTCATGAGATATTCAAGGTCAACAGTGGATCCCGAGATCCATCCCGCTCTACGTACAGATTGCCAATTGCTGGGTTCATAGTGTATTGATCAATACAGGAAGCAGCGTCGACATCCTATTTAAGGGAGCTTATGAGCAACTTAACTTGAAGAATTCCTACTACAACAGCTGCACCTCACTTTTGTATGGATTCACAGGGGACTCTGTAATGCCCATGGGATCCAAAATCCTACCGGTGATAGTCGGAGAAGCTCCACTTCAGCAGAACGTGATGATATAGTTCATCGTGGTGGATACCCCATCTGTCTACAATGCCATTCTAGGTAGGCCCTTCCTCTTAGGGATTAGGGGGTATTATCCGTCTATCACAACGTTCTAAAGTTTCCAGTGGGAACAGAAGTATGAAAAGTCAGAAGGGACCAACAGGCAGCGCGCAATTGCTATACTGTATCCACCAATCCCTCCGCGATTGCCAGACAGAGCGCACACATGACCAGTGAAGTAAACCCAGATACACTGGAACAATGTCATTATGACATGGAAGAAGGAGAGGTACCAGACATAGTCATAGAAGTAGGAGGATGGAGAGTGGGGTTGGACCAGTGGTCGTATCGCATATCAGTTAAAAGAAATACCCACCGAGGGAGAAGATCTCACTAAGGTGGTGAAAGTTGGAGAGGGATTGGATCTCGAAGTCAATGATATTTTTGCTTGGACCCATGAGGAAATGCCCGGCATTCCTCTTAGCTTGGCCACTCATAGGTTGGCAATAGACACAACCGTCAAACCAGTGAAACAGAAATGAAGACACTTCAATGTCGAATAGAACGCCGCAGTCTAGGAAGAAGTGGACAAACTCCTAAAGGTCGGGT
Organism: Acer negundo; assembly: GCA_035582765.1. Lineage (NCBI taxonomy): Eukaryota > Viridiplantae > Streptophyta > Magnoliopsida > Sapindales > Sapindaceae > Acer > Acer negundo. Next base: position 25,601,818 of record CM069231.1, on the reverse strand, counting down.
TCATCAGGGAATCTCGATATCTCGAATGGATATCTAATGTGGTCATGGTAACTAAATCTAACGAAAAATGGCAAATGTGTGTGGACTACACCGATCTCAACCTGGCTTGCCCTAAAGATAACTTCCCGTTGCCTAAGATCGACCAGCTTATCGATTCTACCGCGGGAAACAAGCTTCTAAGCTTCATGGATGCTTTCTCGGGGTACAATTAGATCATGATGCATCTCTCAGATTAAGACAAGACCAGCTTCATCACTAGGCAAGGCCTCTACTACTATAAGGTAATGCCATTCGAACTTAAAAAGCAGGTGATACATACCAGCGTATGGTGAACAAATTGTTCAAGCAGCAGATAGGAAGATCCATGGAGGTGTACATAGATGACATGATTACAAAATCTTTGGAGGCCGGACAACACCTAGAAGACTTACGCCAAACTTTCCAGGTAATTAGGAAGAACCAGATGAGACTGAACCCCACAAAGTGTGCTTTCGAGGTAGTGGCAGGAAAATTCCTGGGGTTCATGGTACATGAAAGAGGAATCGAGGCCAATCCTGAGAAGATCAAGGCCATCCTAGACCTTAAATCTCCCACAACATTCAAGCAGGCACAGGGATTGACAGGCCGAATAATAGCATTAAACCGATTCATATCCTCCTCCACCGATAAGTGCCTCCCGTTCTTTAAGATTATCAAGCAGGGAAAGAAGCTAAAGTGGGATGAACAAAGCGAGTTGGCTTTCCAAGCCTTGAAGGAATATTTGGCTAGTCCCCCTCTACTGGTCAAGCCCCTCATATGAGAGGAGCTCCAACTTGACCTAGCCGTCTCAGAAGCTGCCACTAGTGGGGCCTTAGTGAAGGAATGCAGTGACGGAATACAGAGACCGGTGTACTATGTGAGCCATGCTTTCACCAAGTCTAAAAAAAAAAGAATACCCTCTTGGAAAAGTTTGCCTATGCCTTAGTAACTACAGCCAGAAAGCTCGGCCCTATTTTTAGGCACACACACTATCGTGGTAGTCATCGATCAGCCCTTACGACAATTCCTCCAGAAGGCCGAATGTGTCAGGCATGTTGGTTCTATGGGCCCTAGAGCTCACCCAATTTGACATCAAATACAAGCTAAGGTCCACGATCAAAGCATAGGCCTTAGCCGACTTCGTAATGGAGTTTAACGCAAATCCGGACCCAATTACCAAGCCCGACCCCAGTCCAAATCAGACCGATTTGAACTGGCCTGAAGATAACAAGACCTGGATTCTATACACTGATGGGGCATCAAGTTAATCAAGATACGAAGCAGGAACAGTTGTGATAGACCCAGAGGGGGTCGAATTCAGTCACTACTTCAGGTTCGAGTTCAGGGCTACTAATAAAGAAGCAGAATATGAAGCCTTACTAGCGAGAATGGGAGTAGTAGAAGCCTTAGGGGCTGATTTCCTCATAGTCAAGAGTGATTCCTAATTGGTGGTCAACTAGATGTTGGGGTTGTACTAGGCAAAAGGTGACAATATGGTAACATATCTGGCTAAAGTTCGAGAAGTAATGTTGGAATTTAAAGGCGTGAGGATGGAATAGATACCCCGAGAGAAAAATCATCAGGAATATGTTCTAACCAAGATCGCAGCAGGTGAGGGGCACACCTTACCAAGGAGGGTACCCCTCCAACTGATACCCTATTCCAGCATAGCCAGGGGGTGGAGAACCTACCAATCAACCGATTCCCTTGTTGGATGAATCCAATAGCGGACTACTTCCAAAGTGACATTCTCCCTACAGATCCAGATCAAGCACGTAAGCTGAAGAGAATCGCTACCCGGTACTGCCTTGTAGATGGATACCTTTACCGCAAAGGGAAATCCCTCCCTCTACTTAGATGCCTTCACCCAGATGATGCTACCTGGGCACTTAACGAGGTACATTCATGGGACTGTGGTAATCATACAGCAGGCAAGACACTAGCCTACCAGATACTTAGAATGGGCTACTTCTGTTCGACTATACATTAGGATGCAAAACAATTCACACAATCATAAGAGGCTTGCCAGAAGACAGCAAACCTCTTTCACCTCCCCCCCCGGAGAGGCTCTCCTCAATCAGTACACCTTACCCTTTTGCTATCTGGGGACTAGATCTAATCAGCTCGCTTTCTACTACACCCGGCCAGGCCAAACATGCAGTAGCAATAGACTACTTCACCCATTGGGTGGAAGCTAAGGCACTTGTTAGGATAACTAAAGAAAAGACCACCAATTTTGTAAAAGAGAATATCGTTTGCCGCTTCGGTACCCTGATGGCCATCCTAACTGATTTGGGAAGGCAATTTGATAACTACAACTTTAGAGAATTCTGCGAAGATCGAAACATTGATCTCCGATTTGCATCAATGGCACACCCTTAAACTAATGGGTTGGTAGAAGCTACCAACAAGACAATAAATAGGCTCCTAAAGAAAAAGCTCCAACTGAAGAAAGGGTTATGGGTAGAAGAATTACCCAATGTGCTATGGGCGTACAGGACAACCAGAAAGACTGCAACAGGGGAAACCCCTTACTCATTGGTAATCGGAACTAAAGTAATCTTGCCTATCGAACATGAGCTTATATCTTTCCGGATTCAAAACTATAAACCTGAAGATAATGAAGCTAAGTTAAAAGCCAATTTGGACCTACTCGAGGAGACACAAAGCAGGATCACCGAAAGAGTAGCAGTGTACTAGAGTAAGATACCCTAACACTTCAACAAGAGAGTGAGGATCCGCCATTTCAAGGAAAGAGACTTGGTCCTCAGAAAGGTAACCCAGAGCACACGGAAAAGGTCCGACAGTGTACTAGCCCCTAACTGGGAAGGCCTCTACCTGATTAAAGCAATGCTCCGGGGTGGCGCCTACAAGCTGGAAGACCTAGAGGGATACCTGGTGTATCAGACATGGAATACTGATCACCTCAGGAAGTTCTACCCTTAGGAATTCAATTTATATCAACTGGAATACACACCCTGATTTTATATTGTACTATTTGAAAAATTCAATAAAGTCAGTTATCTCTCCTACATGATTCTCCAATGATCACTCTGCAAGCTCCCCTACATAATTCTTCTATAACTCATCTTTCTGCCTTGGTCGGGTATACCCTCTTCCGAGAAGCTTGGTGCTAAAAGTGGCCTAAGTTGCCTACTAGGACAGATAATTCACGCCATTACTGAATCTCCTTAAGACCAGGAAATAGCCTCAAGGCGCTTTTACTGCCTTGGTCGGGGTATACCCTCCTCCAAGAAGATTTTGGGTTATCAGACTAAGGACCCGGACTCGTGGCCTTAGTTGCCCGCCATATCCTTAAGACCAGGAAATAGCCTTGGTCGGGGTATACCCTCCTCCAAGAAGGATATGATACACCAGACTAAGGATCCGGACTCGCGGCCTTAGTTGCTCACCGTATCCTTAAGACCAGGAAATAGTCTTAAGGCGCTCTTGTTGCCTTGGCCAGGTATACCCTCCGCCAAGAAGCTTAGTGCTAAAGTGGCCTAAGTTGCCTACCAGGATAGACCATCAGAAGGATCAGGATACCTTTACGAGATACTCGGTTCCTTACTTCTCCATCTCTCCAAGAAAGATCAGAAGCACCAGACTAAGGATCCGGACTCGCGGCATTTTTTGCCTGCAGCATCCTCAAGACCAGGAAATAACCTTAAGGTGCTCCTACTGCCTTGGCCGGGGTATACCCTCCACCAAGAAGCATGGTGCTAAAGTGGCCTAAGTTGCTTACCAGGACAAACCATCATAAGGATCGGGATACTTCACTAGGGTATCTGATACCTTACATCTCCATCTTTCCAAGAAGAAATGACCTTATAGGCACTTCAGCTACCTTGGTTGGGGTATACCCACCTCCGAGAAGCCTGATTCTAAAGCAATATGAACTGCCTATTGAAACAGAATATCAGAGGAAATAAGATACCTTACCAAGGTATCTGATGGCTTGCTTCTTCCAAAGACACTTAAAGCTGAAGCAGGCTTGATTATCAATTTTGGTATCCAGAACCTCAAACTGCTGCATACTCATTAAAAACTGATTAAAGAAAGGTACGTGTTCACTTGCTAGATCCTGTTGGTGTTTACAACGACAAGGTACAAGATTGTTATATGGCTATCAAGTATCCCGATCAAGGAACATGTCTCCAAATTTAGTTCCATTCGTTTACAAGTACGAAAGCTGTAGGATTTCCACTAAGTCAGGATTTCTCCTAAGTTAAGATTTTCCCTGAGTCCAGATTTTTCTAAGTTAATTTCTTTCTAAATTAGAAGAGCAAGCGAGATATAATTTATTTCAACAAATAAAGATCTTTTATTGGATTGACGAGGTGCCTAACTCCCTTTTTAAGAGTATATAAAAAAAAAATAATAATAAAAATAAAAAAAATAAAAAAAAACATGAAAGACAAGTCAGGCTTTCTCCTCCTCCTCTAAGTTTTCTCTCTGACTAGTTACTCCTTCCCTGGTTTTCTCTCCCTCGGCTGCCAAACCACTCTTGTCCGCCTCGACTTCTAAAACCCGGTTCTGCTGTATCTTCAGTTTCTCTAAGTTAAGATTTTCCACTGAGTCCTGATTTTTTTTTTTTTTTTTAAGTTAATTTCTTTCTAAATTAGAAGAGCAAGCGAGATATAATTTATTTCAACAAATAAAGATCTTTTATTGGATTGACGAGGTGCCTAACTCCCTTTTTAAGAGTAAAAAAAAAAAAAAAAAAAAAAAAAAAAAAAAAAAAAAACATGAAAGACAAGTCAGGCTTTCTCCTCTTCCTCCAAGTTTTCTCTCTGACTAGTTACTCCTTCCCTGGTTTTCTCTCTCTCGGCTGCCAAACCACTCTTGTCCGCCTCAACTTCTAAAACCCCGGTTCTAGCTGTATCTTCTTCTTTTTCCTCCTCCATTAGAATAACTTCAGAAGAAGGCACGGGGTCCTGTGTTTGTCCTTCTTGAGTAGAAGGAGGGTTAATCTGAGTGCCAGCAGGGAGGCTAGACCTCCGACCTGGATGGGCATCATCATGTGGGGAATCTTTCTGAGCCTGATCCTCACCCGCAAGCTGGGCAGCCTTCGCCATGATTTGTTCTCGGTCCCAGTTCAAGGTCGCCTGAAGATCAAATTGAGGAGGCAAAGCCGTGGCCACCTTATAGCAGGCAGTGAAATACCCATCTTCAAAGGAAGGACCTTGGGCCTCCCCGAGTTTTGCCTGTCTCCCTTAAAAGATGGTTCATCCTGTAACAGCCTCTTTCCATCTTCAGGCATTTCTCTCCTCACACCGACGTAGGGACCGACTGTCTCGGTATGCACACTCTCCTTAAAGATGGTTCTCATCCTGTAACAACCTCTTCTCCATCTTCGGGCATTCTCTCTCCTCACAAGCCGAGGGTAGAACATCTCGGTATCTAGGCGGCGTAGATAGCTGGGCCTCCACGCAGCCATTTACCATGCTTCGGATGCTTTAGCGCCTAGGTGAGGGTCATGCTGTTGGGCAGGCCGGCTCCACTGGGTATCCTCAACTTGGCCTGAAGCCCTATGTAGGCTTCCTTCAGGTCAGCAGTTGTTTCTCCATGGCAAAGAAATTTAAAACCCTGCAAGAAGAAGAAGATCAGCGCTTGTAAAAATAAATAAAAAATATAAAAAAGGTGGAATGCTACCTCAGCCAAGACAAAAGCCCTCTTGGCCGCCAAAATTTCAATCGGAAGCTTCGCCATGCTCGTTTAGCTCCCTCTAGGGCAGGATGCCATGAACAGAGATACCACCTTATCATGGACAGCACCTCTCGATCCTGATCCCGATGGAACATTAGCGGTGGGATAGGTTTAAGGAGCAGCTTCCTTCTCTGTAAATCTGGGCAGCTCCTTGGAAGGCACCGTTGCTGGAGGAGGATTAGGGGGAACACCCACAGCAGGAGGAACAACAACTTTCCTGGTCTTCCTTTGTGACTATTTTGAGGAACCTCGGGCTTTGGCAGCTCGAGTTAGCATTGCCTTTATGAATTGGTGTCTTGGGGTGCGAGTAGAGGAACCAGCAGGAGTCCTGGCAAGTGATCCCACAGGAGCAAGAAGAGGTGAAGGGCTCGTGGCAGGAGGTTTAGCCAAAATAGAAGAAGGGATAAGGACAGCGTCAGGTTAAGTAGTTATGATCTGGGCAGTATTGGATGGAGAAGGAGGAAGAGATGGAACAAGAGAAGTAAAATGAGGCAAAGCCACACCTCTTGTCCCTGTCCTAGAGGAAGTAGGAGAACCGGTCACCAGCGGGGTAGCAGAGACTGTTAAGAAGAAAATAACATAGTAAGGAAGAGAGAGTAGAAAATGCACATACATAAACAAAGAAGACAGATGAAATTTTTATACCTGGAAGCGCGAAGGAGATCCTTAAAGACTTCTCCAGCCAGGATCCTTTCAAGGCATCCAGAGTAAGATATTGCACATTGATGTACCTCTTTAAAATCTTTTCTAGGGTATCCCGAGATTCTGGAGAAAGCACCCATTTCATCCACTTGTCTTTAGCTGTTAATTGGGTTGGGATGGGGCTTTCAAATCCCCCAATATAGGCCGTATTCCCCCATTCTCCCTTTACAACGAACCACTCTTCTTTCCATGGTGCAATATATTTCACATTCGCACCAGGAACGATGAACTTCATCTCATTAGAGGCCCTCAAATAGAACTGACCCCGTGGTACTAAGTTCGCTATCTGGAATAAGTAGTAGAGGTTGCCAAAGCCCGGCTCCCTGTCTACGTTGTCTCTCGCACACTGTTCCTTCCAGAGCACTAAGAAGCCCGTCGGATGCTTCTAGAAACCTGGTGAGATCTGGAGGGGTGCCAGTTCTAGGGAGACCAAAGCCTGAAGAAAGGTCGAATGGAGAGGGAGCCGGACTCCGCATTCAAAAGCCACTTTGTGGATGAGAAGGACATCTCACAGCGGAGTGTAGACGTCATATCCCTGATGAGGAAGAGAGAGACGATGTCATCCGGTATCCGATACTCGTTTCGTAGCTTAGCCAGGGTTTCTACTGTACACACAGAATCGGGAATGATACACCTATCGTGAAAAGAGGTGAAAGAACCGGAATGCACCCTAGTTAAGGTAACGACTGGCGCACCACCAGCCTCCTCTACCTCAGTAACGATCCCGGTGTCTTTTTCGTCAGTGAGTTGGACCTGGTCCTCTGACCCATTATGGAAACCCAACCCGATTCTTGGGTTCCTTGTAGAACGACGGCACAACGGTGTTTGTTCATCGTCGGAATCATCCACTTCGCCTCGACCTCTCTTTTTCCCCCTCAGTATCAAAGAACCCGCCTCTAGTTCCCCCCCCCCCCCCCCAAGAAGATCATCGAGACTGTCGGGTGAAGGAGGCAAATCTGGACGAAGTTCAGAGGAAGTGGGAAGAAGATCTGGGGAATGAGTTGGAAGTTTTGAAGTAGATGCCATTAAAGAAGGAAAAAGAAAGCTTGAAAGATCACCGGTAAGAAGAGAAGAGAAGAGAAGAGAAAGGAAAGGCTAGGTTTTATTTTTTCTGCTTTTGAATTTTGAAAATGATGAAGAAAAGAACCAGGAATTTCGGTTTATTTATAGATAAAGATAGGCGGTTACACACAAGGTAACCGGAATTGATAAGGAGTTGATGTCCGGAAACGTGCTTGAAAGACGTACCGGTGACGGTTTGGCATTAATAGTGCCAAAATAGTTCGTTTTTAAATCCGTAAGCCAATCACCATCTGACAAGTGGCTAATACAATGATTACCAGCGTACCTTGGGGAATTTCCTTCCCAGCAACGGTACCCAGCCAGATAAAAAATAAGCGGAAGAGGCAGGGTAGAAAATCCTTCAAGCAAAGGTAGAATCCTAACTCCAACCCCAACAAGACATTGGTGTTCAAGTCAGGGGGGACTTCTGTTAACCGTAAAAATTGGCAAAGGATCAAAGAAGAATTTTCCTCCTAGATACAGGGAGGAGACACAAGCCAAGATACCGCCGAGCTACTTCTAGAAAGAAAAACGCTAAATTAAGTCTGGATACCTACCTCCTCCTTTGGATCAAGCCAGCCAAGCCCAGCAATCTTGGTAACCCTAAGTAGCCCGATGTGAAGTTCTACTCAAAATCCCGTCACAAAGCTCAGCAAGGTACCCCGCTATTACACCAGTCAGGTATCCCGCTACTAAGGTCAACAAGGTACCCTGCCATTACGTCAGCAAGGTACCTCGATGCTGTATCAGATAAGCATCCATATACTACATCCGCTAAGTACCCCACTTCTACATTCAGCTAGGTACCCCGCTGTAAGAACAACTGATATCTAGATACCACGCAGACTAAGCACCTAACTAGGAAAGCATCAAACTAGCAAGAGGCGGGGTACACGAGAACCCAGACGAACCCAAATACCTCCAGGGATCCTCTCACCAGTTAACCATAAGAAATATTAACAGAATCCGAAATACGTTTGTCTAGGCAGACAAGTCTTAAAACTCTAAAGCTAGGGGGATGAAATGCGGTTATTCATCTCCCAATAAAATAAAATAAAAAAAGTAGACTCATTCCCGCCACTTAAGAATTCCTTTCGGATAAGGAGTCCACTTTTATAAGAATCCTTTCCAAAAGTAATCACTCGATTCGGATAATTAAAGCTCTTATAAGATCGCTTCCTAGAAGGAAACAAAGTCCTGTGAACGCTAAAACCCTAGACCGAAAGTATAGGACTGCATGGCAAGCAACGAGACCTATATATACGACACTACATTCACCAAGAAGGAGGATCGAAAATTGGCCTCCCCAAACCCGACATCCGTTTTCAGTTCTACTTATCAACAGGCATAAGCAGGCCATCTCCTTCATCCAACAAAACCTTGAATATCGTCACATATCGCCATAGACATGATTTTATTAGTTATATCATCAATAAAATCACGTCTATTAATCCTTTATGGTGTGATTTTTTTAACCTTTGTTTAACAGGAATCTTGTTGGTATCGAACTACGTGATACCCCTCCGATCGGGATCAACCTCGATCTTGGTTCTTAAAGTTGTTATTCGGAGATTCACCCCAGTGATAATTTTCCATTAATAGCATCACTACCTACAAGCGAGGAAATTGTCATTGTTGATAAGAAAGCTCATAAGAAGAGACATTCCAAGACCAAGAACAAGTTGAAGAACAGTGTATCCCTTGAAACTCCCCTTTGTGCTTCTCCAACTCCGGAAGGTAAAATCTCTCATTTTATTTCCGTATGTCATTTTTGCAATATCGTAGGCCATATCAAGCTCAAGTGCTTTAAATTAATTGAATATTGCGAAATAGAAAATGCATCTAGGAATAAAGAGATTGTGCCTCATTTTAAGCATGCTAAAGCTTTTGAATATGGAAAACATGAAAATGTCAAAAAGCATGTTAAGAATGTCCGGTTTGAGAATAAAAGAAACCTTGCTAAAATTGACAAAGCATGTGTTGCTAGCAATGTTGTAGGTAAGAGTATCAATGATATTCTTGTTGAGCAAGTCATAGAAAGTCTTCATTCTAGATACAACATTCTTGTCAATAAGAATCTTGATAATGTTTGTCAAGGGTATGTGCTCTTACCAATAATGTAAGTTGCACAAGTGAATTAGCTTTAAGATTAATCTCTAGTTGTTAAGAAACTTAGCTTTCTTGCTTTGTATCTATATAACTTGACATGAACTTAGCTATCTCACATTTTTGATATGATAGTCGAAATCTATTAATTAACTTTTGAGAAGTTGTTGTTAACCACCAAAAATGGCAAAGGACCAAAGAAGAATTTTCCACCCGGATACAAGGAAGAAACACTTTTTAACTCCTAGAAAGAAGAATGCTAAATTAAATCTGGGTATCTACCTCCTCTTTCGGATCAAGCTAGCAAGCCCAGCAACCTTGGTAACCCCTAAGTAACTTGATGTGGAGTTCTACTCAGAATCCTGTCATAGAGCTCGGCAAGGTACCCCGTTATTACACCAGTCAGGTATCCCGCTACTAAGATCAACAGGGTACCTCACTGCCACATCAGATTGGCATCCAAATCCGCTAAGTACCCTGTTGCAGGAACTGCCGATATCAGGATACCCCGTCGACCAAGCACCTAACCAGGAAAGCATCAAACTAGAAAAAGGCGGGGTACACGAGAACCCAGATGAACCCAAATACCTCATGGGATCCTCTCGCCAGATAACCATAAGAAATACTCACATAATTATATATCCATTTGTTCAGACAGACAAGTCTTGAAGCTCCAAGGCTAGAGGAATGAAACGTGGTCGTTCATCTCCCGATAAAAAGGTAGACTCATTCCCGCCTCTCAAAAATTCCATTCGAATAAGGAGTCTGCTAGTATCAGAATCCTCTCCAAAAGGAATCGCTTGATTCAGATAATTAAAACTCCTACAAGGTTGTCTCTTAGAAGGAAGGAAAGTCTTGTGATCACCAAAACCCTAGACCAAAATTATAGGAGAGCATGGCAAGCAACAGGACCTATATATACAACATTACATTCATCAGAAATGGGAACGAAAATTCACCTCCCCAAACCCTACACTCGCATTCAGTTCTACTTATTGACAGGCACGAGCATGCCATCTCCATCACCTAACAAAAAACATTGAATACCACCACAGATCACCATAACCCAAAAATTTCATTAGTTGTATATAGGTTTTTATCAATAAAATCATACTTGTTAATCTTTCCTTTATGAGTTTTTAGTTTGGTTTGATAGGAATCTTATTGGTATTGAACTACGTGATACCCTTCTGACCGGGATCTATCTCAATCTTGGTCCTTAAAGATGTTATTTGGAGATTTACCCCAGTGATAATTTTCCATTAACAGTTGTTATTATGAAATCTATATGGTGACAATCATGTTAAGACCTTTGGAGAAAGTCATTTTTTTTTAGTTGAAATGCTAAGTCTTTAGTCTCTTGGATCAACACACCAACAACTTGTTGTCATGAGGACAAACAAGAGAAAAGAGGACTCATAAAAAGGGTGAAGACTTTACATTTGATAAAAATAACTTACAAACGTATCTCTATATCACATTGCTTGCTTACTTGAATTTTCATTTCTCAACTCATTGCTTTTACCACTTCATGAAGCATGTCATATTAGAAAACTAGTATAGTGTATATATGGTCCTCTTTGACATTTGCCCTCTTGAGATCTGTTGGTGATAATTGTTCACATTGATCTTAATCATGATGTGTGTTATTGTACTATCACAAACATCATCATCTTCTGCATGGGAAAGAAATTGGTCCACATTTTTTGCTTTAATCCACACAAAACAAAGGAACTGTCTTGCCTGTTTTCAGCTTGAACAACTTGTTTATTGTTATTATAATATGAAGTTGAAACTTAGGAATATGGCAACTAAAAAAGATAAAGCAAATAAAACTGATTTTATGGATCTACTTCAAGTAGCTGCTGAAGTAAGAGACAATATTGAGAATCTTATTTTTAACTGGGTTAGACCTGCTTCCTTGGATGATGATGAGGGAAATCCTGATTCATATATTGCTTCTTATGCTCGAGACATGGGAATAAATGTTGAACAAATAATTAGAGAAAAAGTTGGTGTAGATCGTGGAGTTATTGTTACCAGCTCTTCCGATGACAAACATACCCCTGATGTAAATAGTGGAGGAAATGATGATGGGGATGGTGGGTATGAGGCAAGAGGTTGGGATGCTGGTGCAACATATTGGAATGCTTGTGCGACGGGTTGAGATGCTCATGTAGGTAATTTTGATCAAAATCGTGGTAGACAACATAGAGGAGCAAGTAAAATTGATGAAGATTCTTTGAATATGACTCTCTCCTCAATGAGTATAGACATAGAAAATAGTTCTTTGGGTGATTCGCAGATAATGTCAGGTTCTCATGTACCATATTATGGTAGTTATGATGGCTGCAATATATTTGATTATCCTTCTCCACATATGCCATATGCAATTCCCATGCATGCAGATTAACAATATCCACCAAGTTGGGTAAATCCAAACTACCCAATTCATGGATCAGTTGGAAGAGATCAATCAATATACGTGTGGTATATTAATAACTACATTGAAAACTATGCAAGCACGTTTTCTTAGAAAAATTATTATTCGAATCAAGATAGAAATGTATCTTATGTATTTGAATCAGCAAGGAATTCATTTCGGTTTTAAATTTCAGACGCGCAATATATTATTATGTATGAATTATGATTTATGATTTATGATTGAATCTTGGAAGTGTGGAACTATATCTATATATATATATATATTTTTTAATGATAATTTTGTTTATTAAATATTTGATCTCTTTATATTGTATATAATATTGTAAAAGTGAAACAAAACATTATTCTATTAAATACTCAATTTTAAAAATTATATACAAACTCTATCTATGTTAAATACTCATTTGATGTATATTTGCTTGTTTAAGTTTGTCCTAAAATTTCACAAAAAAATTTAACTTTAGATGTAAATATCCATCATTTTTTTAATTTTTAACAGAATATCCACCGATATCGATAGTATCCCTGAAATATTCGTAAATTTAGAAGCTCCATATTGATACTGATACTGATACCGGTATTAAGTTTCTTGGTTAAAAGTATATATATCGATTCATTTAATTTGGATCATCTCGATCCTTGAATAAATCCAAACATTTTTTTTTTCAGGAAAATTAAGTAAAAAGAAAATCTATAGTGTAGTAGAGCATATCCCTTGAAAAAAATAATATTTAATATTACATTAAAAATCTAAACCTAATTATAAAAATCTAACTTAAAAAAAAGTGGATCGATATTGTTTTTGATCAGTGAGAAGCGGACACTATTTTTATTTTTGGAGAAGAAGAAGTTGTTGGGTTGTTGGCAACATATCTTGAAGAGAAAGCACAAAAGTGGTAGTAGTAATCTTCATCTTCCAACATGTTTCCACACCCGCTTGTGTCGAAGTTCAGAGAGTAGCTCAGCGGGTCGTACCCGCACTCAAATGATCTTTTCGACCTGCCCACCGCGGTGGCGCGTAGGCTTCTGCACTGCTTCTTCACTTTCCTCACTAGTTTTGATACACATGAGCTGCTACTTGACGTAGTAGTACTTGTTGTTGCTGATGATGAACCAGCAGTAATACAACAACATGATCCATTTTTGCAGCCGTTGGTGGTGGTTGTTGTTGTTGTTGTCGTGCTCTTTGGCCACCAAAGAAGCCACATTTGGACCATATCTTCTCTCTACGGCTTTGTGAGTCAAGTGTGAAGAGTGAAACATTTTATTTATAGGGAGAGGAGAGGAGGTGTATTCCACGCGTCATTTAAAAATAAATAAACAATTGACACTAGATTTGATTTTGATATGAATTGCAACTCATACAACACATGAAAGGTCTCCTCAGAATTGTTTTTCAATGAGTAATGGTTAGATTCAGACTCTCATAACAAATTTGGTGGTGTAAGTGAGGGGCCTCCAGAGACCATCATGCCTTATTGCCTTTTGGAAAATTTCGTTTAACTGGTTGCACTTGGACTTTTGGAGTCAAAACTGGTTTGATCCTTCAGTTCTTCACATGACTAGCCACGTGACCACCGGATTTAGATTAGACCCTAATTAAAATAACTTGATTAACTATCATTATATTATGATGGACCTCATGTGATTAAAGACTGAATCTCTGATTTTGTAGATTTATATTTCTCTAATTAACCAAGCATGTGAGAGTTTGACCGTTGATCTTGGCTTTGAGTGGTGAAACAAATTAAACAAGTTAGTTTAATGTTTAGTTACAACTTACAACCATTGAATGATGACAAAGTGCACCCAACAGCTGAAGAAAATCTATTGCATGTGGACAATAGATTATGGAGAAGTTTTGACAAGTGCATACACTTTGAGTCAAAGCATGTAAATCTATATAAATCTAATGGTCCACATCTAACGCACTAATGAAGTTATATCAGGACGCATTGACTTGAAATTTTCTTTTATATATATATATATATGTATATATATATATATATATATCTGCCTCATCTCACTCCACAACCAACCCCAATTTTCTCTCCCTTTTATCTAAAGAAAACAAAGTGAATTATCTTAAAAAATACTAATTTTAAAATATTAATGCTAATTTAATTTAGAAATGTTTTGAACAGTAATTTGTTTAATAATTCAATAAATAAATACTATAGTTTTCTTATTTATTAATTTTTTATTTTTGAAGTACTTGAATAATTTTATTATTTTTTAACTATTACAATATCTTGAGATTAGAAGATAGACACAACTGAAAGTCTAAAACCCATAACTTCGTAAATGTAGATGTAGAGTGATTACCGTTGATTCAACCTCATCTTATTTACTTAAATTATTGTTATTCCGGTTTATATTCTTTTATTACTTGAAAACACCTATAAGGTTATATTAAACAACCTAGAGGGGGGTGAATAGGTTGACACACTAGTTTAAAAAAACCCTTTTGTGAGTTATGTCAAAACCTTGGTTAGCATACAAATTAATCTTTAAGATGATTGTTATGAGAAAACAATTAACACATGTATGCTCAATTCACCACCCTTAGTCTACAAAACATATACCAAAAAACAATGTATCTCATATACAAGTATATTCAATGAAGAGTAAATTTTACAAGTTGTACTTTGAATATTACAATGTAATTACTCTAAGTAGAACTATACAACTTGATATATAATATTATAAGATACAATGTTCAAACACTTATAACATGCAAGAGACAAATGTTGATTCAACCAATAATGTGTGCATCTCTTTCTTTATCAATAACTTGTTTACAAGGATGTGAGGAAATGAAGATCTTAAACAAGTTATATTAATCATACACACAAATAAAAAGAGATAGAGATAGAGAACGTGGTAAATCTTCGAAGAGGAAACATCCACGGGCTGAATCCATAACCACCGGCAAGCAATCCACTATGACGAAAAGGATTTACACACTCAAGGCTATCAACTCATGATATCCATCATAATCTATCAAATCCTAGTCTACCCTTGGGCCTATTGAACCACCTAGCCTATTTCCTATCTGAGATGTGTCATACACCTCTAAGAAGCAACTTCCTATCTAAGACGCTCACGTCTCTAGGAAGATTCCTTTACTTAGTTATCTAGATCACAAATGATCCTAGCAAAGCTTCTCTAGCTCAACCATCTAGAGTACCAAACTCCTAGCTAAGACTTTTGCTTAGTTATCCGGATCCTCTTGGCCTTAATTAAGACTCATTGCTTGGCTATCCGGAACACTTTCCTAGCCAAGCCTTCTTTCTCAAATTAAGGCTTCACTCACTTTAACAAGAGACTTCAACCTTTTGCAAGGCAAATGATCCAAGTGATGTAAATGATGCAAGCACATTCAACGTAAGACATATGATCAATATGAACTATGGAAACTAGAATTAGACAATGAGCACACAATGTATGATATTCTAGTTTAACAATCCAAGTGATGCAATCATACAAGATGATGCATGAACATATGAAATATATGGATCAAGTACAAATCATGCAGACATAGACTTAATCATGTGAGTATTCAAGTCAAATATTGTCTACTCATACAACATGAATTGAAACCTAGAGCATGTGAAACACCTAACACATGTGATTCCTAGTTTCATTCACAAAGTTAACACTTGAATAAATCATATACATGAAGCACATATTTAAGATATTAGAAACATATACCAAAAATGCTAGAATCACAAAATATGATCAATGAATATTCTAGCAAGTATTTAGAGCAAGGATATAATGAATAATCAATTAAATCCTAGTTAGCTCTAAACACAAAATCAAATGTGTTAATCTTATATTTGTTCAAATAAAGGATCCAAGCATATGCTAAGGTTATTAATCATAAAATGAGTCAATCAAATCACAAATAACCATAGATATCAAACTAATCACAATACAACTCTCAAACATGTGAAAAACTAGAATTATAGAAAACTAGTTCACATTTATCTCTAATTAGACTTGATTAAGTTTGATTATGAAGCTATCTTTCTCAACAGTATTCACCATACATAAACATACATATAGAAGAAGAAAACCCAAGGTAATTGAAGATCATAAATGAAGAAATCATAAAGTTTAGTTCAATATCTAGGAATCCCGTGCAGTTTCCGTTTTGAGGGTAGAATCGTCACAAAACTCAATCAAACAACTACAAACCTTTTTGAAGAAGGTAGGGGACTTGAATACAAAGATTTTTCAACTTCAATCACTCAATTCAGAGTTCGAATAAGAAAGTTATAGTGTTTGAAAGTTAGGAAAATTGGTGAGAAAATTGGAGAGAAAATTCTTCACTCTATCTTTTTCAAATTTTCTTCTTACGATGAAATGGGAAGGAATGGAGAGCATTTAAAAGAATTCAAGAGAGGGAAAAACGGACCAACCAGCTACTTCCACGTCACCATCCATGTGTGGACCGTGTGTGGCAAACATGGGCAAAGGGCAGTGCTAGACGTGTGGCATACGTGGCCTCTAAGCTTGGCCGTTGGCCACGCTTGCTCCTCTTGCGCTCTGCTCGTGTTCTTCGACCGTATCCGGGCCTCCAAACTCCGATTTTGAATTACAAATTGTTTCTCTCTCACGCACAACGAAGACTATAAAACTTTGACAAAAGGTTGAAAATTCATCCCGGAAAACGACGACGAAGACAACTCAACGAATAAGAACGTAAAGTAGTGTAGCTACATTGTTTGAACTCAAAACCTAATGAATGAGTAACTGAAATGATCGGGACTCAATAAGGAATCATATGAGATCATGTTCAAGTCCAAAATACAGTAAACACAAACAATTAAACATAATGTCACACAAGTATGCCATATTTACGAGATAGTGATAAAACATGCAATTCTAAAATGTTTGTCAATATAAGACCAATGCATGTGCTTACTTAAATGTGTGTGAATGTGTTATATCAAATATTTGCACAATGATGCAGGGACACGCATGAATGAATTATGTGTGTGTGCGCTTACGCCTTGCAAAAGGAAGAAGAAACTTGATACCTTAGCATCTAAGTATGCGATTTTCCTCTTAAAGACGATATTTGCATAAGACGTCGCTTTTAACCTTTGAAGCTTCTTTTCACCAAAATCCACATAAGCAACACCTATTACAAATATAGAGAGTTTTGCAATGGAATTAAGCCAATACAAATCAAGAACCTTACATTACTCTCACATTATTGATTAATTTTGTTTTTTTGAAAAGATTGTTCTCACATTATTGTAATGTATTAAGCATCTATGTTATTAAATTACTTAAATTACTTAACTTAATTAATAGTTAAAAAAAAATTACTTACATTAATATCTATACTTAAGGGTGGAAATATGAGTTATAGTGTTGTATTCATATAAACTCATACACGGCCCATTAATTTTTTGCTTAACCTGAACATGACTCGTTAAACTTATCATGTCACAAGTTAAAAACAAGATTCATTCAACAAATGATATTCACACTTAGTTTTTGAAGTATACAACTTACAACTATTACAATAAGACTACTAGGACCTATCAAGATCAGATAATACATATGCGACGATCCGGATAACTATTCTTACCAACCGGGAGAAAACTCCTAATACATACTTGTAAAATGTGTATGGTGAGACTCGAATCTCTGACCATTAGGAGTGGAAGAGAGGTGCACTATCATCTCTGATAAGAGGTAATGTGCTACATGATACTTTACATTGAAATATAATTTCCTTAAGTTGATATTTCTATAAATAAACCTCATTCAATTATTATTTTTTTCATTTCACAAAAAATATAGTGTTATTTTGATTATCGTCTATATATTTCATAGTGGTTTATTAATTTCAAAAGTATAGCATATCATCTCTTAGTAGAGATGGTAGTACACATCTTTTTCATAGTGGTGATAAGGGATTTGAGTCCCACCATGCGCATTTTATAAGCATATGTGAGAAGTTTTCTCATTGTTTGTGGAAGTAGTTATCTGGGTCGCATTTATATTGTCTTATCTTAGTAGGTCCCAACATTCTTATAATAATAGTTGTAAGTTGTGTACTTCAAAAACTAAGAGTAATGCCAGGCTACCAAAAATATTTGTCCAAATGATGCGATATATGAGTTGTCAATATCTAATAAATCAAGAGATTATAAGATAAGTGATGTGATATTGACAACTCACATACCACATAATTTGGATAAATTTGGACAGTCTAGCATTACTTTAAAACTAATATCATTATACTAATGATAATGATAGTACAAATAATAATAATAGTAATAAGGGCACAATGTCGTGAGTTCGAGTCCTCCCCTTCTAAAAATATAAAACCCCACCAAATTTATGTAATATTTCAAAAAAAAAAAATATTGTAATAAGAACGCTCATTCAGCCTGACAATATCCTATATTCGAGTTATCATATCCGCGAGTGGTATAAAATAATAATAATAAAAATAATTATCATTTTTATTTTGAAACACTTAAAAATGGTTGAAACATAAGAAATGTATTTTTTTATATAAATAAAAATACTTTTTGGTCACATCACGTATTTAATATGGTACTGTATAATTGTTTTAACACAGTTGTATAAAATAACACAAAAGTCATTTGTATGAAATAATATTTGAATTGTACTATTTTACACTTTTTTTTTTTGACAATAACTATTTTACGCCTTCCAATTATCAAAATAAGATTTAAAATATTAATGTATCAAAAAAAGATTTAAAATATTAAATACTTAATGTTAATAACAATATTATGAATTTTTTAAAAATAAAAACAAATTGATAATATTACTTCAATAATACTAAATAGTTGAATTGGTAAAACTAATACATAATATTGAATAAAAAAACTATTTATTTTTTTAATATTATTTATTATATTGACATCAAATATTTTTAAAAAATATACAAAGAAAGTTATTTAATTGAACATTTAAAATGTAAAATTGGTTCCCTTTGTCGAAGTTATGGTTTCTGATAACAACTCCAACGTTTGTTAGAACATTATACCCAATGAATAGTTGTTTATAGGAACAATTTTACCGTTGAATGGTTCCCGGAAACAACTCCAACGTAGGTTAGAACGTTAAAGTAGTTCTCATCGATGTTGAAGTTGTTCCCGGGAACAACTTTGACGTTGATTTCAATGTTGTGGTACATAACATTCGCCAAGAAGACACATCACTAGACTGCGTGGACCGATCTAGCCGCATAAGCGAAGGGTCAAAGGAAACAGTCAGAGGGCGTGCAAGTATCCTACATGGATAGACCACCTGGCACCAGAATAGCATCAATGAAGAAACACGCAAGGCACCAGAGCTGAGTAAGGCCGAGTAGGCCGAGTAGAAGATCATGTATGGTCGGCTCCACGATGTAAACAGGGGAAAACGCATATAAAGAGATTCTCCACCACATACAAGATGTACAGTTGTAATAAAACAATCACAAGTCAATTACTGTACAACCATCAGGAGTCCGACAAGGAAACAAACAGATCTTCTCTCCAATACATCAAGCTATTAGAGTCCAAAGCGGACTTGGAATCGATAGCATTAAACACATGATAAAACCAAATAGGAAAAGAGTCCGAAAACCAACTTTGTACTCCTCTACTTGTACGCCACGGTTCAAAACCGTAGCAGCCCCATGTATAAATACAACTACAAAAACACAGGAAAAAGAGAGATCTTAGAAAGCAAGAGAGAGACCAGAGTGTGTATTACTTTACAAAAATAGTGGATTTGACTCAATTGCTAAGGCAACAACCCGTGGACGTTTCTCCGATCACTGGAGTTTTACCACGTAACTTGCCATCTTTATTATTTACCACGTTGATTGATTGACCATTGAGAAATCATAGTCAACGATTGGAGCTAGAAGGAGGGGGCTATTGGATTTAACTCTGAGATCCCTTATTAAGGAGATGGAAACATCTTCAAACACAGTCAGGAATTACTGGATAGATTGTTAGGAGTTGACACCACTCTCAATGCCACAGATGCCTCCCTGACAGTCAAGAATCAATCAGTACATATGGCTGGCCTCCAACGTCTCCCACCAACCAGCGAAGAGATCTCCCGACACTTCCACGAGTCTTTAGAACAACTTGTGTCCGATGCGGCTAAACAGGGGGTTATCCTCTCTACCACAGAGGGCTTGACTTCGCCATATAACCTGTATACCTTAAACCTGCATCAGGGTAGGTTCCGTTCCGTGGTAGTTTGCCCAACGCCGGCTGTACCCCTAAAGATGGGTCAAAACCCGGTGGACCAACTAGAAACATTATTAGAGAAGCAGGCCCGAACCAGTAGAGAACCCAGAGACGATGAACACCTTCGCAGGGGATACGGTTTCGATCAAACAGAACAGGATCAAAACCGACCCAGTAGGCGCACCCGTTGGAGAGACCAGTCAGTGTCATCCGGAGAGAGTAACCGGTATTATCACTGTAGACGCCAAAGGGGGACAATTCGATTACATGGTCTAGACTGTGAAACTCAAAAAATGGATTCCGAGGAACAAAGACCGGGGCTAACCATCATTCAAAGTTTCAATCCTATGGGAGAGCCGGAAGGTGACATGGGCATACTCATACAAAGTTTGACCCGAGAAATTCAGAATAACTGTCAGCAGATGGAAGCTCTAATTAGGCTTTACGGGTGTAATGAGTTGTCAGATGATGAATCAGGCAGCCCTTTCACCAATGGCATCCTCTAGATGCCCTTCTTAGAAAGGTTTAGGATGCCACACGTAAAGCAGTTCAAAAAAGACATGGACCCAAAGGAGCACGTCAGGAGATATAAAAGTGCCATGGCCTAATACATTCACAATGATGCCCTGCTATGTCTCAACTTCCCATAGACACTCGGGGATCTAGGTTCTCAATGGTTCGATAGACTGCCATCAGCAAACATAAGTAACTTCAGCGAGCTGAGAAAGACTTTCTCAAGGCAATTCCTTAAGAATGTACATAGAAAGAAGTCGGTGGCTCACCTGTCTCAGCTCAAATAAGGAAAAGATGAGTCGATCAAGAAGTATTTGGGAAGATTCGGCCAAGAAGTGTCAGAAATTGGAAGCGCGAATGACAAAGCCATCATCACAGCATTCATCAATAACTTACAAAATGGCCAGCTATCTTTTGATCTAAAGAGAGCTCGTTTAACTAATTATGCAGATATTATGGACATGGCTAGGGGGTACGCACTGGCCGAGGAAGAAGAAATTGCAGTAAGCGGTTATTTTATACATGATGGACTATTTGAAGGGCCTAAAGCAAAGGATAATGCGCCCAAAACTCAGAATCATAAAGGATATAAGCAAAAGAACAAAGCTTGGGATAGCCGGGATAGATGTCGGAGTTATGACCCAAAAACTGATCAAGCATATTAGAAGTTTTAGGGTAAGTACACGAACTACACCCCACTGAAAAAGAATCTGGAAGACGTGCTTGCAGTCTTAGAAAAAAAGAACATGTCAAAGGAACCTCATAAGCAGTCATATTTCGCTTTGAGGCACACTACGAAGTACTGTTGGTTCCATAAGGAGAATGGGCATGAGACCTCTAAGTGTTTCCAACTCAAAGACCATATGAAGACCCTTATCCGAGAGGGATACTTGAAAGATATCATCTTGAAGAAGGCTGAGAAAGCGGACGGACACCGAGATAACCGGCAAGAGAGTCGACGAAGAAAGTTGTGTTGAAAGAACGCTGAGGATGAGGGGGTAATAAATATTATCTTCGGGGGACTAGCAACCGAAAAAAGTAATAGAGAGAGGACCTAGAAAATCCAAGAAGCCAAGGAAGCCAGGAGAGACCTCGACATGAACTCGATCGAGCCTGACTCGAAGAGAATTAAGAAGGGTCGGGACCCAATAATATTCACTGAAGCTGACTCACACGACGTGGATGTCAGGCCAAACGATACGTTGGTCATAAATGCTCGGGTCGACCATAGAGAGGTTCACCTAATCCTGATCGACAATGAAAGCTCAGCAGACATTCTGAGCACATAAGTATATGACCAGTTGAGGAAAGATAGGAAGGACCTACAACCTTTTCATACCCCACTCCGAGGATTTGGTGAAGTAAAAGTAAGGTCTCTAGGTACAGTAAAGCTGCCAGTAAAAATTGGAAAGTCCCCTTGCCAAAAAACTATACTACTCGACTTTGTGGTCGTAGATACAAAGAACTAGCCTTACAACGCCCTGTTGGGCCGACCATTCCTAAAAAAGGCAAAAGCAATGACAACCACCCACGCCCTGATGATGAAGTTCCCAACAGAGTACATAGTATGCATGGTCAAAGGGTCACAAGAGATGGCACGAAGGGCTAACCTTTCGATCTATAAGGATAGAGAAGATAAATGAGCTCACCAAGTATATGAAATTCGGTCATCCGAACAAAACATGAATGGATTAGAGGATCAAGCAGAAATACATGAAGAATTTGAGCTCGACCCAAGGGAGGAACCCGAGGGTAAAAAGGATGAACCAATAGAAGATGTGATCCTAGACAGTAGAGAGCTGACCAAAGCAGTCAAGATAGGTGCCAACTTAAATGTAAACATCAAAGCCGACTTAACCTGCCTACTAAGAGATTATAATGATGTGTTCGCTTGGAGACATGAAGATATGCTCAGGATAGACACAAAAGTGATATCACACTACCTAGTTGTCGACCTAGAATTTCGACCAATAGTGCATAAAAGGCGGTTGTTCAACCCAGAAAGGAGACGATTAAGAAAGAGGTGGAGAAGCTGCTCACAGATTTAAACAAAGCCTGCTCAAAGGTTAGATTTTCCCTGCCAAGAATAGACTAGCTGGTAGACGCCACTGTGGGCTATGAGTTACTCAGTTTCATGGATGCTTACTCGAGATACAATCAGATCCGGATGAACAAAGCAGATGAAGAAAGAACGACATTTACTACAGATCAATGATTGTATTGTTACATGGTAATACCATTCGACTTGAAAAACGCTGGAGCAACATATCAAAGGCTAGTGAACAACATATTTGCTCGATAAATCGGAAGAATTATGGAAGTCTATGTGGATGACATGCTGACTAAAAATGTCACAGTAGAAAGGCATATAGTGGACTTGAGAGACACTTTCATCGTCCTGAGGAAATATAAGATGAAGCTTAACCCGAACAAGTGTGTGCTCAGCGTTCCATCGAGGAAGTTCTTAGGCTTCCAAGTTCACCAAAAGAGGGATCAAAGTAAACCCTGAAAAATCAAGGCTCTCGCATACATGATTTCACCAAAGTGTTGAAAGAAGTACAAAGGCTAACCGGATGTCTCGCTTCACTTAATCGATTCACATCTAAGTCAATAGACAAATGCGCTCTATTCTTCAAGGCAATAAAAAAAAGGGAAAGGGCTCGAGTGGAGTGAAGAATGTAAAGGCCTTTCAGAAATTGAAAGAATACATGGGACGAGCACCAATCCTCCCAAAACCAACTGTTTTGTACATACCCCTCATGGAAGTAACCACTAGTTCTGTGCTCATTGGGCTAGAGGAAGGAGTGTAAAAACCAGTGTATTATACAAGCAAAGCTCTACTAGCTACCGAAACAAGATATTCACCAGTAGAGAAACTGGCCTCTGTTCTGGTCACAGCAACGAGGAAGCTTAAGCCATATTTTCAAGCGCACACAATAGAAGTATACACTGATTGCCCACTCAAAAAAATCCTACATAAGCCAGAATTGTCCGAACGGTTGACTAAATGAACTATAGAGCTAAGCAAGTTCGATATCAAGTACACTCCGAAAGCAGCGTTCAAGGGACAGGCATTAGCAGATTTTGTGGCCGAATTCACAGAACCAGACACTGAAGTAAGAAGAATGATGGGGGGAAAAGCAAGACAATGATTTCCAAGGGTCGCTACAAGTTGATGGATCGTCAAACACCCATAGCAACGGGGGAGGGATAGTTATATCAACCCTAGAAAGAGATGATGTAGAATGTGCCATGATGTTCAACTTCAAAGCAACCAACAATCAAGCCAAGTATGAAGCTTTGTTGACCAGCTTAAAGGTGTGCATAGCATTGGGAGCGAATAAAATAGAAATCTTTAGTGATTCACAAGTTGTGGTTAATCAGGTATTGGATGAGTACCAGGTAAGAGATGAGTGCATGATAGTTTACTTAAACGCAGCAAAACAATTGCTTAGGCGTTTCAAAGAATACAAAATCTGAAAATACCTACAAGGTTAAACTAAACAACCTAGGAGGGGAAGGTGGGGTGAATAGCTTGACACTCTAATTTTGAAACTCTTTCATGACTTATGTCAAAACCTTGATAAGCATACAAATTAACCTTTTTGTTAACCATCAAAATTAGCAAGGGACCAAAGAAGAATTTTTCACCCGGATACAAGGAAGAAGTACAGGCCGAGAAACCATTTAGGTACTCCTAAAATGAAGAATACTAGATCGAATCTGGGTACCTACCTCCTCCCTCGGAGTAACCCCAACAAAGCCTAGCAATACCGATGACCCCTAAAATGTTCTAGCGTGGAGCTCAACTCAGAATCCTATCACGGAGCTCAATAGGGTATTCCACTATTGCACTGGACAGGCATCTCGTTACTAGATCAACAGGATACCCCGCTACTGCTTCAGCAGGGTACCCCAATGTCGCATCATACGGACATCCAGATACAACTTCAGTTGAAATATCCCGTTTCTACATCCAACTGGGTACCCTGCTGCTAGAGCAACCGATATCCTGCCGACCAAGCACCTAACCAAGAAAGCGTCTAACTAGAAAGAGGTGGAGTACACGAGAAACCAGATGAACCCAAATACTTCCAATGATCCTCTCACCAGTTGACCATAAGAAACAGTCATAGAATCCGAAATATGTATGTCTAGGCGGACAAATATTAAAACTCCAAAGTTGAGGGGTTGAAACATGATCGTTCATCTCCCGATAAAAAAGGTAGACTCCTTCCTGCCTCTCAAGAATTCCATTCGAATAAGGAGTCCACTAGTATTAGAATCCTCCCCAAAAGGAATCACTTGATTCGGATAATTAAAGCTCCTACTAGGTTGTTTCCTAGAAGGAAGGAAAGTCCTGTGAACGCCAAAACCTTAGACCAAAATTATAGGAATGCATGGCAAGCAACATGACCTATATATATAACATTACAGTCATCAGAAAGGGGATCCGAAATTGAGCTCCCCAAACCCTGCACTCACATTTTTTGTTCTACTTATCGACGGGCACGAGCACGCCATCTCCATCACCTGACAAAAACATTGAATACCGCCACAAATCACCATACCCCAAAAATTTCATCAATTGTATACACATTTTTATCCATAAAATCGTACTTGTCAATCATTTCTTGTATGAGTTTTTAGTTCGATTTGATAGAAATCTTTTTGGTATCGAACTACGTGATACCCCTCCGACCGAGATCTATCTCGATCTTGGTCATTAAAGTTGTTATTTGGAGATTTACCTCGGTGATAATTTTCCATTAACACTCTTTGCGCAGTTTGTGGGAAAGTACTTTCCCAGCATTTATAAAAAAGTTGTCTTATCTCTATCCAGTGAAGTAGAAAGATGAGACTACAATCTTCTCAGGCCCATTCGGCTCCATCGGGACCCTTGTCACTTGTTTCCACCGAAAGAGCTCAAAGACGGGGTAGAGGATCCAGGAATGACAATCCGGCACCAATACTTCCTCTAGTCACAGCCGTAGGCCCTTTGCCCCTAGATCCGATTAGGCAGGAGATCAATCGGGGTATTCTAGAGCAACGAGCTGTTGTCTACGTAAAAGCCATCCGACTCAGAATGATAGCTTAATGAATCCCCTTTGAAGCAGTCGGGATCGCAGGAGACATCGGCCCAAGTATCCGAGTACCAGTATTTGACCGACTAAGACCATCTCCACCAAACCCAGTCCGTAAAGTTAATCTCAGACACCTACAGGTAAAGTCCACGATTGAGATTCCACCGAGGAGGGTCCAACCCTTAGCAAGTCTAAGGGGAGAGAGGAAAGATCCACAGCCAGACTCAGAAGGAAGTGCCAGATCCGGAAAAAGCCCTAGAAATAGGCACCAAAAAGCCAAGCGGAAGGAAGTGGCTGTTGATTCAGAAACCTCGGATGAAGAAGGCTCGGTGGCCCGATCTGGAAACGCTAAATCCTAGTGTCTGGAGGATCAGATAGCCAAAATGGCTAAGGAGCCGGAGGAATTAAAGAAGGGAAAGCACCAGGGAATTCGGAAGAACTCCCTAGGTGAGATGAATGCACCATTCTCTAAAAGAATCAGGGAGGCGGGGCTCCCCCCCCAAATTCAGGATGCCCTCCGAAAAGTACTCTGAAACAGAGGATCCTATCAGTCACTTGGAAAGGTTTGTCCACCAGATGGAAGTCCAGAATGCAACATGGTCAGTCATGTGCAGGATGTTCCCCTCGACCTTGACTGACTGTGCTAAAACGTGGTTCAGGAAATTGCCACCAGTTAGTGTTGATTCTTTTTCTAAGCTTACCACAGCTTTCTATGCACAGTTTCAAGGAATTAAGCCTCATTCAAAGGACCCTATCTTGCTTCAATATATGATCCAGGAGCGGGGTGAAACATTGAGATCTTATGCGGAGAAATTCCATAAGGAAGTGATCCAGATGGGAGTATTCGACGAAAAAGAAACCTTGGCCAATTTCTGAAGAAACCTGTGGGCAGCAGATTATTCCGCTCTTTTGCTAAGCATCCATCAGAAACTTACCAGGAAGCCTACAATCGAGCTTTAGAGCAGGTGGACATACAAGAGCAATTCCGAATCAAGGTGGAGCAAGATGAAGCCCGGTTGGCCCCGCGTCCTAAGAAGGAGGCTCCAAAGCTTGTACCCGTCAAGAGATTCCAAAATCAACCTCCAAAGAGGTCAACCTATAGGCCGCCTCATATTCCCTTATACCAGGAAAGGTACCCGACTAGGAGATCCCCTCTCAGGAGACCGCCCCCCAAGGCGGCCCCTCTAAACGAAGTTGCCCGGGTAGCAAGGGAGGAAGATGTATATAATCACTACATCCCCCTCAACGCTTCAAAGGAAACCATCTACCTCGCTATCCGGGACAAAAGCCTACTAAGGAATCCAGGTCCCATGAAAGTCCCAGCTGATAGGAGGAACCAGTACAAGTATTGTGATTTTCCATGAGGATGTTGGACACAACACCTCAGAATGCTACAGCCTCCACAATCAGATCGAATGATTGGTAAGGGGAGGCCTGTTGACAGAATTTGTACAACAAGTACGGGATAACATCAATGAGTGGAAACGGGTACAAAGCGGGATACAGGAGGCGGTAGATAGAAGGAGGGATGGGGAGAGGATCTGATGTAGCAGATGCAAGTGATTCATACCGTTAGTGGAGCCCCACCTTGGCTGGAACTTCCAACAATTCTAAGAAGAACCACGCAAGAAAAACTCCCAGACTCAACACAGGTCATGAGATATTCAAGGTCAGTAGTGTGTCCCATGATCCATCCCGCTCTACCAAGATTGTCTTTACAAAGGAAGATGTCTATAATATAGTCCAACCACATGACGATCCCATTGTAATCTTGGTACAGATAGCTAACTGCCAGGTTCACTGTGTCTTGATCGATACAGGTAGCAGTGTCGACATCCTATTTAAGGGAGCTCATGAGTAACTTAACTTGAAGAATTCTTGCTACAACAGTTGCACTTCACTTTTGTATGGTTTCACATGGGACTCTGTATTGCCCATAGGATCAAAAATCCTGTCGGTGATAGTCGGAGAAACTCCACTTCAACAGAACGTGATGACGGAGTTCATCGTGGTGGATACCTCGTCTGCTTACAATGCCATTCTGGGTAGGCCCTTCCTCTCAAGGATTAGGGAGGTACTATCCGTTTATCACAACGTCCTAAAGTTTCCAGTGGAAACAGAAGTGGGAGAAGTCAGAGGGGACCAACAGGCAGTGCGCAATTGCTATGCGATATCCACCAATCCTGCCGCGCTAGCCAGAGAGTGGGCACACGTGGCTAGTGAAGTAAACTCAAATACGCCGGAACAATGTCATTATGACATGGAAGAAAGAGAGATACCGGACATAGTCATAGAAAAGCAGGAGGATGAAGAGCAGGGTTGGACCAGTGGTCGTCCCACGGATCAATTAGATGAAATACTCGTCATGGGAGAAGATCTCAATAAGGTGGTGAAAGTTGGAGGGGGATTGGATCCCGAAGTCAAGGAGGACTTGATAAAGCTCCATAGACAATACAACGATATTTTCGCTTGAACCCATAAGGAAATGCCCGGCATTCCTCTTAGTTTAGCCACTCATAGGTTGGCAATAGACACAACCGTCAGATCAGTGAAACAGAAATGAAGACACTTCAACACCGAACGGAACGCCCAATCTAGAAAGAAGTAGACAAACTCTTAAAGCCCGGGTTCATCAAGGAATCACAATATCCCAAATGGATAGCCAATGTGGTCATGGTAACCAAATCTAATGAAAAATGGCGAATGTGTATGGACTACACCGATTTCAACTGGGCTTGCCCCAAAGATAGCTTCCCGCTGCCTAAGATCGACCAGCTTATCGATTCTACCACGAGAAACAAGCTTCTAAGCTTCATGGATGCCTTCTTGGGATACAATCAGATCATGATGCATCCCGCAAATCAAGACAAAACCAGCTTCATCACTAGGCAAGGCCTCTACTGCTACAAGGTAATGCCATTCGGACTTAAAAATGCATGTGCTATATACCAGCATACGGTGAACAAATTATTCAAGCAGCAAATAGGAAGATCCATGGAGGTGTACATAGATGACATGATTACAAAATCTCTAGAGGCGGGGTAACACTCAGAAGATTTACGCCAAACTTTCCAAGTAATTAGGAAGAACCAGATGAGACTGAACCCCGTAAAGTGTGTTTACTGGGTAGTGGCAGGAAAATTCCTAGGGTTTATGGTACATGAGAGAGTAATCAAGGCCAATCCCGAGAAGATCAAGGCCATCATAGACCTCAACTCTCCCATAACACTGGCAAGTGAGTGGGAAAGTGCTGAGAAGCTTTGCAAGTTCTTGCGTCATTTTTATGACACTACTTGTCTTTTTTCTCAGACAAAATATCCCACTTCAAATTTGAACATGCCTAAGGTGTTTATGGCTCATTTGACTTTGAAGCAAAACTTATAAAGTTCTGATCCATTCTTTAAAGCGATGTTAAATCAGATGTATAGCAAGTTCCAAAAGTTTTGGGCTGATTTTTCCACGATTTTAGCAATAGGTATTATCTTGGATCCTCGTTATAAAATGGAGTTTGTTCAGTTTGTTTATGATAGATTGTGTGGTGCCGAGTCAGAGCAATTTGAAGTTGTTAAGATGAAATTGTTAGCTTTGTTTAATGAGTATATGACCAACTCGACTAGGCAATCTACCGTTAGGTCATCTCCAGCATCTCTTCCTACTACTTCTAACGAACTGCAACTAGTAGATGATCTTGATTTTGTTTTGAAGGTAAATATACTAAATATATGCTTTGTTTCATTTGTTCATTATTTTTTCATAGTGATATAATTATTGCTTTAACATTTTAATTACACATCTGTAGGACTTTAATAGTAATCTCGGTGGTGATATGTTTTCCACTCAAAGGACACAATTGGATTTGTATTTGGAAGAGCTAAGGCTTGAAAGATCGATGGATCTAAACATTTTTGACTTTTAGAAGGGCAATCAACCTCGTTATCCTGAACTTGCTGACATGGCTCGTAATGTTTTAAGCATTCCTGTATCTACAATAGCATATGAATCTGCATTTAGCAATGGTTGTCGGGTTCTTGATCAATTTCGAAGTTCACTTAGTCTGAATGTAGCGCAAGCCATAGTTTGTGGTCGTGATTGGATATTAGGAAATGGAGGTAATGATTTTAATATGTTGATTTCATAGCATTGTTGATTTCATTTTAATAACTGATATTTATATTTAATTTTTTATCAATTATTGTAGAGAGTGGGACTTTGAAATGTGAAGAAATTACTAAAAATATGAGGGAATTAGAGAACAACAGTACAACTGCTAGTAATCAACCAACGGAAGTAGAAGAAGGTTCAATTCAACAATCCATCTCATAGGGATAAACAATTTGGACATCAATTTGGACATCAATTTGGAGTTTGGAGTGTTATTTGTGTAATTGTGACTTTATTTGAACTTTAAATTTGGATCACTTTGTTTGGATCACTTTATGGATTATTGTATTTGACGATTGAATCGATTAACTGCTATTTGACTATTTGTGTATTTGTGACTTTATTTGAACTTTAAATTTGGATCTCTTTATGGATTAATGGATTTGAAAATTGTATGGATTATGGTCCATAATTTATGGAGTTGTAACTTGTAAGACATGTCAGTATTTTTTATTATTTCAACTTTGTGATCTAACGGTTCAAACGGGTCAAATGGGTCACAGGTCAAGGGTCAACCTGTATAACCCCGAGCCAATTAGATTAATTAAATGTGTCACGGGTCAACCTGTATAACCCGTTTGAATAGTCATGTCGTGTTGTGTCGTGTCGTGTCGTGTTATAAGGGTTTGACCCGTTTACTTAATCGAGTCATGTCGGGTTGAGTCTAAACGGGTCGACCTGTTTAATTAATTTGGTCGTGTCGAACCGTTGACCCATTTTGACAGCCCCAAAGAGGAGGAGGAGCAAAGCACGCTATCGTTGCAGTGGATTATTTCACCAAATGGGTAGAAGCGGAAGTGCTTGTGCACATCACTGAGGCAAACAACATTAACTTTGTTAAGAGGAACATACTCTACAGGTTCAGGATCCCGAGTACCATCATTACTGATAATGGCACCCAATTTGACAATAAGAAGTTCAAGGAGATGTGTAGAGAAAACAAGATCTCAAATTACTATGCCTCGCCTGCCTATCCTCAAACCAATGGTCAAATAAAGGTAGTGAACAAATTAATCAAGCATACTCTGAAAGCAAAGCTGGACGTAAAGAAAGGAAACCAGGCAGACAAGCTCCACGAAGTACTCTGGGCATACCGAACAACCGCAAGGACCTTTACAGGAGAAACGCCCTTTTCCTTGGCATACGGAGCTGAGGCCGTCATCCCATCAGAAATATCTTTTACCTTACCAAGGGTTTGCCTATATAACCCAGAACACAACATCAGCATGTTGCTATAAAATTTAGATGAACCGGAAGAAGCCAGAGACAAATCCCAAGTGAGAAACACAGCGTACTAGCAAAGAGCAGCAAGGTATTAAAATACCCACGTCTACGTACGTATGTTTCAACTTGGAGACCTAGTACTAAGGAAGGTGTCCCAAACACCAAGGACAGGGCGGCAGGATCTCTTGCCGACAAATGGGATGGATCGTATATCATAGACAGTATAGCAAGGCATGGGGCCTACATAATTGCCCGACTTGGTAGAGGTGTGGTACCCTAACCATGCAAAGCGCAGTATTTGAAGACATTCTATCCCTAAGAGGTTCCTTCCTTTATTTTTTTAATGCTTAAATCAGATTTAGTGTTTTCTCAGCTTTTTAGCTGTTTTAGATATTCAACTTCTAATAAATGTAGCAATGCAATTCACTGAAATTTATATATTCACTCTAGCTATGCAGAATCAATAAATCACTTACGGAAATCTTCCCCAGGAAAGATCAGCTAATATATTAAAGAAGAAAATGCAAAAAAATATATATATATATAGTCTTAAAGAAAGAGACCCAAAAAGATCTTATAAAAATAAGAACTCGGGCGCCAAGAAACCGGAAAGAGCAATTGGATAGTGTCCAAGGGGCGAAGAAGCTAAAAAAGCATGTTCGCCTAGTTAGTTCAATGCAAACACATCACCTAGCAAAAAGGCATGCTCGAGGCACCAGTATACCTAGAAAACTACTCGGGAAACTGCCGGAATAGGTTTGGCGAGATGCGCAGCTATGTTGGCCGGTGTAAGTTCCTCAAATTGTGATTGGCTTATTTCAGTGACAAACAACAAGTAGGGTTTGATGTAAAAGTAGCTTAGGCTTTTGATGGTTGGTGCTTTACACAACCAAGGCCCTCTCAAGTCCTCAAGAGATCAAGCACTTCAAAGGTTAATTTCTAAGTGCTTACTTGCTTATGAAGAGATGTAGTTGCACACACTCACAACACATGCATAATTCTTACTTTTGTATGTTGTGGTTCTTTATTATGTGTGTATTAATGTTCATTAATCTCTCTTCATTCATGTTTAACTTGATTGCATCTTATGTGTTTAAATGTCTTGTCATTGATGCATCATGGTTTTTAAGGGTGCTGTACAACCGTCCTTCAGGCGCCCTATGTACAGCGCCTATATGGCGGATAGAGCAAATTGCTCTTGACCGCTCTACGTTCGCTATACATAGAGCGGTACCACTGGTCGATTTTTTTCTTGCCCACATTCCACCCTTCAGACGCCTTACATACAGTGGGTGTAGGGCGGCTCTTAAAATCCCGAGAGCAACCTCCCTTGGTTCACTTGATTTCCGCCCTATGCATAGAGCGGTCATGAAGAACTTGTTCTTCATTTCCCAGGTGAATCGCCCTACGTATGGCGGGTGTAGGGCGGTCAAGGCAAAATTTTTAAAAACTTTGGAAAACGACGTAGCGTCAACTTATCACCCTATATATGCTACTTTGACATTAGGTCAATTTGAAGAGAGTCCAAATCATATTTTGACTTAGTATTTTTCTAAGAGAAAAAATCACTAAAGAACTCTCATTTGTTTACTCAAACACATATCCAAGTGCATCAAATCATCATCTAGCATCATACATGATCATCTAGGTGTAATCTATGCTTGGTTTTTATTCAACACTTTTAGCTTGGTGAGTTGGTCACTAATATCTTACATATTTTGTGTCTTCCTTAACAAGCAATCTCATTTATTACTTGCATGCTTATATAATTTATTCTATTGTCAAGATTGAGATGATTGTGTTGATTGTTTGAGAGTTGTACTTTGATAGCTATTTTTAGGATTGTTTAATCTTTGATAGCTAAGCTTTATGACATGTCATATAGCAAAGATTGATATCTAGGATTGTGATTATTTTCATCATTCATCCTAGATAGGCATTTAGTGTAACCTAGCATTACTTGCTCTTTGAATATCATATTATTCACATTTGGTTATTAATTCTCTTTATTGAGAAGTAAGTCATGTTACTACTGGTTAGTGGTTCAAGCAAATTGGACTAGGTCCACTTTTATAGGTATGCAGGTAGTAGTGGCGGGTTATAGACCGTGAGAGGTTGAGGTCAACCTAAGTTGTAAACGTCATTGCAATTAGTGGATTCGAGGTTCATGTGTGGCGCATATAACATCCCGTGGTTTTTCCTTATTGAAGGTTTCCACGTAAATATCAAGTGTCTTTTATATTTCCGTACATATTACACTTGCTATATAAATTAACTAGTTAGGGGCCTTTTCATAAAATTGACTAATCACGAAAATTGGGTAAAATCAGATAAAATCTATTCATCCCCCTTTAGATTAATATTTGAACAAACCTTAATTAACTTACAATTGGTATCAGAGTGGGTTCTTAGATATACTTAGGTGATCCTTTGCTCATTTTGGTGTGTTGTGCATTTTGTGTGATTATTGATCATTCATACATTTGCATTCATTTCATTCATTTATAAACACTATAAATGGAAAATGGTGGTTGAAATGATGGTGGCAACGATGGTGCTTCAAGCACAAGACCTCCACCTCTCACCGGGTTAAATTATGCCTCTTGGAAAGTCAAGATGGAGTCGTACATGTGCCAAATCCATGACCAGGCTTGGATGGTGGTAGAAGAAGGCTACGAATCACCAATGATGACTCCTACGGGTGGAGGAGAGGATGTACTCAAGCTTAAGGCGCAATGGAACGCACAAGAGTTTGATGCATCAAAATGGAATAGGAAGGCAATGCATGTCATCCTATGTGCAATGGACGAAAATCAATACAAATTGATTCAAGACACTAGGATAGCCAAGGAGGCATGGGACATTCTAGAGGTTAAACATAAGGGAACCGAAGTGGTGAAGGACTCTAAGCTTCAAGTCCTCCAAACTCAATTTGAGATGCTCAAGATGGAGGAGAATGAGTGCTTCAACGACTTTGAGATCAAGTTAATGGAAATGGTCAATCAAAGTCATCAACTTGGTGACCCTTACTTGGATAGAAGGATCAAGCAAAAGATTATGAGATCACTTCCCTAGAGATTTGAATCCAAGGTAACGGCTTTAGAGGAGTAGCACCTACAAAGATATGAAGTCGAGTGAGGTGATTAGGAGACTTCTATCTTATGAGTCTAGGAAAGGTCCTTTCTCCACACCTCCTAAAAGGCAAAAGGGAATTGCTTTGAAAGCCTCCAAAGTTGAGAAAGAGAAAGAGAAGGATGACTCAGATGAAGACATGGCCTTGTTGATGAGAAGGTTCAAGAGGTTTGTCAAAACTGAGAAGAAGGGATTTGGATCCAAGGTCAAGACTTGAAGAAAAGGACTCCTTTTAAGAGGTTTGAGCCTAGACAAGAGAAAAGTGAAAAGAAAGGGATCCAATCCTATGCGTGTGGTGGTATAGGACACATCGCTCCCGATTGTGGTAATTTGAAGAACAAGAAAAGAAGAGTGGTGGCCGCCACGTAGAGTAGAAGTGATGACTCCGATGAGAGAGATGAGTCTTCGGATGATGAAGAACTCATGGCTAACTTCATAGCCTTTGCCTCCTCCCATAAAAGCAAAGGTGCTAGTGAAGAAGCAAATGAGAGTCAAGAGGAAATTGACTCAAGTGATGATGGCTCTTCATCATAATCCACAAATGGAAATGTGGAAAGGATGGATCTCCAATACTACATAGTCTAGTTTGAGAGTTTAAGGTTAAAGAACAAGAGAGAAATTAGGAGATTAGAGGAAGAAAACCTAGAGCTCTCAACACAAGTTGATCACTTAAGTGAACAAGCGATGAGATCCAAGAAGAATGAAGACAAGCTAGATGAACTAGCTTTGTCTATGAGGAATGAAGAAGGTTTGAAAAGGGAGCTTAAAGAAGCTAAAGGGTCAATGATCAAGATGGCCTCTAGCACAAAGAAGCTTGACCACATGCTTTGTGTTGGCAAGAGTCTTTGTGACAAGAGAGGTCTTGGGTTTAAAGATGGCAAGGAAACCTCCACTCCCAACAAGACCGTGTTTGTCAAGAGCTTGGGGTACAAAGAAGCCTCACTGGTGCAAACTCCTAGGAAAAAGATTGATTTAAGACAATGTTCACATAGTACACAAGTGAAGTTAGATCTAAGAAGACAACCTCAAGCTCAACCCTCAAGAGCTCTCAAGCTAGCTTTCCTCAACAAATGGCTCATAAAGGAAAGAGACCAATCATGCAAGCTCAATCTAGGAAGCAATCTAGTCTTGGTCAACAACAAAGGAGGAGAGATCCTATCTAATAACCAAGACTACCAAAAAGACAAGGGAAGGCTCATTTGCATATGCAAGGACATGGTATGATTCCTAACTACACTCCTACATGTCATTTTTGTGGTATTGATGGTCATATTAGACCAAATTGCTTTCATTATATTAACATGTGTAGAGTTATGCACATGATTAAAAAGAAAAAGGCAAGAGCCAAGTTGCATGTTCCTAGGAATGATAATTCTAATATGCATGATCCTAGCACTTCTAGAGCCCAAATACCTTTGACCACTAGGAAGAAAAGTGTTTCACCTAAGTGGATTAGAAGAGATGAATACTTTTGCCATGTTGCTCAAATTACCTTGAAGGCAAACTCTTCTAACTTTTGGTACTTAGATAGTGGGTGCTCTAGGCACATGACGGGAAACAAAAGTTTCTTTGAGACTCTTGTCATGGAGGAAGGAGGATGTGTCACCTTTGGTGATGGATCCAAAAAGAGAGTTGTAGAGAAAGGAACCATTTCCATTCCCGGTCTACCCTCATTGTCCAATGCTTTGTTTGTTGATGGCTTAAAAGCCAATTTGATAAGCTTTTCACATCTAAATGAAGAAGGACTTTCCATCTTATTTAGTAAAGATGATTGCTCTATCCTATTGTTTAATGGACAAACCTTGTTAAAATATATGAGATCTAGTGACAATTGCTATTGTCCTGAAGCTAAAATAGTTCAAACAATGTGTCCAAGGATGAGCAAATTGAGTTGAGGCATGAAAGACTTGGCCATGTGAACTTTAGGGATTTACGAATCCTAGACAAGTTCAATGTTGTTCGTGGCCTTCCAAAGCTTAGGAAGAAAGCCAATGGTGTTTGTGGACCTTGCCAACAAGGAAAACAAACCAAGAGCATGCACAAAAAAGGCAAGTATCTCACCACTAAGGAGCCCCTAGAGCTTATCCACATGGATCTAATAAGTCATATGCAAACTGAGAGTTTAGGTGGAAAGAGATACATTTTGTTTGTGTTGATGATTTCTCTAGGTTTACATGGACATATTTTCTTAAAGAAAAATCCGAAACTTTTGACAAGTTTAAAATGCTTTGTAAAAAAATTCAAAATGAAATGAACTATAGCATTAAATGCATTAAACGGATTAGAAGTGATCATGGGAGGGAATTTGAGAATGTTTCTTTTGAAACATATTGTGATAGTATAGGCATTTCCCATGATTTTTCGGATCCTAGGAAATCTCAACAAAATAGAGTTGTTGAGAGGAAGAATAGGGTCCTTCAAGAGATGGCCTTTGTGATGCTGCTTAGCAACAATGTCCTTAGGAACCTATGAGCCGAAGCCGTCATTACGGTTTGCTATATAGGGAATAGAGTTTTCCTAAGGCTCGGTACTAGACAAACCTCCTATGAGCTATGAAGAGGTAGGAAGCCAAATGTTAGCTACTTCCACACTTTTGGAAGCAACTGCTACATTTTAAATGACCGTGATCAACTTGGCAAGTTCGATGCTAAGAGTGATGAGGGTATCTTTATTGGCTATGCCTTAAATAGTAGAGCTTATAGAGTTTTCAATTTGAAGACTCGGGGTGTCATAGAATCATCAAATGTTGTCTTTGATGATAATAGGCTCAAGTCTAGTGACCATAAGGAAGACGTTGTTGTAGTTGATGATTCTCTCTTGGAGAAGGTTGTGGAGACTCCTATTGTTGGAACGTCTAACCTTGATGAAGAGGACACACATCTTCTTGATAGAGTTCCTCTCTTGAACTCTAAAGAACCCGCTACATGGGTTAGACATCTCCATAACAAAGATGGTGTTATTGGAGATGTGAATGAGGGTGTAAGGACTAGACATCAAATAGCTAATCTTATTAGCTACACGTGTTACACCTCTCAAATAGAACCCAAAAAGGTTGATGAGGCCTTAAATGATGAATTTTGGGTTCTTGTCATGCAAGAAGAGCTAAACCAATTTGAAAGGAATGAGGTTTGGACTCTAGTTCCTAGGACTAAGACCACTAATGTCATAGGCACCAAATGGATATATAGGAACAAATCCGATGAGGATGGCAACAAAGTGTGTAAAAAGGCTAGACTTGTTGCACAAGGATACTTTCAAATTGAGGGTATTGACTTTGAGGAGACATTTGCTCCCGTTACCCGTTTAGAGTCCATTAGGCTTCTCTTGTCTATTTCTTGTGTGCACAAGTTCAAATTGCACCAAATGGACATGAAAAGTGCCTTCCTTAATGGCTTCTTGCAAGAAGAAGTGTTTGTAGAACAACCCAAGGGGTTTGTGGATGCACACCACCCTAACCATGTCTATTGCCTCAAGAAGGCTTTCCATGGGTTGAAACAAGCACCGAGGGCTTGGTATGAGCGCCTCACTCAATTTCTTGTTGACAATGACTACACAAGAGGTAATGTTAACAATACCCTATTCATCAAGAAAAACAATGATGAGTTTTTCATAGCTCAAATATATGTTTATGATATAGTGTTTGGCTCCACCAACAACTCTAAGGTCCAACAATTTGTTGATGTAATGTCTCAAGAATTTGAGATAAGTCTTGTTGGTGAGCTAAGTTACTTCCTAGGTTTGCAAATTAGGCAATTAAATGATGGGATTTTTATAACCCAAGCCAAATATGCCAAAATCTAGTGAAGAAGTTTGGTCTTGAACAAGCCAAACATTGTCATACACCCATGAGTACCACTTTGAAGCTAAGCAAGGATGCTAGTGGAAAAAGTGTAGAACAAACTCTATATCGGGGCATGATTGGTAGCTTGCTTTATTTGACAGCAAGTAGGCCCGATATGTCTTTAGTGTGGGTATGGGTGTGTGTGTGTTAGGTACCAAGCAGATCCTAAGGAGTCCCACCTCTCTTCCGTTAAGAGAATAATTTGCTATGTGAATGGGACATTTAACTATGGGATTTGGTACTCTTTTGACACTAATGCTAGCTTGGTTGGCTTTAGTGATACGGATTGGGTAGGAAATTGTGATGATAAGAAGAGCACATCGGGCGATTGCTTCTTTCTAGGCAACAACTTGGTGTCTTGGTTTTGCAAGAAGCAAAACTCGATTTCCTTGTCCACGGTCGAGGCCGAGTACATAGCCGCGGGGAGTGGATACACATAACTCTTATGGATGAAGCAAATGCTAGTCGATTATGGATTCAACCAAGGTACACTCACTCTCTTTTGTTATAATATGAGTGCCAATAATATTTCCAAGAATCCGGTACAACACTCTTGGACTAAGCATATTGACATCTGTCATCACTTCATTAAAGAGCTTGTTGAAAATAAATGCATAGTGCTTGAACATGTAGGCACTAATGATCAACTAGTAGACTTATTCACTAAACCCTTAGATGCAATTAGGTTTCATGCACTTAGTAGATCTGTTGGGATATGTCTTGTGAAGTGATGTGGTTTGGTGATTAACCCTATTTGGGGAACTCATGCAAAGAGAGCAATTGCATATTTGTTGAATACAAAAATTTGAAAAATTTTATGCTCCTTTATTAATTGCTTAAGTATCTTGGTTGCACATATGTATATATGTTTTTATCTCAATAAGTGTGAATCATGCTTTGAATGCATTCCATGTTATTTATATGTTCAAACATGAATTTTTGGACTAGGAGATTCATATAGGAAGTACGTATTGATTGACTTATAATGATCTCCATAACATGATGATTCTTAATGACATGCTCAAATGAAAAAGCATGATTTGATGATTGCAATTCTTAAATGCAAAACAATATGTGAAAAGCTTATGAGACTCAAAATGAACAAAGGATCTTGTATCTATTCTAAGGATTTTAAAATCCAAAATGTCTCTCTTTCTTTATTTGTTGATCATGTCTACTATAATACGGATAAATGTAGTTCCTTTTCACATTGATTTTTTATCCGGAAAAATCAAATAGGGTGCAAAGTTGCTCATGACATGGTTTGCTTATAAAGTTGGATATAGTTCTCTAAAATTTAAATCAATAAATTTTCTATATCTTGCTTTAATTCATGACAAATGGTGAAATTGATTTGAATTTATATAGGAAACCTTTGTCATTTGCTTTGCCAAAATCCATTGATTTTTGGACTTGAATGCAATATGTCTTGCATGCGAAGCATTTTAATCACACATTTTCATTGAAAATAAATCTCCTTGTTTCTCTCCATTTGATTGAGTTGCATAAAGTGCCTTATATGATTATACAAATGACATGTATGCTTTTATCTCTCTTTGCTACAAGTGACCCGTTTGGGGGAATACTCCTTCGCCCATCTCATGACAAAAAGGGGGAGTAATATGTGGT
This sequence comes from Acer negundo, assembly GCA_035582765.1. Lineage (NCBI taxonomy): Eukaryota > Viridiplantae > Streptophyta > Magnoliopsida > Sapindales > Sapindaceae > Acer > Acer negundo. The sequence continues at coordinate 25,561,946 of CM069231.1, read as the reverse complement.
AAGGGGAGTACGCTAATTGTGCTAATTGTAGTAGCAAAATTACATGTTAGGGAGAATACACATTGATGGGGAGTAACCCATTGAGGGGGAGCATTGCATTCACATACATTGCATGATGTTGTACTTAAATTCTTTAATGCAAATGCTTGTTTTAACTTCACATGATCATCTCACAATACACTTGCTTTGGAAAGTGTAATTTTTTGTTTTGAAGGATTTATAGTTCTACAACAGACTGAAGACTTGAAGTTTTATATTTTATATCTCTTTGTAATGTAGAATATCATTGTTAACCTTTAGTTTCAATTTTGTGAGGATCAATGTGAGTGGTGGTTTTGTCACGAAATAGCCAAAGGGGGAGATTGTAAGTTCCTTAAGTTTTGATTGGCTTATTTCGGTGACAAACCACAAGTGGGGTTTAATGTAAGGGTAGTTTAGACTTTTGATGGTTGGTGCTTTGCACAAACAAGGCCCTCTCAAGTCCTCAAGAGATCAAGCACTTCAAAGGTAAATTTATAAGTGCTTACTTGCTTATGAAGAGATGTAGTGGCACACACTCACAACACATGCATAATTCTTATTTTTGTATGTTGTGGTTCTTTATTATGTGTGCATTAATGTTCATTAATCTCTCTCCATGCATGTTTAACTTGATTGCATCTTCTATGTTTAAATGTCTTGTCATTGATACATTTTGGTTTTTAAGGGTGTTGTACAACCACCCTTCAGGCGCCTTACGTACAGCGCCTGTATGGCGGATAGAGCAAATTGCTCTTGACCGCTCTATGTTCGCCATACGTAGAGCGGTGCCACTGGTCGATTTTTTTATCGCCCACATTCCACCCTATTTACAGCTGGTTTAGGGCGGCTTTCAAAATCCCAAGAGCAACCTCCCTTGGTTCGCTTGATTTCCGCCCTACGTGTAGAGCGGTCATGAAGAACTTGTTCTTCATTTCCCAGGTGAACCGCCCTACGTATGGCGGGTGTAGGGCGGTCAAGGTAAAATTTTTGAAAACTTTGCAAAACGACGTAGCATCAATTTGTCACCCTATATATATGCTACTTTGACTTTAGGTCAATTTGAAGAGGGTCCAAATCATATTTTGACTTAGCATTTTTCCAAAGAGAAAAAATCACTAAAGAACTCTCATTTGTTTACTCAAACACATATCCAAGTGCATCAAATCATCATCTAGCATTATCCATGATCATCTAGGTGTAATCTATGCTTGGTTTTTATTCAACACTTTTAGCTTGGTGAGTTGGTCACTAATATCTTACATATTTTGTGTCTTCCTTAACAAGCAATCTCATTTATTACTTGCATGCTTATATAATATATTCTATTGTCAAGATTGAGATGATTGTGTTGATTGTTTGAGAGTTGTATTTTGATAGTTATTTTTAGGATTGTTTAATCTTTGATAGCTAAGCTTTATGACATGTCATATAGAAAAGATTGATATCTAGGATTGTGATTATTTTCATCTTTCATCCTAGATAGGCATTTAGTGTAACCTAGCATTACCTGCTCTTTGAATATCATATTATTCACATTAGATTGTTAATTCTCTTCATTGAAAAGTAAGTCTTGTGACTACTGGTGAGTGGTGCAAGCAAATTGGACTAGGTCCATTTTTATAGGTATGCAGGTAGTAGTGGCGGGTTATAGACCGTGAGAAGTTGAGGTCAACCTAGGTTGTAAACGTCATTGCAATTAGTGGATTCGAGGTTCGTGTGTGACGCACATAACATCCTAAGGTTTCCACGTAAATATCAAGTGTCTTTTATATTTCCGCACATATTACACTTGCTATATAAATTGACTAGTTAGGGGCATTTTCGTGAAATTGACTAATCAAGAAAATTAGGTAAAATCGAATAAAATCTATTCACCCCCCTCTAGATTAATATTAGAACACACCTTAATTAACTTTCAGTTGGTATACACTACCCTAACGATTCGACAAACCCTTGTAACGGACAAAACCTAGAGACGTCCTAGGTGACTTGTGCAGTAACCTAAATGTATTCCAAGTTCCTTGAAGTTTGATTGGCTTATTTTGGTGGCAAACCACAAATTGGGGTTTGATATGTGAGGATAGCTTATGTATTGATGTTCAAAGCTCAAAGGCCCTTCTCAAGACCTCAAGTTGATAAGCACTCCAAAGGTATATCTCTTGTGCTTAGTCTTCATTGAAAAGACCTAGTACCACACACACATTTGCCATGATTTCATATAAATTCATTGCTCTTGTGTGCATTCTCTTCACTTCCACACTTGCACTTCTTTGTTATATTTTGTGTGTTTGGTTGTTTGTTTAAATCCTCCATGCTCGTCCTCATTGAGTTTGTTTTGGAATAGGGCCGCATTTTTAGTGACAGAAAATATCCGGTGGAAAAAGGGCCTTTGTTCTATGGCCACGGGCCGCCAAACAAAGCCGTAGAATCACAACCAAAAGACCTGGTCGATTCTGCGTACTTAAGTTCTGCGATTAGGGGCCGCAAAATTGGGCACAAAATTAGGACCAAAACGTCAGGTCCAATTTGGCGCCCTTAAATCTGTTGTCCTTGGCCGTAGATTTAGCCCATGAAAGTTGGGGCAATTTTGTCATTTCACTTAACCTATCTTACTCTCTATAAATATACCTCTATTTCTTGTTCTTTAAATGAGCTCTTCAATATCAAAAACCCTAAAGAGATATTGAGAGAGACTTGAGAGAAAAATCATAAAGATTTCATCTTTATTTCTTTAAACACATTTTTGCATGCATAAATCATCATTCAACACACATATTATGGTAAGTTGTTCACTATTATTTTACATAATTAGTGTTTTTACTTAGCAATTTATCTCATTTATTACTTATATGTTTTTAGAATAATTTCTACATATAAGATTGAGATTATGTGTTGAATGTTTGAGTGTTGTATTTTGATAGTTATACCTAGGATTGACATATCTCACATAGCTATGATTTATGCCATGTCCAATAGCAATTAATATCCAGGATTGATTTAATTGACATCTTATAATCTTAGATAAGCATTTAGTGTTACCTAGCATTATTTGCATATTTGGATATCTTTGAATATTCGCTTAAGTTGTTTAATCTCTTCAATGAGAATTGAGACTTGTGGCTAAGGTTGCTTAGGCCACAAATAAATTGGGCTAGGTTCACTTTTAAAGGCTTGTAGGTAGTAGTGGTGGGTTATAGACCGTGAGAGGTTGAGGTCAACCTAGGTTATAAACACCATTGCAATTAGTAGATTTGAGGTTCGTGTGTGGCATACATAACAGCCCGTGGTTTTTCCCTGTTGAAGAATACCACGTAAAAATCAAGTATTATTTAAATTCCGCTATTTACACTTGATTTATTGCTTTGACTAGATTGAGGTATTTTCATAATATTAACTAATCGTGAAAATTGGTCATAATTGTTTAAAATCTATTTACCCCCACTCTAGATAGTTTTATACACACCGTGCATTATTAGTTTCATGTATGATCGGGGTGAGCCTTGGCACAACACATAGGTAAGAAGAAAAAAGTGCAAAAAGCATAACTGTCAATTAATAAGATACTCGACTCAAGCTATGATGCACTCAATTCAAACAAGCTTAGTTCAAACAAGCTCAGTTCAAAGAAAAGCCAAAACTGCAGGTTGATAAGATACTCAGCCTCATTGTGACACGCTCGGTCCGAGCAAAAAATATTACTAGACAAGTCAAATATGATACTTGGCATAGTAGTCACTTGGATTGAAAAGAAAAATATAAAATGCCTGGAATAAGTAATATATTCAGCACAGATTCACGTTTTACCCTTGCTTTTGTTTGCATTTATTTGCTTGCATCTATTTAAATGAGCAGACATAGCGTTCGGGACAGTTATTCAGGAAATAGTGAAACAAACATCCATATGGAGAAAAATGTTTCAGATTAAACAATGCATATATATATACACACACCTGAGAAGACTCAATTAGTTTGTTGGATGTTGGGCTTTTGTATATAAACTCTATTTTATATATTTTTCTATGTTTCGTTGATCTATTCTCATGTATGAATTGTTTTCCATTGATTTGCTTGTTTTGGATACACCCTCTTAGAATTCCTTTTTTGGGTTCTATTTGTATTGAATGGAAGTGATTTTTAGAACTCCGGTTCAATAACCGCGCTCTTCATCTAACCTCGAACGGGTGTCCGTTACTACACACCCCTAGGACGGCTCTTGTGAGTGGATTAGAAGCCTTCACCATATACCCTAGGTTAGCTAATTTAGTAATAGGTTGAGAATCCTGGCTTTATAATCGCGGTCTTCATCTAACCTCGAATGAGTGCATGGCACTATACACCTTAGGTCGACTCTTGTGAGGGGATTAGAAGTCACCACTATACACCCTAGGATGACTACGCTAGTAATCGGTTGAGCCCTTGATAGATAGACGAGCTTCATTGCCTAGAATCCTAAACGAGCAATTGGCACTATACACCCTAGGGCAGTTGCTAAGGAGGGATTAATCACTAATGGGAGGTCTTTGCTATATACCTTAGGTTGGTTACATTTGATATACGTGCTTAATTATGAGTTTGTTGCATTTGCCCAATGTTTGCTTATGAGTCTATTAACACCTTAGTTCCATTATCATATCCTTCACTCCATTCACATTCCTTTCACTTTGCATTCCTAGTGTAGTTTTTATTACATTTTCTTTTAAACTTCACAACACCAACCATTTACTAATCCTAAGCATTTTCTTTTATGAATTTTAAGTATTATTAACCCTAAGCTAATCACCGCTACCTCGATCTATGTGGACGACATTGCTTGCCACTATACTTGTGTTTTTAAAACCCTTTTGAGGCTTGCTAGGTTTATAAATATTGTTAACGGACGGTTTTAAAACGACACTATAAACCACTTGGTCAAATGGCGCCATTGTCGAGGATCGATGTGTGTAGTAGTGGTTAGATTAGTTTTAATACTATTAGTTTCTTCCTCAGGAGTTTCTTAAGAGGTGCTCTCATCCGATTCATCATGTGGAGAAGCAACTCCAGCATCCCATTGACGAGCAACTTCCCTACGACTCGCCTCCCCAATAGCCTTCATTCGGCAGGCTTGAGTATCACAGACGATATCTACATCAAACACTAAATAAAAGGTTATGTTAAAACGTGCAGTTAACTCAGCTCAGAAATCAACAAACATGAAAAGCTAAACAATAAAGAAGACTCACATTGTCTATGAGCAAATGAAATTCAAGGGAAGAGGTAAGCTTTAATCATCTTCTCCTCTTCAAAAAAATAAGGCATGCCCCTTTTTTCCAGAGGTCGCACGGCTGCCCTAGCCAGATTGGCTAATTTGCCATCGGTGAAGGCAAGAGTCATTCGGTTCTAGGTCTCTAGTGAACAAAAATACTAAGGAACCTTGCGCATCACCCAAACTCCGTCAAGGTCAAAATTGATTGATCGACCCCAGCCTCCACCCATGGAGAAACAATTGTTCTTCCAAAACTTGTTAGATGAAGGGAAGCCCCATACAAAACCCTTCATCTTGTCATCAGTGGCCACCTCGACTTCACCTGAAACCTTCATACCCTTTGGGATCCAGTGGTCGAGCTTGGTGGAGAGAAGAAAGTATGTCCCAGTCTGACCAACTACCTCAGTGTATAGAAATGTTTGATCTCATGAGGAGTTGGTACAGGCAGATTCATCATGTGCCACATGCACATCAAGATCCGGCAGCTGTTCGGGGCTAGTTGAGCGGGAGCAATTTTATTCTCAGCCAAAAATAATGTGATTCAAGGCTGAAGAGGAAGACTAACCCAACAACTAAGCATTGCCCCAAAAATCACCACCATGTCTAGCGGCGGATTCCACGTGACCCTACCTTTAGCCGGTTACAGCAAAATGAGATCATCAGCCAAATCAAATCTACACTTGTACCTACTGATCTCAGAAGCACTGACCATAATCGGACTATTTTATACCTATTTAAGATCCCTCAATTCCAATTGTTTGTCTCGTTTTCAAGCGTATTTTTGTATATAATGTTTTTTTTTAGCCATGTGTAGGTACATATTCCCTACAATAAGGTTTTGAGCTTAAAGATTAGTTTGGGAGCAAATGAGCCAAAAAGAGCTGAAATTAGACATCCTCGTGTAGAACACTCAACTTTGAAAGGTCATATCTTCCTCCTTAGATCGATCCATGATGATATCTTTATATATTCAGAAAGCCCCTGAAGTCTAGTTTCCAGAACATTTTACTGATTGCGATTCCAAGCTTTCTACAGGAAGTTATGCCCATTTCTGTAACGGTGCACAATGCTGAAACGCTGAAATGCTGTCAGGTCAAAATGGCTACTTCAATCGGTGGCAAGGTCACCGATTGAAACCGTCGATTTCCTCCAGAGAGTTATTTTTTACCCGAAAATTGAAGGGCAATCTTGTCCTTTCACCCATCTTTTAGCCCTAACCTCCCAACACTATATAAACACAATTTTGCCTTTTCTCTCCACAGAATACACACCCCACACATTTCCTTCTTCATCTTCTTCACCTAAAAAGAGAGAGAGGAGCTTCCAAAAGCAATTACCCATCATCCACCCATTTAGGAGTAGATTGTAAGGAGAAAGGAGGGTATTTTGACCAATTTTGGACCAAGCAAGGAGGAGCTCTTAGAGGAGGTTTTCTTCAAGAGTTGTATCTCTATTTTCTCATCTCTTTGTATGTCTTGTTTTCTTAAATGTGTAATCGCCACTTGGGAATATTTGTAAACCTATTTTGTGCTCAATATATATGATGGTTGTTTTTATATCTAATTTGTGTTTTGACTCATTCTTGCTTTTATTGAAAATATCTCTATCTTGAAATGCTTGTGTATGGAGATTGGAAATTAATATGTATTCACGAATGGGATTAGGAGTAGATTAATGTAAATTAGGAGTAGTTGTAATCAAATATCCCATTTTGTATTTGTATGTTGATGGAAGGTCAAAATTAACTTGTATGAATGGATTTGAGTGACTTAGAGTTAGGATTGTGACTTTGGAGGGACTCTCCGGGCATAGTCTTGGCTAATTAGCTAGGAAGAGTGGGTGAACCGATAAATTGCCATATTATAAGGGTTTGGTTCATTGTTCTTGTTAACAATTGGACTTTAGTTATTTCTCACTCTAGGGACTCTAGGTGAGTCATGGTTAGAGTTACAATTATTGGTCTTAGGCTATTTCTCATGCTAGGGACTCTAGGTGAGTTAAGGTTAGAGATACAATCACTCTTTCCACATTCATTGTACCTAACGTTGCCATTTTACATTACCGTGTTAATATTAGGACTCAATTTAGCATCGGTTTGTAGAATGTGTTCACAGATGTTGGTTGCGGTTTCGTGTTTGAGAGGCTCTCAACACACTCTTCAACCGTTAGCTCTATGAATGGGTATAAATCGGATTGAGACAAAAACGAACCCTTAACTAAAATTAGATGTGCTTAATGCCTAACAACCAACTATTTGTGCACTTATGTATGGTGAACTTGTTAAACCTTGTGTGACCATTTTGATGCATCTCTCATATCCACCATTTTGTTTATCACTTTAAACACCATTCTCACCCTTCCATATTCTCTTTGTTTTTATTTGTTTTCATTTACATTTTCTTACATGCTCTCTCTCTCACACACACACACCGCATTGTACATACATTTCACACACACTATTCTCACCTTTCCGTATTCTATTTACATGCTTACAATAAACACTAGAACTTGAAACGGTTGACGAATCACACCTCCCTGCGAAATGATACCCTCGCTTGCCACTTTACTAGTCTTTTGCTAGTTTAGAGCACATTGCGTAGGAAACCCCTTTTTAAATGAAACAATCTTTTGATCCTCGCGATTTCTTAATAACAGAAAAAACGAAGCATCATACCACATTTGACTTGACATCGTAAACACACACCAGCTCGACAGAAAAATAATGTGAGCCGCCCTTTGCTCTTCCTCCACGTCATCCTCGACTATCCACTGAGCCCCAATCCTACTTTCACGAGAGTAGGTATCTTTATATACTCGGCGTTTGCTGTCGTGTTTTCCCATTCACTTCTAAGAATGAATATCGCTATGAACAGAAATATAAGGATCAAATTGGACCTCAAACTGAGGAACATTAGAAGAATCGGGGGTAGAAGGGACTCTGCGGCCAAGCCCCGAGATATTAGCATTCAAAAAATGAAGCTGATCTAGGTGTTGGTCCTTTTGCAGTCTATGAATATGCTCGAATGTAAAAGTGTCATCATGCTCAATATGAGCTATCGCAATAACAAAAAGATGGTGCCTAGCTACGGGATCCATGAGAACTAACTTCGAAGAGATGACTGTGCTGGATGAATCGAATGAACCGCAGGATGTAAACCCTAAAACAAGAATCCGAAGATCAAAGAACCCAACGAGTGAGGAAATTGGGGTTAAAAAAGTCTGGGTTTCAGTGAGTCATTGAAAGACAGAAAATAAGAAAAAAAGGGATACATAAACCAGATGAAAGAAGATGAAGAGCTCGGAGAAAATATGAGTTTAAAGTTTGAAGATTTGAAAAATCTAGGTTTGGAGTTTGAAGAATCAATGAAGTTTTGAAGTGTGGAGGTTCGAAAGTAGTGATTTAAGCTATTCCCAACATAAGCTTAAATAGGCAGACACGACGACATCGATTTCAAAAACAAAACCCTAGGTCAAGATACAAAGAGGCGGGAAACGAAAGGACACCGGAGTGACGTGCGAGACAGCACGGAGGTCGTGTCCCATAAATGTCTCCTGATATACCAACCCACGTGGAGACAGGTGGCAGTGCGAGAAGACTTTGAGCCATCAAAGAAAGGTCTCCAAACGTCACCATAAAAAGATATCGATCAAGGATAAATCGAATGTTTGCGAGCGCCATTAAAACACGTCATTAGTATTTCAAATTTATAAGGAGTCATAATTGCTTCATTTATGAAGCATTTATAAGGAAAACGACAAATAGAACCTACCTCTGAGCACCTAGTTGACCAAACCTAAGGCTACATGGTCGGGAAAAACAAAAAAAAAACCGAGTGAATTCTTTAAATATCTTTCACTGAGTGGAGATAGACAAAGACAAACCAACCCATTTGAAGATAAATAAGTCCACTCGGCTCATATATTTAAGGGGGTATTGTTGTACATAATATTCGCTAAGAAGACACGTCACTAGACTACATGAACCGATCTCGCCACGTAAGTGGAGGGTCAAAGGAAACAGTCATAGGGCACACAACCATCCTATGTAGATAGACCACCTGGCACTAGAATATCATCAATGAAGAAACACGCAAGGTAGCAGAGCCAAGTAAGGCCGAGTAAGCAGAGTAAGCCAAGTAGAAGATCATGTATGCTCAGCTCCACGATGTAAACAAGGGAAAACGCACATCAAGAGATTCTCCACCACATACAAGATGTACAGTTGTAATAAAGCAATCACAAGTCAACTACTTTACAACCACCAAGAGTCCAACAAAGAAACAAATAGATCTTCTCTCCAATACATCAAGCTATTAGAGTCCAAAGTGGATTTGGAATCGATAGCATTAAACACGTGATAAAACCAAACAGGAAAAGAGTCCTAATACCAACTTTGTACTCCTCTACTTGTACGCCACGGTTCAAAACCCTAGCATCCCTATGTATAAATAAACCTACGAAAACACAGAAAAAAGAGAGATCTTAGAAAGCAAGAGAGAGACCAAAGTGTGTATTGCTTTACGAAAAGAGTAGATTTGACTCAGTTGCTAAAGCAACAACCCGTGGACATTTCTCCGATCACCAGAGTTTTACCACGTAACTTGCCATCTTTATTATTTACTATTGTTACGCTCTTTATTGCACTTATATTTGCAGGTTACACTAACATGAATTGTTGACCTGTTGACCGTCGAGAAATCACCATCAACAAACGTTAAAGTGGTTTCCACAATGTAAAAGTCGTTCCTTTTGATAAAGTTGAGTGGTTCTCGGAAACAACTCCAACATAAAGTTAAAACGTTAAAATGGTTAAAAAGTAATGTTACAAAATTTGATAATCACAAATACTCTTTGGCAGAAGCTAAATTTATATGAAGTTGTTCCCAACGAGTAGTTGTTTCTAGGAACAACTTTGACATTGATTTCAACATTAAAGTTGTTTCCACGATATAAAAATTATTTTCTTTGTTAAAGTTGAGTGGTTCTCGAAAACAAATCTAACGTAGATTAAAACATTAAAATGGTTAAAAGTAATGTTACAAAATTTAATAATCACAAATACTCTTTGGCAGGAGATAAATTTATATTTCTATTTTGAATTAAATTTGTATTAAAATTAAATTAAGATATATATTCGCTTTTGGTTCTATTAATAAATTTATATATCGTATTTGAAATTATAATAATATTTTTGTTTAGATGTCACATTCAAAGATGTTTTGGTTTTATAAAAATAAACATTTCAAGATATACCATTAGACATCATAAGTCATAACAACATATGTTATTTTTATTAACACTTATTCATTAAAAATGTTGGGAATTTTATTTCAAACAAAAAATGTTGGGAATTTAATAAATTGGACTTTTGAATAAAAGCAAATGTTATTTAAATGTAATTTATAGTTGATATAGGAAAGATTCGTTATTAAAAACAAACGGTATGATTTACTACAGTTGCAATTATATTAGGTAAATTATTTTTCTTCACATTAATCAACCGAATTTTCAATCTAATTTTAAAAAATCTAAACTGAATTAGGTTAAATTGAGAATATATATATATATATATATATAGAATGACCCATACATTAGCATAAGTACTTCGAAAGAGCAGGACTTAGGAAAAAGTCCTTTTAGCAGAAGTGCTTTTATGAGAAGCAATTGAATGGAATCAGCTTCTGATAATCCCTATCACTATCAAATAAAGCCATAAAGGCAAAGGCCTGGCAATTTTCAGTTTCAGCGTGAAAGCAAGGGCATTATCGTCATTACAACAAAATTGTTTGTCGGGGCCACGGGGCTTTACTTATCTGGGATCTGGTCAGTGACCACATAATTGTTAATTATTTGTTTGTTTGCTGAAGAAATGACTTTCGAAAAATGAAGACAGAAACGTGAATATTATTCAGATGGGTCCCACCAAGTTAATCATAGAGCCAAAAAACATGGCATGTGGATGTGGGGGCCATGGGGTTTTATTTATCTAGTCTCCGGTTTCTTGAGAATATGGTGATACAAGAAAACTAGGGATATTAAAATTATTTATCTGTTCGAGGATCTATGGGGACTCGACCCGTTAAGTGAGTTAAGACCAACCGTTAAGTGGTATTTTTTATCAATTCCTGATTTAATTTTGATATGGTTTCAAGATTTCAAGTCCTCGTTCTACCTTGTTCCTATACCCCGTTATCAATATATATATATATATATATATATATTTGAATCACGTAATTATTACTGTCACTGTGGTCTTCAGAAAACATAATTTTTTTTTCCCTACCACTAACATAATTTTCTCTTTCCTTTTTCCCTTTTTTTCTATCCGGTGAATCACTGCTCCATTGAAATCATTATATATAATAATATAGTAATGCAAGGCTTACAAAAATATTATCCAAAAAACTTTCCAAATTATATGGCATGGTGAGTTGTCAACATCACATTTTTTACAATATAAATTAAAGATTACATGATATCAATAACTCACCATATCACATAATTTTGAAAGTTATTTTTAGAAAAAAAACTTGAGAAATTTAGAATTACTCATAATAATAACCCAGACTAGATATAATATATAATTTTGATATGATCTCTACCCACACTGCTTATTTTAAGGTGGATATTCATCGAGAATAGTATTTCTGATATAAATTGGTATTGGGGATGGTAATGCAAAACTCATCCCTAACCCGTACCGTTGACATCATTGGTTTTATCATTAACTTTCTTTTTTTTTTTTTTTTTTTTTTTTAAATGTTTTAAAAATAATCAGAAATCTCTTTTCTAAAACATACAGAAATCTGGTACAATATATGAAGACATATTTGTTAAAGAAATTGGTTAATCAGCTTGGTTTATCAATTTGATTAATGTTAATTGAGCTTATAGAAGTTTTTGGTTGCCACCTCAGCTGTGCTCTTTCGAATGTTCCTGCAAAAGATATTTGCACTCAGCAAGTTTGTCATTTTGTTCTGTTTCTATCCACAAGAATTTTGCTGGCTCATGATCTTTAAGTCATCTCCGATGGTTCTCTAAATATTTCTCCATTTTAAGACTAAAAATGTAATATTCTATATTCATAAATTTAAAATTCCTATCATTCTCTATTTTACAATATCTAAATAATAAAATATTATTATTTTACTTTATAATTAATATTTACTTTATAATTAATAATTCAAATTTTTTTAATAAAATTATTTTGTTTTAATTATTTAAGATAATAATTTACTCACTTTTATTTATTGGTGACCACGGTTCGAACGGGGAACCGAGGGTGAGGAACCAAACCATACCGGTTGTTCCAGACCAGTTCCCACCTTTATTTATTTATTTATTTTTATTTTTTAAAATTGTTGGAGCCTATATTCCAATAAACTTAGTTAACATATCTTTTTACTTTTTAAAATTAAAATTTAATTTTAAAAAAAGAATCGAACCATAGGTACTAGAACCGAAATTGGAATCAGAATCGGAATCGATCCCCTACGGTTCGCAGTTCCCTGTGGTTTTGGTTTCCAGTTCCGATTCAGGTTTAGATTCCCTGAGGAATTGGAACCGAACCAAACCGTGGACATTGGGATTGGGCAAAAAAAAAAAAAAAAAAAAACCAAACCAAACCAAGCCAGTGTATTGAACTGATCCAATCGGTTTTTTTTTTCCAGTTTTTTTTTTTTTGTTGGCTGATTCAGTTCGGTTTATTGTTTTGAAAACCAATTGGATTGGTTTTTTTCTCGGTTCGCTATCCCAAATCGGAAAACCGAACCGAGATCCAACTTATATATATAAAAAAAACTTAGTTTAATGTTTAACAATCCATAAAACTATAGAAGTGTGTCACAACATTTTGTTTTTTCTTTGTTTGTTTGTTTGTTGTTTTTTTTTTTTTTTTTTTGCAGAATATTATTTGAAATTAGTATTTTCAGTTTGTTGAAGCCCATAATTTGTTGAATGCTCAAAAGGATTAAAATATGAAATATTGTGTAATAATTAAAGCTCATGAATTTAGCCCAATATGACCAAAACTGAAAAAACTGAACCGAACCAAACTGGTCCAATTCGGTTGGTTTTTGATCGGTTGACATTTGTAAATTTTATTGGATCGGTTTATATTTTTAAAAACCGAACTTTATCGGTTCTATTGAAAAATAAACTGATCCATTAAACATCCACCCTTAGTGGACACCATACTTTTAACTTTCAATGTATTTTTTTTTTTTTGTTATATTTTTTTGGCAATATTTTAATTTGAAGATAATTGATGATTTGAAAACATTTGTTTTAAATTAAAATACCAATTGGTTTATTGATTAATATTAATAATAAAAGGAGTAATAAATAAAAAATTATAAAATTATAAAAATATAGTCAATATTAGATCGTTGAAAGATCTCAGCAAAATATTTTCAATGGTATAATTTTATAGTAATTAAATTTATGATTAAAGAGTTATAATAGATTATTTGATTTTTGTTAAAAATGTAAAAAAGAAATTAAGGGTAATATGAAATTTTAAAAAATGAATAGTGAATTGGAGAATTTTCTTTTGGAAAATGCTTGGGTACTAACTGGTTAGTACCCAAGTATATTGACCATCCAATGGAGTGTTGCCACGTGGCTAAAACTCCTTCGTTTTTTACAATTTTCTCCTTACTTTGGGTTACGTGGCAACTAACTATTGAGTTGGTTAGTACCCAAGCACTCAAGTGTTGTCCTTTTCTTTTTGGGTCTCCAAATTTGGAGAACCAAAATTGAGTCTCCATTTTTTTTGCATGGGGAAATGTGATTTAGAGACCCATTGGAGCTCCTACAATCTTTATTTTGGATTTTTGAGATCCATTGGAGATCTTACACAGATGTATTCTTATCAAGATTGTCATCTAGTCTATAAATGAAATGCTCTACGCCTTAAGGGTCTGTTTGTTTTTCCATCAGAAGACTTATCACTTAGAGCATCTCCAGCCATGATTTCTAAATTTTAGCTATTTTAGCTATTTTAGCTAGCAACTTTTCATAAGATCATTCTAATAACCATCCTTCCTATTATAGCTAGTCATTATTATTTTAATATTTTTTAAATTTCAAATATAAATAAATTTATTTTGTTTTAAATTGTAAAAATAAGAGAGAAGGGATCAATCAACTTAGAAATAAAAAAAATAAAAATAAAAATAAGAGAGAGAGAAGATGGGGAGCTTGAAATGGCTCCTTACATTTTGAGAGCCTCTTGATGGCTCTCTAAAATAGGGAGTCATTTAGGGAGCCCCTTGGATTGCTCTAAAACAAAATTCACTCCTTATTTTAGCTATGTAAGGGATTTAGGGAGTCCCTTGGGGATGTTCTTAGAGGCTATCTGGTATCCTTTTTAACAACCCCTTTTTCGTTTTTATTTTAAAAAAGACATTGTAAATGTGTGCCCGGTAGAGTTTTCGAAAAACAATCTAAAAAATATAGAATACAGTTTTTTTTTTTATATTTTTATATATATATATATATATATATATATTTTAATGCTAAAGCACAATAGTAGAAAACGTCAAAAAGTTGTATTTTTTTGTTTTTTCCATATAAACTGCAATGATTTTTTTTTTTTTTTTCCGTAAATAGACAATAGGTGGGAGTGTGGGACCCTGTCATTAATAACTTTTTTTTTTTTTTTTTGTTTAATCTCAATTCATTCCCTATTGACCCTATTTTTTACCGGTATTTTTTTAATGATTTTTTTTTTTTTTTTAAGAATATAAAATAACTATTTTTTATTAAAAAAGGAAAAAGACAAATAATTTAGGTTAATTGGAAAAAAAATGATAATGCAAAATAGTGGTATTGATTTTTTTTTTTTTAAATTTTAAATATTAATAATTCAGGGTTTCAAAGGAGGGGATACAACTCGAACCTACAATCTCATGGTATAGGTGTGAGATCCATACTAATGGACCGGCCTCATTTGTATTTTTTTTTGTTGGAATTATTTATTAATTGTATTTTTTTATTAATTTTTAATTTATTACTGTTAATTATATTTAATAAAATTAATATTTATTTCTAAATTATGGTAAATTATTATTTATGATGGGCTAATAAAAATTTACAAAGTACAATAGAAAATTTTCATTCGCCAAATATTTAATCAAATCGTTCAATAATTTTAGGTTATAATGTCAACAAAATAAACTTGATATTACATTTTTTAAAAATATTTTTAGGTAATCTACCAGACGCTTTTTGACCGCTTTTATTTTCATAATACAGCTTTCATGATATATTACCAGATGCGTTTTCAGATTTCGAAACTAAAATAAAAAATACTATTTTTATTTTTATTTTTATTTTTAGAAAACAAAAAATGAAAAACGATACAAGACACACCCTTAAAGTTCCTTAGTAAGATATTTTGTTTGTTTTTTTTTTTTTTTTTTTAAGTAAAATGAGATCTGAAAAACCATTGAAAACATCCGAGGAAAAAAAACTACAATTCTAACTTTTATCTGAAGAATGGAAAGCTGGATATGTTTTAACATTGTGCTTCCAGAAATGCCCTTAAGAAGGATTTACAATTACCTCGGTTTTTTTATCTAAAAAAATAAAAATAAAAATATAAGCACTTGTTTTGACCATAGAGGTTGCCAACAACCTTGATGTTGGAGGAAAGGAGGCCAGCAACCTCTTTGATGTCAAGTTGATGTCGACCTTCGCATGCAATCTTCGCGAAGGAGGCCGGTGACCTTTTCCTTACCACCAAGGGAAGAGGTCGATGGTTTTTAGTTGCATTGTTGTAGTGTTGTTGAATAAAACCTTTTTAAATCTCTTAGAAACAAATAAAAGTTTGTCCATCTAAATAGCTTGTATCACACTGCATTAAAGATATGAAATCACACATAGACTATTGTAAAGTATATTCAACTAAGCATATCATATAAAGTCTATAATTTCCAAGTGAAGAAATCAAACTAAAACTAAAAACAACTAACTATTGTATTAATATATATGTTCAATATACAACTTTGATCAAAAAAATGTTTGCATTCTAATCTTTACAAAGAATCTTGTTTACAAAGATGTGAAGAAATGAAGATCTAAACAAGATACAACTGATCACATATACAAATATAAAGAGATAGGGATAGAGACATTTGATATATTATTTTTTATGTGGTAAAACATCTAAAGAGAAAACATCCACGGGTTGAATCCACAACCACCGATAAACTATCTTTCACTAGATGATAAAAGTACACCCTTGAAAGTGACCAATCATCCCGATTGTCTACTCCCTATTGGATATCTCTTTTACCCTACCTTCAAGCCTACTAATGAAGGACTTTGCCTACTTTCTATCCAAGACACTTCACTCATATCTCTAGAAAACAACTTTCTATCCAAGACACTTCATTCATGTCTCTAGAAAAATTTCTTAGATGACTATCTGAATCATCCTGATCCTAGCCAAGACTTTTTGCTCAATTATCTGGATCATCCTGATCCTAGCCAAGACTTCCTCGCTTAACTATCTAGATCATCCCAATCCTAGTTAAGATTCCATGTCTTTTGCAAGAACTTCCTAATCGTAATCAATGTATGCAAATGCAAACATGTGCAACATAGAATATGAGATCAATATATCCTTTGTAAACTAGAAATGATTAATGAGCACATAATGTATGTTTTTATAGTTTATAATCCAAACTAAAGACATCATACAAAATGATGCATGTTACATATGAAATGTATATATTAAAGTACACTTCATGAAGAACTAGACATAGTCATTAAAGTTTACAAAACAAAGTTGTTTATGCAACTAAAGCTTGAAATAAGACATATTCATTAAGCACATATTCACAAATAATCAATTAAATCTCAATAGACTCTAAATATAAAATTAAATGTGCTAATCCTAAATACATTCAACTAAAGAGTCCTAGCACATGTAAATGCTATCAATCATCAAAACATAATCAATTAAAACACAAATAGCCCTAGATAATAAGCTAGTCACAATACAACTCTCAAACATGTGAAATCATAGATTTAAGAAAACCTAGATCACAATCAAGTCTCTAATTAGACAAATCTAGCTTATAATTGAAGCTCTATCTCTTATCAACATTTTTTCAAATAACATACACTAAAATGTGAAGAAGACCCAAGGTAATTAAACATTTAAAAGTTTAGATTCAAGAGATAATCAAATACCTTGAAGAAAAACGTGTAGTCACATATTTGATGATAGAACACTAAATAAACTTGAACAAAAGACTTCCAATTGCTTAGAGATGATAGAGGACTTCAATACAAAACTTCTCCCTTTTGAATCACTCAATTTCGATAAGCAATGAGAGAGATATGGTGATTTGAATTTCAGTGTTCAATCAACATGTAGGTTTTGTTGATAACTAGGATGTTGATTTGCATTATAACATCTAGTCTAGCACTCATTGCACTTGAGCATCATTGTGATATACACTTAGACTATTTATTCTCTTCAAGAGTGAAAGTCTTGTGGCTTTTAGGTGAAGTTGCATAAGCATTGTACTAGCTCCTCTATAAAAGGCTTAGGGGTAGATTAGAAGGTGTTCACGCCAATAGTAGTGGATCATGGAGATCACTTGAGGGTATAACCTTCTCTTCATATATAGGTTATCTAGGGTTGGTCTAGGTTCGCTATAAAAGGCCTACAGGTAGTAGTGGTGGGTTAGTAACTGAGAATGGTTGAGGTCAATCTAGGTTGTAAATATCATTACATATAGTGGATTTGAGGATCGAGTGTGGCTAGCTGAATAGCTCGTGGTTTTTCCTTCTCTTCAAAAGTGAAATTCTTATGGCTTCTAGGTGAAGTTGCACAAGCATCGTACTAGCTCTTTTATAAAAGGCTTGTAGGTAGATTAGAAGGTGTTCACGCCAATAGTAGTGGATCATAGAGATCACTTGAGGGTATAACCTTCTCTTCATATATAGGTTGTCTAGGTTCGGTCTAGGTTCGTTATAAAAGGCATGCGGGTAGTAGTGGTGGGTTAGTAACAGAGAATGGTTGAGGTCAACCTAGGTTGTAAACATCATTACATATAGTGGATTTCGAAGATAGAGTATGGCTAGCTGAATAGCTCGTGGTTTTTCCTTCTCGTCAAGAGTGAAAGTCTTATGGCTTCTAGGTGAAGTTGCACAAGCATTGTATTAGCTCCTCTATAAAAGGCCTACGGGTAGATTAAAAGGTGTTCACACCAATAGTAGTGGATCGTGGAGAACACTTGAGGGTATAACCTTTTCTTCATATATAGGTTGTCTAGGGTTGGTCTAGGTTTGTTATAAAATGTCTGCGCGTAGTAGTGGTGGATTAGTAACCGAGAATGGTTGAGATCAACCTAGGTTATAAACATCATTACATATAGTGGATTCGAGGATCGAGTGTGGCTAGCTGAATAGCTCGTGGTTTTTCCTTGTTGAAAGTTTCCACATAAAAATGAAGTGTTATTTACTTTCCGTATTTTTACTTGATTTTTATTATTTGTTGAATTAGGTTAATTTTGACTAATATTGACTAGTCGAAAAATTGATAATAATCGATTAACAACCCATTCGCCCTCTAGGTTGTATTAGACACACACGAGTATATATTTTCATATGTAATTTAGGTATTGGAGATGGAAAACGGGATTTTCAGACTCGAAACAAGTCAAAATCAAAGGAATGGAGCCCAGTTGGTTGGTCCCATTATGGGTTCTAACCAGTGCAAGAAGCAAGGACACCAGCTCACAATGGCTAAGAAGAATTGCAAGTGTTAATGCACGAGTATTACGCTGGTGACCTTACCCATGCACTTCCAAGAACTCGCTAGTCCATACTAGCGCATCAACCGCACAACTGAGAGTCAACAAATTGCAAAAAGTGCCTAGATGGCGGGTATTGCGCGGGTCCCAACCAGCATAATGGATTTGCCAGCCATGAAATGAGAATTCTAGAATTTACCTAGTGCCCGGGTCCTTACTAGTGTACTGTCCGCGCATATTGGGCCCATATTTGCTTACATCAACATTTCAGACCTATTTTCGGCATGGGTATAAATACGTCCTTTTTCTAATTTCACCATGAAATATACAATTGTAGTTAAATTGTCTAAAGCATACACGGGGGGGGGGGGGGGGGGGGGGGGGGGGGGGGGGGCGAATAGGTTTTTACATCTTTTTCAATCCCTTGAAACATATACAAATTTGTCTCTAAAGATAGCTTACATTACAACACATACATACATGTATAGACAAGATAAGCATGTGATCATTAAAGCATTGTCTATATATTAACATGTAACAAGAGGAAGAATAACATTAAAATACAATAACAAAGAATACTTATATTTCCAATAATGTTCAATGTGCTACAAGTTTCAATCAAAATATAATTATACAAAAGAATCAATGAATAAAAGAATTATATATACAACTATGATCAAAATGAATTGCTAACAAATCACACTTAACAAAATATTGTCTCAAAATATATCACAAGTGAATATTATGCAACAAGATAGAAACATACACATATACAAATATAAAAGAGAGAGATAGAAAGAATTGACACATGAGATTTTTTTAACGTGGTAAAACCTCCAATGAAGAAACATTCACGGGTTGAACTACAACCATTTGGTACTATATATATTGGATGATAGATTAGAAATTCCTCAAAAGTGACCAATCTTATGATCTACTTCCTATTGGATTCTATGTCTACCCAATCCCTATCGGTAGATATGAAATCCCTCAATGATACAGAGCCACCATATATTGGAGTTCAAATCTAGCTAACATCGTTGGAAGATTAGAAATTCCTCAAGAGCCAATACACATCCCATGGAACACTCTCTACTGGAGTCTATGTCTAACAAAACGCCTAGGCTTACCAATATTGTAGCCAACTCCCTATCCAAGGCACTCATACCTCTAGAGAGCCTCTCATGCATAGCTATCTAGACCTTCCCGATCCTAGCCATGACTTCTTGCTCGGTTATTCAGACCTTTTGTCCTAACCAAGACTTCCTTGTTTGACTATCCGAACCTCTTGTTCTAGTCAAGACTTCTTGCCTTTTACAAGGACTTCTAAAAATAATATAAACGTAGTTAAATTGCTTAAAGCATACCTAGAGGAGGGGGGCGGGGTGAATATGTTTTTACAACTTTTTCATTCCCTTGAAACAACATTCGTTTGTCCCTCAAGGTAGCTTTACATACAACACATAATCCAATAACATCCATACATAGACAATATGATCATGTGATCATTTAGGCAATGTCTACATATATAAGGAGTTGCATGAGGTATAAAACACAAAAATCTGAACAGCAAAGAATACTTGTATTATGATATTGTTCAAGAAATTACAAGTGTTAACAAATATAACTATACATCAAAGTAACAATATACAAAAGAATAAAGAATATAAGAATGATCAAATATTTACTGCTTTACAAATCACACTTAATACATCTTGATTCTAAAACTTCACAAGTGATGAATGTACTACATGATTAAGAGAAAACATATATATATATATATATATATATATATATACAAGTAATAAAGAGAGACAGGAAGAATCATTACATGAGATTTTTTTAACATGGTAAAACCAGAAATGAGGAAACATCCACGGGCTGAACTACAACCATTGGGTACTATATATATTGGATGGTAAATTAGAAATTCCACAAAGTGACCAATCATAGATCACTAACCCATGTAGAGTCTATGTCTATCCAACCTTATTGGCAAGTATGAAATCCTTTAATGATGCGAAGCCACCATATATTGGACAACATACTAAACCAACATTGATGGAAGATTAGAAATTCATCAAGAGTGCATACACATCCCGTGTACCCCGCTCTATTGAAGTCTATGTCTATCCATACACCTAGGCCTACCAATAATATATCCAACTCTCTATCCAAGGCATTGATGCATCTAGAGAGCCTCCCTTACATAGCTATCCGGACCTTCCCGATCCTAGCCATGACTTCTTGCTTGCCTATCCGTGTCATCCCAACTCTAAACAAGACTTCTATCTTGGCTATCCGAGTATCACGTTCTAACCAAGACTTCATGCCTTTCACAAGGACTTCTTAATGTGATCATGTGAATGCAAAATGATGCAATCAAGCAATTCAACATAGAACATGTGATCAATACATTCCATGGCATAAAAAGACCTAAACATGTGATACACAAGTCTAATAGTCTAGATGCAAAAACATGAATTAAACCTAGAGTAAGTGAAAACACCTGACACAAAAAAAATTCCTAGTTTCATTCATACAAACAACACTTGAATAGATCATATTTATGAAACACATATTCAAGATGTCATACATATACACAATAAAATGCTAGAATCATAAAATGATTTCAATTAATATTCTAGCCAAAGAATTAGAGAAAGGATGAAATGATTACTCAATTAAATCCTATATTTCTCTAAAAACACATACACATACAATAATCCTAGATTACATCCATCATAGAATCAAAATAAAATACAAGGTCATTTATCATCAAAATGATTCAATCAAGTCTCAAACAACCTTAGATATCAAATTAATCACAACACAACTCTCTAACATGTGAAAATCATAGAATCAAAGAAACTAGTTCACATATGTCTCTAATTAGACTTCTGAATAGGTTTGATTATGAGGCTATGTTTCTCATTAGTATTCATCATACATATACATACATATAGAAGAAGAAACCCTAAGCAAATTGAAGGTTATAAAAGAAGAAATCTCAAAGATAAGATAACTACCTCAAGATCACGAGCTGGTTTGGTTTTCTATGTAGAACCACTAGAAATATCAACCAAACAGCTACAAGACAACTTGGAAAAGGTAGAGGACTCGATTACAAACAATCTCCAACTTGAATCACTCAATTCTGGCTTTGTATGAGAAAGTTATGATGTTTGAATGGTGAGAAAAAGTTGAGAGAAAATTCTGCTCTTAAGAAATTCTAATTTATCTTCTTTTGTGAAATGGGAGGGAATGGGAGGAAATTAAAATGAAGAGAGAGAGGGAAAGAACCGGCCAACCACAGCTTGCCATGTCAGCAGCCCGTATGGGGCGCGTGTAGCACATATGGGTAGAGAGGGGTCTAGCCCTGTGCCACACGTGGCCATGCAAGGTTGGCATATGGCCAATCTCGCTCCTCTCGCGCACCGCTCGCTTTCTTCAACCGTATTCGAGCCTTCGAACTCCGATTTTGAATCTGTCTTCGGATTATGAATCGTAACTCCATCACACACAACGACGACTATAAAACTTTGCAAAACTGTTGAGAATTAATGTCAGAAAATGACGACGAAAATAACTCAACAAATGAGAACGCAAAGTAACGTAGCTACGTCGTTTGGAATCGAAACCTAATGAATGAGTAACCGAAATGATCGGGACTCAATAAGTGATGAGAATCAAGAAGCATCATCAAATGATCCATTGCGTGTTCCAGTTGGACCAATTACAAGGGCTAAGAGGATCGAAGAAGCATTTAATGGGGTTTGATTCTGAGTAGCTGAAGTCCAAGTTCGGCCCATATGAAGACCAAATCCAGGCTGAACTTCGTTGTCCTCTACAGAGAGCATCTGAATTCAAATCATCTATTATAATATGTTTTCGGAAAGCTTAAGACGATCTCTACAGATGTTATGAAGACTCCATCCTCCAAAACAGATCACAACAGGCCCAAATTCGGCCATCTATTTTGTTACGCGTGAGGAACAAGCTAGGGTTTGGATGAGTCCAAATTTTAGGATATTTCCTGTTTTATTTATTTTCCAAATAAAGAGTCGATTTGTTTCCCAATTGAAGGGCTGATTTTGATTCCCAAATGAAGATTTCCAAATAAGGAGCAAATCAACTAATTACTAGTTTTTGTTTTTATTTATTTCCTAAATTTGTTTACATTTATTTTCCTGATTGAAAGACATTAATTGCCGAATATTTTATTTTCTTTTTAGTATTTAAGGGACTCATTGATGTATTATTAAAAAAAAAAAAAGACTTTGGAATGAAATAATTATTTGAGAGAACGTTTTTTCTTTGGTTCTCCATTGAACTATGAACTTATCAAGGGTTATACCTTGTGGTGTTCAAAACTCTGACTTATCACTCACCTTCTTCTCTTCTTGAGTGTGGCGTCTACAACCTTCTTGATACCGTTGGTTCATATCTCTTTATAGATAATGGATCGCGGTCCTTTATTTTCTTTGTTTTTTATAAACTTGAATTTAGAAAACGATCCTTTGAATCCATATGTTGGTTCCGAGTCTCACTATTCTTGGTGAGGTTCATATCAGTTGGTATCAGAGCTTAGGCTTCTAAAATCAGGTTTGATCTATCCCTTTTTTTTTATTTCTTTTATTTCCGTGTTATTAAAAAAAAATTTTGATTAGATTTTGTTTCAAAAAAAAAAAAAGTTTGATCAAGTTTCGTTTTAAAAAAAATTGATCAGATTTCGTTTCAAAAAAAAAAAAAAAAAAAAAAACTTGATCAGATCCGTTATCAAAAAAAAATTGTGCGAGCTCATCAGAGGGAAAAAGCCAAAAATCGAGTGAAACACGAGTGTGAGTGCCATCATTATTGAGAATAAACACGTGAGGGAGTGTTTGTGAGGCTTACTAATTTGTTTTTGCAGGTTAAAAAAAAATGTCTGACGATGCACCAGAAAAGATTGATTTCACGCTTTTAGTTGCAAGAGGTGATCTTAGTGCTCAAGCAAAAGAAGATGATGGGCTACAGCGTGACAATGTCTTTTACAACCGATGCCATGTTAATGATAAGGTTTGTAGCTTGATTATTGATGGGGTGAGTTGTACTAATATGGGTAGCACTACAATGGTGGAAAAAATTGAATTTGGACACTTTGAAGATCCCAAAACCGTATAAGCTACAATGGTTGATTGATAGTGAAGAAATCAAGGTGACTAAACAGGTGTTGGTGTCTATTTCCATTGGGAAGTACAAAGATGAAGTCTTGTGTGATGTGGTACCGATGCATGCGAGCCATATCCTTTTGGGGCGACCATGGCAATTTGATAGGCGTGTAACTTATGATGGTTATACAAATAAATACTCTTTTTTACTTAATATAAAACGAATCACTCTTGTACCCTTAACCCAAAAACAAGTATATAAGATCAAGTGAGGTTAAAAGAAAAGAGAGATGTAAAAAAGGAGAGGGAGAGTTCAAAAGAAAGAGAGACAAAAGAAAGAGAGATTGAAATAGCAAAAAAAGAAATCACGGCTGATGATAAAAAAAAGAGACAAAAGATAGATATATTGAAAGAGAAAAAAAAGAAATCACGGCTGTTGAAAAAAAAAAAGAGAGAGAAAGCAAGTGAACTTCCATACAAAAACAAGTGAGTTAAAAAAGGCATTGTTTTCAAATCAGTCAACTTTTTGGCCTAGTGTTCTTGTTTTACCTTTTCAGGACATTGATGAAGTGTCACAGGCTATCAAAAACATTATGGTGAAGATTCGAGGACAAATCATTTTGAAGAGTGGGGGAATGATGAGAATCAATAAGCATCATCAAATGATCCATTGGTTGTTCCAGTTGGACCAATTACAAGGGCTAAGAGGATCGAAGAAGCATTTAATGGGGTTTGATTCTGAGCAGCTGAAGTCCAAGTTCGACCCACATGAAGACCAAATCCAGGCTGAACTTCGTGGGCCTCTACAGAGAGCATCTGAATTCAGATCGTCTATTATAATATATTTTCGGAAAGCCTAAGACGATTTCTATAAATGTTATGAAGACTCCATCCTCCAAAATAGATCACAACAGGCCCAAATTCGGCCATCTATTTTGTTGCGCGTGAGGAACAAGCTAGAGTTTGGATGAGTCCGAATTTTAGGATATTTCCTGTTTTATTTATTTTCCAAATAAAGAGTCGATTTGTTTCCCAATTGAATGGCTGATTTTGTTTCCTAAATGAAGCTTTCCAAATAAGGAACAAATCAACTAATTGCTAGTTTTTGTTTTTATTTATTTCCTAAATTTGTTTGCATTTATTTTCCTGATTGTAAGGCATTAATTGCCGAATATTTTATTTTCTTTTTATTATTTAAGGGACTCATTGATGTATTATTAAAAAAAAAAGACTTTGGAATGAAATAATTATTTGAGAGAACGTTTTTTCTTTGGTTCTTCATTGAACTATGAACTTATCAAGGGTTATACCTTGTGGCGTTCAAAGCCCTGACTTATCACTCACCTTCTTCTCTTCTTGAGTGTGGGTCTACAACCTTCTTGATACCGTTGGTTCTTATCTCTTTATAGATAACGGGTCGCGGTCCTTTATTTTCTTTGTTTTTTATAAACTTGAATTTAGAAAACGATCCTTTGAATCCATATGTTGGTTCCGGGACTCACTACTCTTGTTGAGGTTCATATCAATAAGGAATCATATGAGATCATGTTCAAGTCCAAAATCAATAAAACAAAAACAAATAGACACCAAGTCACACATATATGCCGTTTCCTAAACATAGTCTTAGAACATGCATTTTCCCATGATTATCAATTTAAATCTAATGCATGAGCATATATTGTCAAGTGTGTGAAAGTGTTAAATAAATGTTTTTAACTATGCAGGTACACAAATGAATGTCATGTGTGTGTGCCTGGCCTTGTAAGAGGAATGAGGTATATATTACCTTTATTGTGCAATGAAGCACATTCCTCCTTGAACAACACCAACTTGCATGAAATGTGGTTGGGTCTTTCTTTGAAGCTTCAAATCATCAACCCAAAGACAACTTCAATACAAGAAAAACATCGCTTTGATATGGAATATATGCCAAGACAAACCAAAAACCTAACAATCTCCCTCTTTGGCAAATTCCATGACAAAACACCTATACATATCTAAAACAATTACAAAGAAAATTTAGTCACAATGAGTACAATGAGTTACACATTTCTAGACAAAATTTCCAACAAGTCTTGAACTTCATCTTGGTATTCTCTTGATATCACCTAAAAATAACTTGAAAGCACAAGAATATCCAAGAGACAACACATATGGTAATATTCATTCTTAGGCAAGAAATATAAAACATTTAAGTTCAAATGGATCATGTATGCTCCCCCTTAATACATGCTATCCAACTTAATATTCTAGCCAAGATAACCAAAAAATATTACATGCCATAAAGTTCAAACTTGATACCAAAATACACCAAAAACAAAGAAACTACAAATGAGACTAAGCAAGCTAGAAACTATCATATACCATATCTCCCTATATTTCTCCCCTTTTTTGACATGATATGAAGCCAAAAAGAAAGAGTAAGAAAATATACCTCACGACCATTTCTAGCCACTTTTGTCACCAAAGATTGTTGTTCGATTGGTTGACCTCACGTAATGTTTTGAAGTAGATGCTTTGCTATCCAACTCTTTGATCTTCACATCTTGTAGCACTACCATAGCATTGAGCTCTTCAATCTTCCTTTGTGACGCCTCAATCATCCTATATGACTCTTCACCCTCATTCTTCAATTGTGTAGCCCAACTTGGAAGAATATGTCTGTTAGATACATAGCTTGAATCATAAAATTCACCAAAGAGCCTAAATGTATCACTATACTTTCCCTTTTCTTTATATGACATGTCTATCACTAAACTTCTCTAAGGGAGGTAGTAGCACATCATCATCTTGTTTCTTCAACCCTTTAGCTAAACACAGATGAGAGATAAGCCCCGGAAATGCCAACATCTTTTACAAATGTGTTGAACAAGCCGCAATCTCAATATGTTCTATAAGCACTTCTCTAAGATTTATAGGTTTGTTAGTTACTAAGGCATACACAATCTTGATCTTCTCTCTATTAAGTTCGGTAGCATTAGTAGATACAACAAGATTGGAACAAACAAATAAATGCCAAAAAACACTTATCTTAGTCAACTCACTTTGCTTAATAAAAGCGCGCTTTCCCCACTCAAAATCAACATTGTCACATAGAGTTTTTCCCATCAAATCAAGGTTCTCCAAGAAGCCAAAATCAAGGAAATTCGACTCAATATCATTAGATAATCCTAGAAACTCATTCAATTTCCAAACATTAACTCTAAAGACAACACCTCTTATATCCAAAAGAGCATTTTGAAATGTAGTACTATTCTCGAATTTACAATAAAATTCTCTAACCATGGTTTCATTAACCACTCCTAGCATTTCGATCCAAGTACTCCATTTCCTATCAATGATCACCTTATGGACATACGAATCAACACAAGAATCTAAGTCAATACCTTTCTCTAGAATAAGCTTTTTGTCCCAAAAAATTCTCAACTGTTTTAACTTGTCGACTTTGGGCTTCTTGGAAGAGAAAAAAAGGTTTTGACTTGTTGACGGGCTGTGTAGGATTGCTAGTCTCAAATTTCTTTGCCTTTCCCATGACCTTGTATTACACAAACACTAAAAACAAATATGAGTGGAAACATCAAGCACGTTAGTGACCAATAAACATCTATCAAAGACAAAACATCATCATCATTATTTTTTAATAAATCAATATGCAAATCAAGAATTAGCATAACATCTTAAAGATTTATCAAAAATAAGAATAATACCAACAAACAACAATCTTGAAGAATCATGTGAACAAATCATAAAAGGGAATACAAATTTATCATATTATGCCCTTCTTTGATAAATGCCCCATCTAAGATTTATATAGACAATTGTTCACAAAAATAGCCACACATTCACATCACCAAGCAATTTCAATATATTTTTCAAATAGGCTCCACATGTTAAAGAGAGTTACAACAAGATTTTCAGTCATTCTCATATGTCTTCAAAAATTGCTAAGGTATCAAAATGCCAAATAAGCAAATATGCAAACAATTTCAACAACTATTCATCTTAAGCCATTCCATAAAAAGGTCAAACCGATTATCATCTGAAATTTTGCTTTAAAAGAGAATAGATTTCAACATGTGAGCGTTGTGTGTGCATGTGACTCGTTATTTCATTTCTATTTGACAACCCAAGCTATTTTGATTATTCAACTATACTCCATAAAACTTTTGTTTTGTTTTAGGCTTGAATCAACGATTTTTTTAATTGATTCTTTTCAACACTTTTTTGATTTTTTCTAACATAAACATATACGCTTCATGGCGGCTTTCACTCATCACAATGGCGTAAGCCTTTCCTACATTGGGTGGCTTCACAACCAAGGTGTGTAGCCCTTTCCATAAAGGTGCTCGTTGAGTTTTATGTTGCTGAAGCAAATGGATAGCAACCATAGGTCATCTTAAAATGTAATAGTACTAGGACTTCAAGGTGTATCCATAACTTACATATATCAAGCCCAATTTACTCAACCAAGCATACAAGAGAAGCAAAGTGCATTTTTTGAAACCAAGTTTTTCGGCTCAAAAGTACATGATCAAAAAGCAAGTAAAGAGACTTACTTAAGATCTCTACTTCTCAAGAGAGTAGCTTTCAAAGAATATGAAGCTTATATTTTTCAAAACATGCCACTCAACAATCATACAAACAATAACACACAACATGATTAAGATCAATGTGAACAATTATCACCAAAAGATCTTAAATAAGCAAATGTCAAGAAGGACCATATAAACACTATATTAGTTCTCTAATATAACATGCTTCACGAAGTGGGTTTAACAAAGAGTTGAGATATGAAAATTAAGAAAGCAAGCAATATGATATAGAGATACATTCGCAAGCTACTTTCACCAAATGCAAGGCCTTCACCCGTTTTATGAGTCATCTTCGCTTGTTTATCCTCATGACAACAAGTTATAGGTGTGTCGATTCCAAGAGACTAAAGGCTATGCATTTCAACTCAAACAACAAAAAAATTGACTTTCTCCAAAAGTCATAACATTATTGTCACCATATAGATTTCATAAAAACAACTTCTCAAAAGTTAATCAACGGATTTCGACCATCATAAAACAAATGTGAGATAGCTAAGTTCATGTCATGTTATAGAGACACAAAGCGAGCAAGCTAGGTGTCTTAACAACATAACACTAATCATAAAGCTAACTCACATGTGCAACTTACACTAATGGTAAGAGCACTCACCCTTGACAAACTTTGTCTTGGGTGAACCTACATAAACACTATGAAGATTCTTATTGACAACAATGTTATCTCTGGAGTAAAGTTCTTCAACAACTTGATTCACAATAATATCATTGATACTCTTCTTTTCAACATTGCTAGCAACACATGCTTTGTCAATTTTAGTAAGGATCACATTCTTCACATTCCGAACATTTTTAACATGCTTCATAATACCTTCATACTTTCCATATACTAAAGCCCTAGCATGCTTAAAATGAAGCTCAATCTCTTTATCCCTATATGCTTTTTCTAATTCATAATATTCAACGAATTTGGGAATAAAAGAAGAGATTTTACCTTTCGGTGATGAAGAAGCACAAATGGGAGTTTCAATTTTTTACCTTGTTCTTCATTTTGTTCTTAATCTTGGAACGTCTCTTCTTAAGAGATTTCTTGTCAATAATGACATTGTCCTTACTTGTAGGAAGTGATGCTTCTATGAGCTTCTCCTGAACTACCAAGTTGCTTGAGCCTCCTAATGGCAAACTTGAGATGATCCTATCCCTCTCAAGAACAACCCCTTCAACTTCTCTATGCTTGTTGGCAAGAACATTCTTTTCACCCAAGAGCCTCTGAGTTATTGAAACAACTCATCCACTTGTAGCTTGATCAAATCATCCTTCTCAACAACCTCTCTAAAGGCTACCTTCAAATCTTCTTCAAGGCATTTCACCTTAGCCAAAAGATCAACATAGGTTGGATTATCACTTAAGCACTCTTGATGGTTTGGATCAACCTCATTGACAAATGAATCTTGACATACATCCTTTAGGATAGAGTGAGAGGCCATGAATGCAAAAAAGTTGCTCACCAACTCTTCGTCACTAGAAGACTCATCACTAGAGCCCTCCTTATCACTAGAGTCATCATCTTCACTCCATGTAGCCGCCATAGCTTTTCCCTTATTGTCCTTCTTAGTATCACCAATAGGAAAATCCGAAGCATAATGTCCTAGCTTCTTTCACTTAAAGCGTTGGACATTTCTATTGCTCTTAGCATGACCACTCCTCTCATGAGGTGGAGTAAAGGATTTCTTGACTACCTTTTCTCTTAAGTACTTGCCACTTGGCTTGGCACATTTCCTCAAGAACTTCCTAAACTTCCTAACCAATAAAGCTATCTCCTCGTCATCCTCACTACTACTAGCTTCTTTGACGACTTTGAGAGCTAAACCCTTGTTCTTAGCTTTAGGTTTCGAGCACACCTCAAAGGTTTAAAGAGATCCTAGAAACTCATCTAAGCTCATGACGTCAACGTCCTTGCTCTCTTCAATGGCCGTTACCTTGGCTTTGAAACTCTTTGGCAGAGATCTTAGAATCTTCCAATTTAACCTCTCACCAGAGATAGGAGTACCAAGAGCTTGGCATTGGTTGGCAATGTCTCGAAGCTTATCTTGGAAGTCAACAAACTTATCTTCCTCACACATTTGCAAAGACTCAAATTTAGTTGTGAGCAATTGAAGATGAGACTTCTTTACCACCTTAGTTCCCTCATTGGTGACTTGGAGAGCTTCCCATGCCTCTTTCGCGGTCTCTAGATTTTGGATGTAGGAAAATTTCCTACTATCCACACCTCCAAAAATATCATTCACCACCCGATGATGGAACTTTGCTAACTCAAACTCATTGGTCGACCATTCACTTTTAGGCTTGGAAACGGTCACTCCATTTTCACTCTTATTGGGAGAGAGGACTTCCATAGTCATCCAAGCTCTCTTGTCAATTGAGCGAATGTAAGCCTTCATCCGCAATTTCCGAAACCTGTAGTTGTGACCCTTGAGAAGAGGAGGCCTAGAGTTTGAAGCCCCTTCGGTAATCACATCTTCTTACAAGACCATACTTCAAAAACCTAAGCAATTCACTAGTAAGTATAACCCGGATCTCGTCGAGTGACGTTCGACGACCCGCTCTAATACCAATTGAAAATAATACAAACGTAGTTAAATTGCTTAAAGCATACCTAGAGGGGGTGAATAGGTTTTTACACCCTTTTAAATCCCTTGAAACAAACATTCATTTGTTGATCAAGGTAGCTTTACCCAACACATAATCCAATAACATCCATACATAGACAATATAATCATGTGATCATTTAGGCAATGTCTACATATATAAGGAGTTGCATGAGGTATAAAACACAAAAATCTTAACAACAAAGAATACTTGTATTATGATATTATTCAAGAAATTACAAGTGTTAACAAATATAACTATGCATCAAAGTAAAAATATACAAAAGAATAAAGAATATAAGAATGATCAAATCTTTATTGCTTTACAAATCACACTTAACATATCTTGATTCCAAAACTTCACAAGTGATGAATGTACTACAAGATTAAGACCAAAAATGTATAAACAAGTAATAAAGAGAGATAGGAAGAATCATTACATGAGAGTTTTTTAATGTGGCAAAACCAGCAAGGAGGAAACATCCACGGGCTGAACTACAACCATTGGGTACTATATATATTGGATGGTAAATTAGAAATTCCACAAAGTGACCAATCCTAGATCACCAACCCATGTAGAGTCTATGTCTACCAAACCCTATTGAAAAGTATGAAATCCCTCAATGATGCGAAGCCACCATATATTAGACAATATACTAAACCAACATCGATGGAAGATTAGAAATTCCTCAAGAGTGCATACACATCCCGTGTACCCCGCTCTATTGAAGTCTATGTCTATCCATACACCTAGGCCTACCAATAATATAGCCAACTCTCTATCCAAGGCACTCATGCCTCTAGAGAGCCTTCATTGCATAGCTATCCGAACCTTCTCGATCCTAGCCATGACTTCCAGCCTGCCTATTCGAGTCATCCCAACTCTAAACAAGACTTCTTGCTTGGCTATCCAAACATCACGTTCTAACCCAGACTTCATGCCTTTCACAAGGACTTCCTAGTGTAATCATGTGAATGCAAAATGATGCAATCAAGCAATTCAACATAGAACATGTGATCAATATATTCCATGGCACAAATAGACCTAAACATGTGAAACACAAGTCTAATAGTCTAGATGCAAAAACATGAATTAAACCTAGAGTAACTGAAAACACCTAACAAAAAAACTCCTAGTTTCATTCATACAAACAACACTTGAATAGATCATATTCATGAAGCACATATTCAAGATGTCATACATATACACAATAAAATGCTAGAATCATAAAATGATTTCAATTAATATTCTAGCCAAGGAATTAGAGAAAGGATAAAATGATTACTCAATTAAATCCTAGATTTCTCTAAAAACATATACACATACAATAATCCTAGATTACATCAATCATAGGATCAAAACAAAATACAAGGTCATTTATCATCAAAATGATTCAATAAAGTCTCAAACAACCTTAGATATCAAACTAATTACAATACAACTCTCAAACATGTGAAAATCATAGAATCAACAAAACTAGTTCACATATGTCTCTAATTAGACTTTTGATTAGGTTTGATTATGAGGCTATCTTTCTCAATAGTATTCAGCATACATATAGAAGAAGAAACCCCAAGCAAATTGAAGGTTATAAAAGAAGAAATCTCAAAGATAAGACAACTACTTCTAGATCACGAGCTGGTTCGGTTTTCTTTGTAGAACCACTAGAAATATCAATCAAACAGCTGCAAGACAACTTGTAAAAGGTAGAGGACTCGATTACAAACAATCTCCAACTTGAATCACTCAATTCCGACTTCGTTTGATAAAGTTATGGTGTTTGGAATGTGAGTAAATGTTGAGAGAAAATTCTGCTCTTAAGAAATTCTAATTTATCTTCTTTTGTGAAATGGGAGGGAATGAGAAGAATTTAAAATGAAGAGAGAGAGGGAAAGAACCAGCCATCCATAGCTTGCCATGTCAGCAACCTGTGTGGGGTGCGTGTGGCACACATGGGCAGAGAGGGATCCAGCCCGTGTGCCACACGTGGCCATGCATGGTTGGCCTATGGCCAAACTCCGATTTTGAATCTGTCTTCGGATTACGAATCTTGACTCCCTCACGCACAACGAAGACTACAAAACTATACAAAAAGGTTGAGAATTCATCTCGAAAAATGACAACGAAGACAACTCAATGAATGAGAACGCAGAGTAGTGTAGCTACATCGTTTGGACTCGAAACCTAATGAATGAGTAACCATAATGACCTGGACTTAATAAGGAATCATAAGAGATCATGTTCAAATCCAAAATCAATAAAACAAAAACAAATAGACACCAAGTCACACACATATGCCGTTTCCTAGACATCGTCCTAGAACATGCATTTTTCAATGATTATCGATTTAAATATAATGCATAAGCATATATTGCCAAGTGTGTGAAAGTGTTAAATAATTGTTTTTCAACTATGCAGGGATACAAATGAATGTCATGTGTGTGTGTGCCTAGACTTGTAAGAGGAATGAGGTCTATAATACCTTTATTGTGCAATGAAGCACATTCCTCCTTGAACAACACCAACTTGCATGAAATGTGGCCAAGTCTTTCTTTGAGGCTTCAAATCATCAATCTTAAGACCACTAATCAATACAAGAAAAACATCGCTTTGATATGGAATATATGCCAAGACAAACCAAAAACCTAAGAACTTCCTATTATGATTATTGAATGCAAATGATGTAAATAAGAAAATTCAACATAGAACATGTGATCAATACATTCCATGGAAACTAGACTTAGTCATGTGAGAACACTAGTCAAAATAGTCTAGTCATACAAATTGAATTAAAACCTAGAGCATGTGAAAAACACCTAACACATGTGGCTCCTAGTTTCATTCACAAATATAACACTTGAATAGATCATATACATGAAATACATATTCAAGATGTTAGAAACATACGTAAAAATGCTATAATCACAGAATGCATTCAATGAGTATTCTAGCCAAAGATTTAGAGCAAGGATAAAAGGATAAATCAATTAAATCCTAGATAGCTCAAAAAACAAATACACATATACTAATCCTTGATTTGTCCAATCAAGGATCAAAGCACATTTCAAGGTTATTGATCATTAAAAAAAAAAAAAATCAATACAATCACAAATAACCCTTTGTATCAAACTAATCACAATACAACACTCAAACATGTGAGAAACTAGAATCATAGAAAAACTAGTTCACATATTTCTCTAATTAGACTTGATTAAGTTTGATTATGAAGATATCTTTTTTAATAGAATTCATAATATGTACATACATATATAGAAGAAGAAACCCCCAAGGTAATTGAAGATTTAAAAGGAAAAAAAAACACATAGATAAGTCAAATACCTAAGAATCATGAGCTGGTTTGGTTTTGTTGGTAGAGATACTAGAAAAGTCAATCAAAAAACTGAAAAATCTCTTGTAAAAGGTAGAGGACTTGATTATAAAGATTTTCCAACTTGAATCACTCAATTCGGAGTCCGAATGAGAAAGTTATGGTGTTTGGAATTTGAGAAAGATTGGAAAGAAAATTCTGCACTTAATGTTTTCAAACTTTTCTTCTTGAAATGAATGAGAGGGAAAGGAGAAACTTAAAAGAAATGAAAGAATGGGAAAGAGGCAACAAATCAGAGCGTGACACTTGTGAGCCTCACGGGTGATACTAACCTCGCCGATTTGATTCCTAAGATCGTTCTAAGCTCAGGTTTTTGGATGGAAACCGCGACCCAACACCTATAAAGAGATGTGAACCTTGGTATAAGGAGGACGCCACAATCTATCAAGGATGGAATACTTGACTGATAAGTCAAGGATGAACGCCACAGAGAAAATCTGATAAGTTCAAATAGTTCTCAAAGAACAAAAGAGAAAAAGAATCCTCTCAATTTTTAATTCAATCAAAGTCTGCCGAAATAATACATTAAAAGGTTCCTTATAAACTAAAACCCTAATGGACAAGAAAGGAAAAAAAGAGAAATCAGCCAAAGGCCTTACAAACGGGAAAGACAATAAAACTAAAACTAAAACAAGCAACTATTGACTTGCTCCCTATTTGGAAAGCTAAAACTGGAAACAAATCAGCCTCTTAATTTGGGAAACAAATCAACTCTTTATTCTCTAAAAATTAAAAAGGAAAGAAAGTGAAATTAAATCTCCTCCACACACCCCAGCTTGTGCTTCACGCCTAAGCTTCTCTTATTCGGCCCAATTAATTGCATTGATGACGTTAATTAAGCCTTGGTCTTCATGTGGGCTTATCTTGGACTTTAAAACTTCAGAATCAGCCCAAGTGTCTTGAATCAGGCCGTTGAGTGCCTCTTCGAATCTCTTGGCCCTTGCTCTTTTTATTGGACCAACCGGAACATGCAATGGATCCCTTAGTGCAAGTCCCTTATTCTCATCAACGGGGTAGAGATGTATGTGGGCCGTGAGGCTCACAGCCTCCTCATGCCCCTCTCCAAGGTTGGCCGTTGGCCAATGCTTTTTTCCCTTGCGCTCCTCTCGCGTTCTTCATCCATATTCGGGCATCCGAACTTCGAATTCAAATCCATTTTTGGATTACAAATCATGGCTCCCTAACACAAAAGGAAGACTATAAAAATTTGATAAAAGTTTGAGAATTCGACTCGGTGCACGACGTCGAAGACAACATATCTTATGAGAACGCAAAGTAGCGTAGCTTCCTAGTTTGGATTAAAAACCTAATGAGTGAGTAACCGAAATGACCGGAACTCAGTAAGGAATCAAATGAGATTATGTTCAAGTTAAAAAAACAATAAAACTAAAATAAATAAACACCAAGTCACATACGTTTGCAATTTCCTAGACATAGTCCTAGAACATGCAAATCACAAAGATTGTCAAATTCAAACTAAGTGTGTGAAAATGTAATACCAATGGTGTTCAACTATGCAGGGACACAAATGAATGTCATGTGTTTGTTTGCCTATGCCTTGTAAGAGGAAAGAGGTCTATTATACCTTTGATGAGCAATGTAACTCATTTCCTCTTGAAGACACCTCTTGCATGAAGAGTTGCCAAGTACTCCTTGAAGTTTCAATCATCATTAATCTAAGACAACTGAACATTACAGGATAGAAAACATTTTGATATGGAATACATGCCAATACAAACCAAAATCCTAACAATCCCCCCATTTGGCAAATTCCATGTGAAAACCCCTATACATATACTAAAACAATTACAAGAAAAATTGGTCACAATGAGTTACACATTTCGAGACAAATTATCAACCTCAAGTCTTGAACTTTATCTTGGTCTTCTCTTGATATTACCTAAAATCAACTTGAAAGCACAGGAATATCCAAGAGGCAACACATATGGCAATGTACATTCTTAGCAAGAAAATAAAACATTAAAGTTCAAATGGATCATGTATTCTCCCCCTTAATACATGCTATCCAACAAAATATTCTAGCCAAGATCAACAAAAAAATATTACATGCCATAAAGTTCAACTTGATACCAAAAAAAAAATTAAAAAAAATGTGAATAAGCAAGCTAGAAACTATCATATATCTCCCCATATTTCTCCCCATTTTTGACATGATATGAACCCAAAAGGAATAAATAAGAAAAATATACCTCAAGACCATTTCTTGCCACTTGAGCCACCAAGGAATGTTGTGCGATTGGATGATCTCACATAATGCTTTGGAGTAGATGCTTTGCTTTCCAATTCTTTGATCTTCACATCTTATAGCATTACCTTAGCATTGAGGTCTTCAATCTTCCTTTGTGACTCCTCAATCAACCTTCTTGACTTGTCAACCTCACTCTTCAATTGCATAGCCCAATTTGGAAGAATGGTTGTGCTAGATACAAGGCTTGAATCATGAGATTCACCAAAGAGCCTAAAAGTATCACAAGACTTTCCATTTTCCTTATATGACATGGTAGCCATACGTTTGTCACTAAAGTTCTCTAAGGGAGGTAGTAGCACATCATCATCTTGTTCCTTCACACCTTTAGCTAAACACAAATGAGAAATAAACCTAGGAAATGCCAACTTTTTGTCCAAACGAGTTGAACAAGCCGCAATATCAATATGTTCTATAAGGATTTCACCAAGGTTTATGGGTTTGTTAGTCACTAAGGCATACACAATCTTGATCTTCTCTTTGTTTAGTTCGGTAGCATTAGAAGATCCAACAAGATTGGCACATACAAAGAGATGCCAAAAGGCACCAACCTTAGTCAACTCACTTTGCCTAATAAAGGCTCACTTTCCCCACTCAAAATCATCATTGTCACAAAGAGTTCTACCCATCTTATTGAGGTTCTCCAAGACATCAACATCAAGAAAATCCGACTCAATATCATCGGGCAATTCTAGGAAATCATTCAAGTTCTTTGAATTGACTCTAAAGACAACACCTCTAACATCCAACAAGGCATTTTCAAGAGTAGTACGTTCCTTGTACTCATGATAGAATTCTCTAACCATGGTATCATTCACTATTCTTAGCATATTAATCCATGTACTCCAATTTATCTCAACAATAACCTTATGAACATAAGAACCATTACAAGAATCCAAATCCATACCTTTTTCTTGAATAATCTTTTTATGCCCAAATATTTCCAAAAGCTTCAGCTTGTTAGCTTTGCCAATCTTGGAAGAAGAAGAGGGTTTGGACTTGTCTATAGGTTTAGAGGAACTACTAACTCCAACTTTCTTGTATTTCCCCATGACCTTATGTAGTGTATCACTAAAAACATGAAAACTAATGTGAGTGGAAACATCAAAGCAAGTTAGTGAGACTAAACATATACAAAGGGAAAACATCATTTTTGAACAAATCAATATGTATATTAAGTATTATCATAGGATCTTTAAGATTTATAAAAAATAAGAGTATGCCAACAAACAACAATCTTGAAGAACATGTGAACATATCATAAAAAAGAACAAAAGTTTAGCATATAATGCTCCCCCTTGATAAATACCCTATCTAAGATTTAAATAAACAATTGTTCACAAAAGTAGCCACACAATCACATCACCAAGCAATTTTAATAGATTTTCAAATAAGCTCCATATAAAAGTGAGAGTTACACCAAGATTTTCAATCACTCTCATATTTCTTCAAAAATTGCTAGAGTATCAAAATACTAAATAAGCAAATGTGACTGTGTTAAGATTTTGCTTCAAGTATATGAAAAGAAGTAATTTGATAATTCAACATGCAAAAAATCTCAACATCTACTCATCTTAAGCTTTTCCATAAAAAGGTCAAACCGATTATCATCTAGAATTTTGATTTTAAAGAGAATAGATTTCAATATTTGAGCGTGTGTGTGCATGTGGCTTGTCATTTCATTTCTATTTGACAACCCGAGCTAATTTGATCATTCAACTATACTCCATAAAGCCTTTTTGTTTTGTTTTAGGCTTCAATTACAGATTTTTTTTAAAGATTATTTTCAACACTACTTTGATTTTCCTAACATAAACATATACGCTTCATCGTGGCTATCATTAATCACAATGGCGTAGTTGAAATTTCCATTAAGCAATATAGTGTAATATATACCTAGAGGGGGGGGGGGGGGGGTGTTGGTGAATAGGTATAGGTCCAAATTCTTATTATGCGGAACAATGATTGCTTGTCAACACAAATTAGAATATAATACACAAGTGATACAATCAATGAAGATATGGAAGGTAATGAAAAGTAAAAACAAAACTTGACACAATTTTTTTACGTGGTAAAACCTCCTAAAAGGAAACATCCACGGGTTGAATCCACAACCATCGGCAAGCAAATCCATTATGACGAAAAGGAGATACACACTCAAGGCAATAAACCAATGATATACTCCCTAAGCTATCAACTACTAGTCTACCCTCGAGCCTAGTGTAAGAGCACCTTGCCACAAGCTTTCTAACCAAAACAATACCTCTAGAAAGCCACTCCCTAACCGAGACTATACTCAAGTCTTTAGGAAGATTTCCTTGCTCGGTCTTACTTGAAGCCTAGCTCCTTGCCAAGTCATCCCTTGCTTATCTAACCAGAGTCTCACACTCCTAGACAATACTTTGCTCAGACTTACTTAGAGGTATCACACTACTTAGCAAAGACTTCCCTTGCTTGGAATTACTTATAGCATCACACTTTTAACTAAGTCTTCCTTGCTTTATGTTGAAGAATCACTTAACAATAAGAGACTTCATACCTTTTGCAAGACAAATGATCTAAGTGATGCATATGATGTAAACACAATCAAATAGAGAAAGTTGGTCAAACAAACTCTATGAACATGCAAAAGATAACTAGAATATGCTTTCAACACTCAATCACAAAGTTATCTAGAAATCCAAGCATGTGAATCAATAAGAACTAGATTAGATATGTCAATATTTCAATCACAAATCCTAGTTCTTAGATCATGAAATTAAACCTAGAAGTCAACAAGAAGAACATCATACAAATCATTTCTAGAATCAATTTCATGTGAATCAAGTTTAGCTTTCAAGTACATTCAATCAAAATCATAAAAAGCTATAACTCGAAAATCATTCAAACAAGTCTAAAGTAGGAATCAAAATCTTTCTAGACATTTTTCTTCAATCAAATAATAAGAACAATCAAGTTGATCAAGAGAGAAATGTTAGAAGATAATTACCATATGAAAAGATGAAACTCGAACTGAGATCAGATCACCATGAAATATCTGGACATATTTTCAACTTGAAAATGATTGGGAATTGTTCCTCTCTTCAAGACCAAGGATTTTTGTTTTTGAATCACTTGATTCGGAGTTAAGATGAGAGAGTTATGACAAAAATGAAAATGCTAAAATTGTGTGAGTTGTGATGAATTGAAGTGTGCTTTAAGAGAGAGGGAAATTCAAAGGAGGAAAGGAGAAGGGCAAAAGTGGAATTTCAGCCACCTTTCAGCCACATTCTCGTAGAGGTGCGTGGCCACCACAGGGGCCACCACGGGGAGGCCAAGAGGCCTCTTTCCCGTGGTGGCTACACGCCTCCACGGGAATGAGGAAAGGTGGCCCTTTGCCACTTCTCACCTTCTTCAATCCCTCTCACGCACCATACACGTTCTTCGACCGTTCTTTGGCCTCCAATCTCGGAATTTGAAGTCATCTTTGGATTATGAACCGTAACTCAAC
The DNA here is from genome assembly GCA_035582765.1 of Acer negundo. NCBI lineage: Eukaryota > Viridiplantae > Streptophyta > Magnoliopsida > Sapindales > Sapindaceae > Acer > Acer negundo. Next base: position 25,521,421 of record CM069231.1, on the reverse strand, counting down.
GATACATGAGTAAGACTATGAAACTTAGACAATTGGATATAAAATTGATATGATACACGATGACGAAGACAATGTATTGTAAAAGAACGTAAAGAGACGTAACTTCCTCGTTTGAACTCGAAATGAGATGAGTGAGTAACTGAAACAATCGGTACCCAACAAGGAATCATATAAGATCATATTCTAGTTCAAAAACAATAAAAACCAAACAAATAAACACAAGATCACACAAGTATGCAATTTTCTAGACATAGTCTTAGAACATGAAATTCTACAATGTATGACAATATGAGATCAATGCACGAGCATACTAAATCATGTGTGTGAATGTGTTATTACCAAATGAGCACTACTATGTTAGGACACATATGATTGCAATGTATGTGTGTGCATGTAGCTCAACGATACAGTGACACACATGTATGAATTGTGTGTGTGTGTGCTTACGCCTTGCAAGGGGGAGAAGTATCTTGATACCTTAGTATCCAAGAAAGCGCTTTTCCTCTTGAAGATGATATTTGCATGAGAAGTTGCTTTTCTCCTGTGAAGCTCCTCTTTACCAAGAACCACCTAAGCAACTAACCATTGCAAATAAAAAGAGTTTTGCAATGGAATCAAGCCAATACAAATCTAAATCCTAATAGTGGCCCTTTCCTACATTGGGCGGCTGCACAACCAAGGTGTGTAGCCCTTTCCATGAAGGTGCTCGTTGAGTTCTATGTTGCCGAAGCAAATGGATACCAACCATAGGTCATCTTTAAACGTATTAGTCCTAGGACTTCAAGGTGTATCCAAAACTTACATCAATCAAACTCAACTTACTAAACCAAGCATACAAGAGAAGCAAAGTGCATTTTTGAAACCAAGTTTTATGGCTTAAAAGCACATGATCAAAAAGCAATGCAAAAAGACTTACTTAATATTATTACTTCTCAAGAGAGTAGCTTTCAAAGAATATGAAGCTCATATTTTTCAAAACATGCCACTCAATAATCATACTTACAATAACACACATCATGATTAAGATCAATGTGAACAATTATCACCAACAGATCTCAAGAGGGCAAATGTCAAAGAGGACCATATATACACTATACTAGTTTTCTAATATGACATGCTTCATGAAGTGGTAAAAGCAATGAGTTGAGAAATGAAAATTCAAGTAAGCAAGCAATGTGATATAGAGATACGTTTGTAAGTTATTTTTATCAAATGTAAAGTCTTCACCCTTTTTATGAGTCCTCTTTTCTCTTGTTTGTCCTCATGACAACAAGTTGTTGGTGTGTTGATCCAAGAGACTAAAGACTTAGCATTTCAACTAAAAAAAAATGACTTTCTCCAAAGGTCTTAACATGATTGTCACCATATAGATTTCATAATAACAACTGTTAATGGAAAATTATCACTGGGGTAAATCTCCAAATAACATCTTTAAGGACCAAGATTGAGATAGATCCCGGTCAGAAGGGTATCACGTAGTTCAATACCAATAAGATTCCTATCAAACCAAACTAAAAACTCATAAAGGAAAGATTAACAAGTATGATTTTATTGATAAAAACCTATATACAACTAATGAAATTTTTGGGTTATGGTGATCTGTGGTGGTATTCAATGTTTTTTGTTAGGTGATGGAGATGGCATGCTCGTGCCTGTCAATAAGTAGAACTGAATGCGAGTGTAGGGTTTGGGGAGGTGAATTTTCGTTCCCATTTCTGATGAATGTAATGTTGTATATATAGGTCCTGTTGCTTGCCATGCTCTCCTATAATTTTGGTCTAGGGTTTTGGTGATCACAAGACTTTCCTTCCTTCTAAGAGACAACCTTGTAGGAGTTTTAATTATCTGAATCAAGCGATTCCTTTTGGAGAGGATTCTGATACTAGTAGACTCCTTATTCGAATGGAATTTTTGAGAGGCGGGAATGAGTCTACCTTTTTATCGGGAGATGAACGACCACGTTTCATTCCTCTAGCCTTGGAGCTTCAAGACTTGTCTGTCTGAACAAATGGATATATAATTATGTGAGTATTTCTTATGGTTATCTGGCGAGAGGATCCCATGAGGTATTTGGGTTCATCTGGGTTCTCGTGTACCCCGCCTTTTTCTAGTTTGATGCTTTCCTGGTTAGGTGCTTGGTCGACGGGGTATCCTGATATCGGCAGTTCTTGCAACAGGGTACTTAGCGGATTTGGATGCCAATCTGATGTGGCAGTGAGGTACCCTGTTGATCTTAGTAGCGGGATACCTGACTGGTGTAATAACGGGGTACCTTGCCGAGCTCTATGACAGGATTCTGAGTAGAACTCCACATCAAGTTACTTAGGGGTTACCAAGGTTGCTGGGCTTGCTAGCTTGATCCGAAAGAGGAGGTAGATACCCAGATTTAATTTAGCATTCTTCTTTCTAGGAGTTAAAAAGTGTTTCTTCCTTGTATCCGGGTGGAAAATTCTTCTTTGGTCCTTTGCCATTTTTGGTGGTTAACAACAACTTCTCAAAAGTTAATTAATAGATTTCGACTATCATATCAAAAATGTGAGATAGCTAAGTTCATGTCAAGTTATATAGATACAAAGCAAGAAAGCTAAGTTTCTTAACAACTAGAGATTAATCTTAAAGCTAATTCACTTGTGCAACTTACATTATTGGTAAGAGCACATACCCTTGACAAACATTATCAAGATTCTTATTGACAAGAATGTTGTATCTAGAATGAAGACTTTCTATGACTTGCTCAACAAGAATATCATTGATACTCTTACCTACAACATTGCTAGCAACACATGCTTTGTCAATTTTAGCAAGGTTTCTTTTATTCTCAAACCGGACATTCTTAACATGCTTTTTGACATTTTCATGTTTTCCATATTCAAAAGCTTTAGCATGCTTAAAATGAGGCACAATCTCTTTATTCCTAGATGCATTTTCTATTTCGCAATATTCAATTAATTTAAAGCACTTGAGCTTGATATGGCCTACGATATTGCAAAAATGACATACGGAAATAAAATGAGAGATTTTACCTTCCGGAGTTGGAGAAGCACAAAGGGGAGTTTCAAGGGATACACTGTTCTTCAACTTGTTCTTGGTCTTGGAATGTCTCTTCTTATGAGCTTTCTTATCAACAATGACAATTTCCTCGCTTGTAGGTAGTGATGCTATTAATGGAAAATTATCACTGGGGTGAATCTCCGAATAACAACTTTAAGAACCAAGATCGAGGTTGATCCCGATCGGAGGGGTATCACGTAGTTCGATACCAACAAGATTCCTGTTAAACAAAGGTTAAAAAAATCACACCATAAAGGATTAATAGACGTGATTTTATTGATGATATAACTAATAAAATCATGTCTATGGCGATATGTGACGATATTCAAGGTTTTGTTGGATGAAGGAGATGGCCTGCTTATGCCTGTTGATAAGTAGAACTGAAAACGGATGTCGGGTTTGGGGAGGCCAATTTTCGATCCTCCTTCTTGGTGAATGTAGTGTCGTATATATAGGTCTCGTTGCTTGCCATGCAGTCCTATACTTTCGGTCTAGGGTTTTAGCGTTCACAGGACTTTGTTTCCTTCTAGGAAGCGATCTTATAAGAGCTTTAATTATCCGAATCGAGTGATTACTTTTGGAAAGGATTCTTATAAAAGTGGACTCCTTATCCGAAAGGAATTCTTAAGTGGCGGGAATGAGTCTACTTTTTTTATTTTATTTTATTGGGAGATGAATAACCGCATTTCATCCCCCTAGCTTTAGAGTTTTAAGACTTGTCTGCCTAGACAAACGTATTTCGGATTCTGTTAATATTTCTTATGGTTAACTGGTGAGAGGATCCCTGGAGGTATTTGGGTTCGTCTGGGTTCTCGTGTACCCCGCCTCTTGCTAGTTTGATGCTTTCCTAGTTAGGTGCTTAGTCTGCATGGTATCTAGATATCAGTTGTTCTTACAGCGGGGTACCTAGCTGAATGTAGAAGTGGGGTACTTAGCGGATGTAGTATATGGATGCTTATCTGATACAGCATCGAGGTACCTTGCTGACGTAATGGCAGGGTACCTTGTTGACCTTAGTAGCGGGATACCTGACTGGTGTAATAGCGGGGTACCTTGCTGAGCTTTGTGACGGGATTTTGAGTAGAACTTCACATCGGGCTACTTAGGGTTACCAAGATTGCTGGGCTTGGCTGGCTTGATCCAAAGGAGGAGGTAGGTATCCAGACTTAATTTAGCGTTTTTCTTTCTAGAAGTAGCTCGGCGGTATCTTGGCTTGTGTCTCCTCCCTGTATCTAGGAGGAAAATTCTTCTTTGATCCTTTGCCAATTTTTACGGTTAACAGAAGTCCCCCCTGACTTGAACACCGATGTCTTGTTGGGGTTGGAGTTAGGATTCTACCTTTGCTTGAAGGATTTTCTACCCTGCCTCTTCCGCTTATTTTTTATCTGGCTGGGTACCGTTGCTGGGAAGGAAATTCCCCAAGGTACGCTGGTAATCATTGTATTAGCCACTTGTCAGATGGTGATTGGCTTACGGATTTAAAAACGAACTATTTTGGCACTATTAATGCCAAACCGTCACCGGTACGTCTTTCAAGCACGTTTCCGGACATCAACTCCTTATCAATTCCGGTTACCTTGTGTGTAACCGCCTATCTTTATCTATAAATAAACCGAAATTCTTGGTTCTTTTCTTCATCATTTTCAAAATTCAAAAGCAGAAAAAATAAAACCTAGCCTTTCCTTTCTCTTCTCTTCTCTTCTTACCGGTGATCTTTCAAGCTTTCTTTTTCCTTCTTTAATGGCATCTACTTCAAAACTTCCAACTCATTCCCCAGATCTTCTTCCCACTTCCTCTGAACTTCGTCCAGATTTGCCTCCTTCACCTGTCTCGATGATCTTCTTGAGGGGGGACTAGAGGCGGGTTCTTTGATACTGAGGGGGAAAAAGAGAGGTCGAGGCGAAGTGGATGATTCCGACGATGAACAAACACCGTTGTGCCGTCGTTCTACAAGGAACCCAAGAATCGGGTTGGGTTTCCATAATGGGTCAGAGGACCAGGTCCAACTCACTGACGAAAAAGACACCGGGATCGTTACTGAGGTAGAGGAGGCTGGTGGTGCGCCAGTCGTTACCTTAACTAGGGTGCATTCCGGTTCTTTCACCTCTTTTCACGATAGGTGTATCATTCCCGATTCTGTGTGTACAGTAGAAACCCTGGCTAAGCTACGAAAGGAGTATCGGATACCGGATGACATCGTCTCCCTCTTCCTCATCAGGGATATGACGTCTACACTCCGCTGTGAGATGTCCTTCTCATCCACAAAGTGGCTTTTGAATGCGGAGTCCGGCTCCCTCTCCATTCGACCTTTCTTCAGGCTTTGGTCTCCCTAGAACTGGCACCCCTCCAGATCTCACCAGGTTTCTAGAAGCATCCGACGGGCTTCTTAGTGCTCTGGAAGGAACAGTGTGCGAGAGACAACGTAGACAGGGAGCCGGGCTTTGGCAACCTCTACTACTTATTCCAGATAGCGAACTTAGTACCACGGAGTCAGTTCTATTTGAGGGCCTCTAATGAGATGAAGTTCATCGTTCCTGGTGCGAATGTGAAATATATTGCACCATGGAAAGAAGAGTGGTTCGTTGTAAAGGGAGAATGGGGGAATACGGCCTATATTGGGGGATTTGAAAGCCCCATCCCAACCCAATTAACAGCTAAAGACAAGTGGATGAAATGGGTGCTTTCTCCAGAATCTCGGGATACCCTAGAAAAGATTTTAAAGAGGTACATCAATGTGCAATATCTTACTCTGGATGCCTTGAAAGGATCCTGGCTGGAGAAGTCTTTAAGGATCTCCTTCGCGCTTCCAGGTATAAAAATTTCATCTGTCTTCTTTGTTTATGTATGTGCATTTTCTACTCTCTCTTCCTTACTATGTTATTTTCTTCTTAACAGTCTCTGCTACCCCGCTGGTGACCGGTTCTCCTACTTCCTCTAGGACAGGGACAAGAGGTGTGGCTTTGCCTCATTTTACTTCTCTTGTTCCATCTCTTCCTCCTTCTCCATCCAATACTGCCCAGATCATAACTACTTAACCTGACGCTGTCCTTATCCCTTCTTCTATTTTGGCTAAACCTCCTGCCACGAGCCCTTCACCTCTTCTTGCTCCTGTGGGATCACTTGCCAGGACTCCTGCTGGTTCCTCTACTCGCACCCCAAGACACCAATTCATAAAGGCAATGCTAACTCGAGCTGCCAAAGCCCGAGGTTCCTCAAAATAGTCACAAAGGAAGACCAGGAAAGTTGTTGTTCCTCCTGCTGTGGGTGTTCCCCCTAATCCTCCTCCAGCAACGGTGCCTTCCAAGGAGCTGCCCAGATTTACAGAGAAGGAAGCTGCTCCTTAAACCTATCCCACCGCTAATGTTCCATCGGGATCAGGATCGAGAGGTGCTGTCCATGATAAGGTGGTATCTCTGTTCATGGCATCCTGCCCTAGAGGGAGCTAAACGAGCATGGCGAAGCTTCCGATTGAAATTTTGGCGGCCAAGAGGGCTTTTGTCTTGGCTGAGGTAGCATTCCACCTTTTTTATATTTTTTATTTATTTTTACAAGCGCTGATTCTTCTTCTTCTTGTAGGGTTTTAAATTCTCTTTGGCCATGGAGAAACAGCTGCTGACACTGAAGGAAGCCTACATAGTTCTTCAGGCCAAGTTGGAGGATACCTAGTAGGAGCTGGCTCAAGCCCAACAGAGCATGACCCTCTACTCTAGGCTGCTAAAGCATCTGAAGATGGTAAACAGGCTGCCATGGTGGAGGCCCAGCGCTATCTACGCTGCCTAGATACCGAGACAGTCCGGTCCCTACGTCGGTGTGAGGAGAGAGAATGCCTGAAGATGGAGAAGAGGTTGTTACAGGATGAGAACCATCTTTTAAGGGAGACAGTGCAAAACTTGGAGGCCTAGGAAGGTCCTTCCTTTGAAGATGGGTATTTCACTGCCTGCTATAAGGTGGCCACGGCTTTGCCTCCTCCATTTGATCTTCAGGCGACCTTGAACTGGGACCGAGAACAAATCATGGCGAAGGCTGCCCAGCTTGCGGGTGAGGATCAGGCTCAGAAAGATTCCCCACATGATGATGCCCATCCAGGTCGGAGGTCTAGCCTCCCTGCTGGCACTCAGATTAACCCTCCTTCTACTCAAGAAGGACAAACACAGGACCCCGTGCCTTCTTCTGAAGTTATTCTAATGGAGGAGGAAAAAGAAGAAGATACAGCTAGAACCGGGGTTTTAGAAGTTGAGGCGGACAAGAGTGGTTTGGCAGCCGAGAGAGAGAAAACCAGGGAAGGAGTAACTAGTCAGAGAGAAAACTTGGAGGAAGAGGAGAAAGCCTGACTTGTCTTTCATGTTTTTTTTTTTTTTTTTTTTTTTTTTTTTTTTTTTTTTGTACTCTTAAAAAGGGAGTTAGGCACCTCGTCAATCCAATAAAAGATCTTTATTTGTTGAAATAAATTATATCTCGCTTGCTCTTCTAATTTAGAAAGAAATTAACTTAAAAAAATCTGGACTCAGGGAAAATCTTAACTTAGGAGAAATCCTGAAGATACAGCTAGAACCGGGGTTTTAGAAGTTGAGGCGTACAAGAGTGGTTTGGCAGCCGAGGGAGAGAAAACCAGGGAAGGAGTAACTAGTCAGAGAGAAAACTTAGAGGAGGAGGAGAAAGCCTGACTTGTCTTTCATGTTTTTTTTTTTTATTTTTTTTTTTATTATTATTTTTTTTTTATATACTCTTAAAAAGGGAGTTAGGCACCTCGTCAATCCAATAAAAGATCTTTATTTGTTGAAATAAATTATATCTCGCTTGCTCTTCTAATTTAGAAAGAAATTAACTTAGAAAAATCTGGACTCAGGGAAAATCTTAACTTAGGAGAAATCCTGACTTAGTGGAAATCCTACAGCTTTCGTACTTGTAAACGAATGGAACTAAATTTGGAGACATGTTCCTTGATCGGGATACTTGATAGCCATATAACAATCTTGTACCTTGTCGTTGTAAACACCAACAGGATCTAGCAAGTGAACACGTACCTTTCTTTAATCAGTTTTTAATGAGTATGCAGCAGTTTGAGGTTCTGGATACCAAAATTGATAATCAAGCCTGCTTCAGCTTTAAGTGTCTTTGGAAGAAGCAAGCCATCAGATACCTTGGTAAGGTATCTTATTTCCTCTGATATTCTGTTTCAATAGGCAGTTCATATTGCTTTAGAATCAGGCTTCTCGGAGGTGGGTATACCCCAACCAAGGTAGCTGAAGTGCCTATAAGGTCATTTCTTCTTGGAAAGATGGAGATGTAAGGTATCAGATACCCTAGTGAAGTATCCCGATCCTTATGATGGTTTGTCCTGGTAAGCAACTTAGGCCACTTTAGCACCATGCTTCTTGGTGGAGGGTATACCCCGGCCAAGGCAGTAGGAGCACCTTAAGGTTATTTCCTGGTCTTGAGGATGCTGCAGGCAAAAAAGGCCGCGAGTCCGGATCCTTAGTCTGGTGCTTCTGATCTTTCTTGGAGAGATGGAGAAGTAAGGAACCGAGTATCTCGTAAAGGTATCCTGATCCTTCTGATGGTCTATCCTGGTAGGCAACTTAGGCCACTTTAGCACTAAGCTTCTTGGCGGAGGGTATACCTGGCCAAGGCAACAAGAGCGCCTTAAGACTATTTCCTGGTCTTAAGGATACGGTGAGCAACTAAGGCCGCGAGTCCGGATCCTTAGTCTGGTGTATCATATCCTTCTTGGAGGAGGGTATACCCCGACCAAGGCTATTTCCTGGTCTTGAGGATATGGCGGGCAACTAAGGCCACGAGTCCGGGTCCTTAGTCTGATAACCCAAAATCTTCTTGGAGGAGGGTATACCCCGACCAAGGCAGTAAAAGCGCCTTGAGGCTATTTCCTGGTCTTAAGGAGATTCAGTAATGGCGTGAATTATCTGTCCTAGTAGGCAACTTAGGCCACTTTTAGCACCAAGCTTCTCGGAAGAGGGTATACCCGACCAAGGCAGAAAGATGAGTTATAGAAGAATTATGTAGGGGAGCTTGCAGAGTGATCATTGGAGAATCATGTAGGAGAGATAACTGACTTTATTGAATTTTTCAAATAGTACAATATAAAATCAGGGTGTGTATTCCAGTTGATATAAATTGAATTCCTAAGGGTAGAACTTCCTGAGGTGATCAGTATTCCATGTCTGATACACCAGGTATCCCTCTAGGTCTTCCAGCTTGTAGGCGCCACCCCGGAGCATTGTTTTAATCAGGTAGAGGCCTTCCCAGTTAGGGGCTAGTACACTGTCGGACCTTTTCCGTGTGCTCTGGGTTACCTTTCTGAGGACCAAGTCTCTTTCCTTGAAATGGCGGATCCTCACTCTCTTGTTGAAGTGTTAGGGTATCTTACTCTAGTACACTGCTACTCTTTCGGTGATCCTGCTTTGTGTCTCCTCGAGTAGGTCCAAATTGGCTTTTAACTTAGCTTCATTATCTTCAGGTTTATAGTTTTGAATCCGGAAAGATATAAGCTCATGTTCGATAGGCAAGATTACTTTAGTTCCGATTACCAATGAGTAAGGGGTTTCCCCTGTTGCAGTCTTTCTGGTTGTCCTGTACGCCCATAGCACATTGGGTAATTCTTCTACCCATAACCCTTTCTTCAGTTGGAGCTTTTTCTTTAGGAGCCTATTTATTGTCTTGTTGGTAGCTTCTACCAACCCATTAGTTTAAGGGTGTGCCATTGATGCAAATCGGAGATCAATGTTTCGATCTTCGCAGAATTCTCTAAAGTTGTAGTTATCAAATTGCCTTCCCAAATCAGTTAGGATGGCCATCAGGGTACCGAAGCGGCAAACGATATTCTCTTTTACAAAATTGGTGGTCTTTTCTTTAGTTATCCTAACAAGTGCCTTAGCTTCCACCCAATGGGTGAAGTAGTCTATTGCTACTGCATGTTTGGCCTGGCCGGGTGTAGTAGAAAGCGAGCTGATTAGATCTAGTCCCCAGATAGCAAAAGGGTAAGGTGTACTGATTGAGGAGAGCCTCTCCGGGGGGGGAGGTGAAAGAGGTTTGCTGTCTTCTGGCAAGCCTCTTATGATTGTGTGAATTGTTTTGCATCCTAATGTATAGTCGAACAGAAGTAGCCCATTCTAAGTATCTGGTAGGCTAGTGTCTTGCCTGCTGTATGATTACCACAGTCCCATGAATGTACCTCGTTAAGTGCCCAGGTAGCATCATCTGGGTGAAGGCATCTAAGTAGAGGGAGGGATTTCCCTTTGCGGTAAAGGTATCCATCTACAAGGCAGTACCGGGCAGCGATTCTCTTCAGCTTACGTGCTTGATCTGGATCTATAGGGAGAATGTCACTTTGGAAGTCGTCCGCTATTGGATTCATCCAACAAGGGAATCGGTTGATTGGTAGGTTCTCCACCCCCTGGCTATGCTGGAATAGGGTATTAGTTGGAGGGGTACCCTCCTTGGTAAGGTGTGCCCCTCACCTGCTGCGATCTTGGTTAGAACATATGCCTGATGATTTTTCTCTCGGGGTATCTATTCCATCCTCACGCCTTTAAATTCCAACATTACTTCTCGAACTTTAGCCAGATATGTTACCATATTGTCACCTTTTGCCTAGTACAACCCCAACATCTAGTTGACCACCAATTAGGAATCACTCTTGACTATGAGGAAATCAGCCCCTAAGGCTTCTACTACTCCCATTCTCGCTAGTAAGGCTTCATATTCTGCTTCTTTATTAGTAGCCCTGAACTCGAACCTGAAGTAGTGACTGAATTCGACCCCCTCTGGGTCTATCACAACTGTTCCTGCTTCGTATCTTGATTAACTTGATGCCCCATCAGTGTATAGAATCCAGGTCTTGTTATCTTCAGGCCAGTTCAAATCGGTCTGATTTGGACTGGGGTCGGGCTTGGTAATTGGGTCCGGATTTGCGTTAAACTCCATTACGAAGTCGGCTAAGGCCTATGCTTTGATCGTGGACCTTAGCTTGTATTTGATGTCAAATTGGGTGAGCTCTAGGGCCCATAGAACCAACATGCCTGACACATTCGGCCTTCTGGAGGAATTGTCGTAAGGGCTGATCGATGACTACCACGATAGTGTGTGTGCCTAAAAATAGGGCCGAGCTTTCTGGCTGTAGTTACTAAGGCATAGGCAAACTTTTCCAAGAGGGTATTCTTTTTTTTTTAGACTTGGTGAAAGCATGGCTCACATAGTACACCGGTCTCTGTATTCCGTCACTGCATTCCTTCACTAAGGCCCCACTAGTGGCAGCTTCTGAGACGGCTAGGTCAAGTTGGAGCTCCTCTCATATGAGGGGCTTGACCAGTAGAGGGGGACTAGCCAAATATTCCTTCAAGGCTTGGAAAGCCAACTCGCTTTGTTCATCCCACTTTAGCTTCTTTCCCTGCTTGATAATCTTAAAGAACGGGAGGCACTTATCGGTGGAGGAGGATATGAATCGGTTTAATGCTATTATTCGGCCTGTCAATCCCTGTGCCTGCTTGAATGTTGTGGGAGATTTAAGGTCTAGGATGGCCTTGATCTTCTCAGGATTGGCCTCGATTCCTCTTTCATGTACCATGAACCCCAGGAATTTTCCTGCCACTACCTCGAAAGCACACTTTGTGGGGTTCAGTCTCATCTGGTTCTTCCTAATTACCTGGAAAGTTTGGCGTAAGTCTTCTAGGTGTTGTCCGGCCTCCAAAGATTTTGTAATCATGTCATCTATGTACACCTCCATGGATCTTCCTATCTGCTGCTTGAACAATTTGTTCACCATACGCTGGTATGTATCACCTGCTTTTTAAGTTCGAATGGCATTACCTTATAGTAGTAGAGGCCTTGCCTAGTGATGAAGCTGGTCTTGTCTTAATCTGAGAGATGCATCATGATCTAATTGTACCCCGAGAAAGCATCCATGAAGCTTAGAAGCTTGTTTCCCGCGGTAGAATCGATAAGCTGGTCGATCTTAGGCAACGGGAAGTTATCTTTAGGGCAAGCCAGGTTGAGATCGGTGTAGTCCACACACATTTGCCATTTTTCGTTAGATTTAGTTACCATGACCACATTAGATATCCATTCGAGATATCGAGATTCCCTGATGAACCCGACCTTTAGGAGTTTGTCCACTTCTTCCTAGACTGCGGCGTTCTATTCGACATTGAAGTGTCTTCATTTCTGTTTCACTGGTTTGACGGTTGTGTCTATTGCCAACCTATGAGTGGCCAAGCTAAGAGGAATGCCGGGCATTTCCTCATGGGTCCAAGCAAAAATATCATTGACTTCGAGATCCAATCCCTCTCCAACTTTCACCACCTTAGTGAGATCTTCTCCCTCGGTGGGTATTTCTTTTAACTGATATGCGATACGACCACTGGTCCAACCCCACTCTCCATCCTCCTACTTCTATGACTATGTCTGGTACCTCTCCTTCTTCCATGTCATAATGACATTGTTCCAGTGTATCTGGGTTTACTTCACTGGTCATGTGTGCGCTCTGTCTGGCAATCGCGGAGGGATTGGTGGATACAGTATAGCAATTGCGCGCTGCCTGTTGGTCCCTTCTGACTTTTCATACTTCTGTTCCCACTGGAAACTTTAGAACGTTGTGATAGACGGATAATACCCCCTAATCCCTAAGAGGAAGGGCCTACCTAGAATGGCATTGTAGACAGATGGGGTATCCACCACGATGAACTATATCATCACGTTCTGCTGAAGTGGAGCTTCTCCGACTATCACCGGTAGGATTTTGGATCCCATGGGCATTACAGAGTCCCCTGTGAATCCATACAAAAGTGAGGTGCAGCTGTTGTAGTAGGAATTCTTCAAGTTAAGTTGCTCATAAGCTCCCTTAAATAGGATGTCGACGCTGCTTCCTGTATTGATCAATACACTATGAACCCAGCAATTGGCAATCTGTACGTAGAGCGGGATGGATCTCGGGATCCACTGTTGACCTTGAATATCTCATGACCTGCGTTGAGCCTAGTAATCTTTCTTGCATGGTTCTTCCTAGACTTGTTGGAAGTTCCAGCCAAGGTGGGTCATCCACTAATGGTATGAATCACTTGGATCTACTGCATCAGATCCTTCTCTCCATCCCTCATTTTATCTACCGCCTCCTACATCTCGCTTTTTGCCCGTTTTCATTCCTTGATGCTATCCCATACTTGTTGTAGAAATTTCATCAACAGGCCTCTCCTTCCCAATCCTTCAATCTGATTGCAGAGGCTGTAGCATTCTGAAGTGTTGTGTCCGACATCCTCGTGGAAATTGCAATACTTGTACTGGTTTCTTCTATCAGTTGGGACTTTCATAGGACCCGGCTTCTTGAGTAGGCCTTTGTCCCGAATTGCGAGGTAGATGGTTTCTCTTGAAGCATTGAAAGGGGTTTAGTGATTATATACATCTTCCTTCCTTGCTACCCGGGACACTTCTTTTAAAGGGGCCGCCCTGGGGGCGATCTCCTGAGAGGGGATCTTCTAGTCTGGTACCTTTCTTGGTACGAGGGAATAAGAGGCGGCCTGTAGGTTGACCTGTTTGGTGGCTGATTTTGGAATCTCTTGACTGGTATGGGCTTTGGAGCCTCTTTCTTAGGATGCGAGGCCAGCCGGGCTTCATCATGTTCCACCTTGATCCGGAGTTACTCTTCTATGTCTACCTGTTCTAAAGCTCGATTGTAGGCTTCCTGGTAAGTTTCTGGTGGATGCTTAGCAAAAGAGCGGAATAGTCTACCCGCCCACAAGTTTCTTCGAAAATTAGCCAAGGTTTCTTTTTCGTCGAATACTCCCATTTGGATCACTTCCTTATGGAATTTCTCCACATAAGACCTCAATGTTTCACCCCGCTCCTGGATAACATACTGAAGCAAGATAGGGTCCTTGGGACGAGGCTTGATTCCCTAAAACTGTGCATAGAAAGCTATGGTGAGTTTAGAAAAAGAATCAACACTACCTGGTGGCAATTTCTTGAACCACGTTTTAGCACAGTTAGTCAAGGTAGAGGAGAACATCCTGCACAAGGCTGACCATGTTGCATTCTGGACTTCCATTTGGTGGGCAAAGCTTTTCAGGTGATTGATTGGATCCTCTGTTCCGGAACACTTTCGGAGGGCATCCTGAATTTGGGGGGAGCCCCCCTCCCTGATTCTTTTGGAGAATGGTGCATTCATCTCACCTAGGGGGTTCTTCCGGATTCCTTGATAATTTCCCTTCTTTAATTCTTCCAACTCCTTAGCCATTTTGGCCATCTAATCTTCCAAGCGCTGAGATTTAGCGTTTCCTGATCGAGCCATCGAGCTTTCTTCATCCGAGGTCTTTGAATCAACAACCACATCTTTCCGCTTGGCTTTCTGGTGCCTACTTCTAGGGCTTTTTCGGGATCTGGCGCTTCCTTCTGAGTCTGGTTGTCGAATCTCAATCGCGGACTTTACCAATCGGTGTCTGAGATTAACCTGGCAGATCGGGGTTGGTGGAGATGGTCCTAGTCGGTCAAATACTAGTACCCAGATACTTGGGCCAATGTCTCTTGTGATCCTGGCTACTTCAAAAGGGGTTCCTTGAGCTGTCATTCTGAGTCGGATGGCTTCTACGTAGGTAGCAGCTTGCTGCTCTAGAATATCCGATTGATCTATTGCCCAATCAGATCTCAAGGCAAGGGGCTTGCGAGTGTGAATGGAGGAGGTATTGGTGCCGGATTGTCATTCTTGGATCCTCTGCCCCGTCTTTAAGCTCTTTCGGTGGAAGCGAGTGACAAGGGTCCTGATGGAGTCGGATGGGACTGAGAGGATCTTAGTCTCATCTTTCTGGTTTGCCGCATAGAACAAAGATAGCTTTTCTATAATGTTGGAAAGGTAGTTCCCACAGACTGTGCCAAAAGTGTTAATGGAAAATTATCACTGGGGTGGATCTCCGAATAACAACTTTAAGAATCAAGATCGAGGTTGATCCCTGCCGGAGGGGTATCACGTAGTTCGATACCAACAAGATTCATGTTAAACAAAGGTAAAAAAACTCACAACAGAAAAGATTAATATACACGATTTTATTGATGATACAACTAATAAAATTATGTCTATGGCGATATGTGACGGTATTCAAGGTTTTGTTGG
Organism: Acer negundo; assembly: GCA_035582765.1. NCBI lineage: Eukaryota > Viridiplantae > Streptophyta > Magnoliopsida > Sapindales > Sapindaceae > Acer > Acer negundo. The sequence goes on along the minus strand of CM069231.1, from coordinate 25,506,258 downwards.
ATGATTGAGATGACCTGCTCTTGCATGTTGATAAGTAGAACTAAAAACAGATGTAGGGTTTGGGGAGGCCAATTTTCGATCCTCCTTCTTGGTGAATGTAATGTCGTATATATAGGTCTCATTGCTTGCCATGCACTCATATACTTTCGGTCTAGGGTTTTGGCATTCACATGACATTTTTTCCTTCTAGGAAATGATCTTGTAGGAGCTTTAATTATCTGAATCAAGTGATTCCTTTTGGAGAGGATTCTCATAAATGTGGACTCCTTATTCGAATGGAATTCTTAAGTGGCAGGAAGGAGTCTACTTTTTTTTTATTGGGAGATGAACGACCGCTTTTCATCCCTCTAGCTTTGGAGTTTCAAGACTTGTCCACCTAGACATACGTATTTCGGATTCTGTTAATGTTTCTTATGGTTAACTGGTGAAAGGATCCTTGAGGTATTTGGGTTCGTCTGGGTTCTCGTGTACCCCGCCTCTTGCTAGTTTAATGTTTTCCTAGTTAGGTGCTTGGTCGACAGGGTATCCTAATATCGGTTGTTCTTACAGCGGGGTACTTGGCTGAATGTAGAAGCGGGGTACTTAGCGGATGTAGTATATGGATGCTTATCTGATACGACAGCGAGGTACCCTGCTGATGTAATGGCAGGGTACCCTGTTGACCTTAGTAGCAGGATACCTTACTGGTGCAATAGCGGGGTACCTTGCCGAGCTTTGTGACGAGATTCTGAGTAGAACTTCACATCGGGTTACTCAGGGGTTACCAGGATTGCTAGGCTTGGCTGGTTTGATCCAAAGGAGGAGGTAGGTATCCAGACTTAACTTAGCATTTTTCTTTCTATGAGTAGCTAGGCGGTATCTTGGCTTGTGTCTCCTCCCTGTATCTACGTGGAAAATTCTTCTTCGATCCTTTTCCGATTTTTGCGGTTAACAGATGCTTCTATGAGCTTCTCCTCAATTACCGAGTCGCTTGAGCCTCCTAGAGTCAAATTAGAGATGATCTTATCTCTTTCAAGAACAATCCCTTCAACTTCTCTAAGCTTCTAGGCAAGAGCACTCTTTTCACCAAAGAGCCTTCGAGTTGTTGACACAAACTCATCCATTTGTAGTTTGATCAAATCATCCTTCTCAACAACCTCTCCTAAGGCTATCTTCAAATTCTCTTTAAGACACTTCACCTTAGCCAAAAGATCTATATAGGTTAGATTCTCACTTAAGCACTCTTGATGATTCTGGTCAACCTCCTTGTCCAACAAATCTTGACATACATCCTCTAGAGTAGAGTAAGAGGTCGTGAAGGCAACAAAGTTGCTCACCAACTCTTCTTCACTTGAAGACTCATATCACTTGAGCTCTCCTTCTCACTAGAGTCATTATCTTAACTCAATATGGCCGCCATAGCTTTTCCCTTCTTGTCCTTCTTAGTCTTATCACTAGGACAATCTGAAGCATAATGTCCAAACTTCTTGTACTTGAAGCATTGGACATTTCTATTGCTCTTAGCATGACCACTATTTTCATGAGTAGGAGTAAAAGACTTCTTGACTTCCACATCTTTTAAGTACTTGCCACTTGGCTTGGCACATTTCCTCATAAACTTTCTAAACTTCCTAACCAATAAAGCCATCTCCTCACCATTATCACTACTACTAGCTTCTTTGACGACTTTGTGAGCTAAACCCTTTTTCTTAGCCTTAGGCTTAAAGGTTTGAAGAGACCTTAGCAACTCATCTATGCTCATGATGTCCACGTCCTTGCTCACTTCAATGGTCGTTACCTTGGCTTTGAACCTCTTAGGTAGAGACCTTAAAATCTTTCAATTTGCTTTTAACCGGAGATAGGAACGCCAAGTGCTTGTCATTGATTGGCGATGTCTAGTAGCTTGAATTGAAAGTCATCGAACTTATCTTCCTTACACATTTGTATTGTCTCAAATTGAGTTGTGAGTATTTGAAGCCTAGACTTCCTCACCACTTTAGTCCCCTCATTGGTGATTTGAAGAGCATCCCAAGCCTCCTTTACGGTCTCTAGGTTTTGAATGTAGGAGAATTGCCTACTATCCACACCTTCGAAAATAGCATTCACCACCCGATGATGCCACTTCGCTAACTCAAACTCATTAGTATATCACTCACTCCTAGGCTTGGAAATGATGGTTCTATTCTCAAGTCTCATATTGGGAGAGAGGTAACCTTCTTCCATGGTCATCCAAGCTCTCTCATCAATAGAGCAAATGTAAGCCTTCATCCTCAATTTCCAAAACCCATAGTTGTGACTCTTGAGAAGAGGAGGCCTAGAGTTGGAAGTCCCTTTGGTCATAACATCATTTTATACAACCATGCTTCAAAATCCTAAGCAATTCACACGAGAGTATAAACCGAATCTCATCAAGTGCCGTCTGACGACCTGTTCTTATACCAATTGAAATACACAATCGTAGTTAAACTGCCTAAAACATACCTAGAAGATAGGGGTGAATAGGTTTTTACACCTTTTTTCAATCCCTTGAAACAAACATAATTTTGTCCCCCAAGATAGCTTACATTACAACACATAAACCATACATACATATATAGATAAGATAAGTATGTGATCATTAAAGCATTGTCTATATATCAACATGTAACAAGAGGAAGATTAACATTAAAATACAATAGCAAAGAATACTTGTATTTCCAATAATGTTCAATGTGCTACAAGTGTCAATCAAAATATAACTATATAAAAGAATCAATGAACAAAAGAATTATATATACAACTATGATTAAAATGAATTGCTTACAAATCACACTTAACAAAATCTTGTCTCAAAATATATCACAAGTGAATATTATGCAACAAGATAGAAACATACACATATAAAAATATTAAAGAGAGAGATAGAAAGAATTGAAACATGAGATTTTTTAACGTGGTAAAACCTCCGAGGAAACATCCATGGGTTGAACTACAACCATTGGGTACTATATATATTGGATGATAGATTAGAAATTCCTCAAAAGTGACCGATCCTATGATCTACTTCCTATTGGAGTCTATGTCTACCCAATCCCTATTGGTAGATATGAAATCCCTTAATAATGCGGAACCACCATATATTGGAGTCCATCTCTAGCCAACATCGTTAGAAGATTAGAAATTCCTCAAGAGCCAATGCACATCCCATGCAACACTCTATATTAAAGTCTTTGTTTAACCAAACGCCCGGGCCTACCAATATTGTAGCCAACTCCCTATCCAAGCCTCCCATGCATAGCTATCCGGACCTTCTCAATCCTAGCCATGACTTCTTGCTTGGTTATCCGGATCTCTTGTTCTAACCAAGACTTCCTCGCTTGACTATCCAGACCTCTTGTCCTAGTCAAGACTTCTTGCCTTTTACAAGGACTTCCAAGTGTGATTAATGAATGCTAATGATGCAAACAAGCAAATTCAACATAGAACATGTGATCAATACATTCCATGGAAACTAGACTTAGTCATGTGAGAACACAAGTCAAAATAGTCTAGTCACACAAAATGAATTAAAACCTAGTGCAAGTGAAAAACACCTAACACATGTGGCTCCTAGTTTCATTCACACATTTAACACTTGAATAGATCATATACATGAAGCACATATTCAAGATGTTAGAAACATACACAAAAATGATAGAATCACAAATGTATTTAATGAGTATTCTAGCCAATGATTTAGAGTAAGGATAAAATGATAAATCAATTAAATCCTAGATAGCACTAAAAACAAATAAACATGTACTAATCCTAGAATCGTTCAATCAAGGATCATATCACATTTCAAGGTTATTGATCATAAAATAAATCAATACAATCACAAATAACCCTTGTTATCAAAATAATCACATACAACACTTAAACATATGAAAAACTAGAATCATAGAAAAGCTATTTCACATTTTTCTCTAATTAGACTTGATTAAGTTTGATTATGAAGCTATCTTTCTTAATAGCATTCATAATACATACATACACATATAGAAGAAGAAACCCCAAGGTAATTGATGGCTTAAAAGGAAGAAAACACATAGATAAGTCAAATACCTAAGAATCACAAGCTAGTTCGGTTTTATGGGTAAAGACACTGGAAAACTCTATCAAACAACTGAAAAATTTCTTGGAAAAGGTAGAGGACTTGATTACAAATATTCTCCAACTTGAATCACTCAATTCAGAGTCTGAATGAGAAAGTTATGGTGTTCGGAATGTGAGAAAGATTGGAGTGAAAATTCTGCACTTGATGTTTACAAACTTTTCTTCTTGAAATGAATAGGAGGAAAAGGAGAAACTTAAAAGAAATGAAAGAGAGGGAAAGAGGCAATAAATCAGGGTATGACCCCTCAGCAGCCCGTGAGGGGCGTGTGAGCCTCATGGATCAGAGAGGTGTGTGGGCGTGAGGCTCACGGCCTCCTCACGTGCCTCTCCAAGCTTCGCCATTGGCCAATGCTTGCTTCCCTCGCGCTCCTCTCACGTTCTTCATCTGTATTCGGGCATCTGAACTCTGAATTCAAATCCATTTTTAGATTTTAAATCATGACTCCCTCATACACAAGGAAGACTAAGAAACTTTAACAAAAAGTTGAGAATTCGACTCGGTACACGATGACGAAGACAACACATCGTATGAGAATGCAAAGTAGCTTAACTTCCTAGTTTGGACTCGAAACCTAATGGGTGAGTAACCGAAATGACTGGGACTCAATAAGGAATCCAATGAGATCATGTTCAAGTCCAAAAAACAATAAAACAAAAAGAAATAAATACCAAATCACACACGTATGCTATTTTCTAGACATAGTCATAGAACATGCAAATCACAAAGATTGTCAAATTAAAACTAATGCATGTGCATACATTATGAAGTGTTTGAAAGTGTTATAACAATGATGTTCAACTATACAGGGACACAAATGAATGTCATGTTTGTGTGTGCCTATGCCTTGTAAGAGGAAAGAGGTCTATTATACCTTTGATGAGCAATGTAACTCATTTCCTTTTAAAGACACCATCTTGCATGAAGAGTTGCCAAGTACTCCTTGAAGTTTCAATCATCCTCAATCTAAGACAACTAAACATTACAAGATAAACAATGTTTTGATATGGAATACATGCCAACACAAACCATAATCCTAACACACCCACACGCCCTCACAACACACTTTTTAGACCTTTACATCACTTGGATCTAGAAATCATCTCCCTCATCATCCAAACCAATTTCTTATCCAACTCCTTCACTAAATCATTCTCCACATCACCCATTCAACCTCCATTTCACCAAAACCCAATTACCCACTTAAGGAGCTTTTAATTTGCAAACTTTGGAGGAGGAGAGGACTTGAAGTAAGAGCTCAGTACTCCAATGGGTTCTTCCTTTATTCTTGTTTCTTTACTTTTCCTTTGTGTTTATACTATTAGTAGCTAAACCCTTTTGTGGGAGTTGATGTAATAATTCATGGATTGTGGGCTTTCCACCATTTCTACTATTTGATTTATACATTTCCATTCATTGTGTTTAATTGTGTTTGATGCTCCACTCAGATTAAATAGACACTCTAACTCTTGATCCTTGTTGGATATTAAACTTATTTGAGTTATTGAACTTTTAATGGAATTTCGTCTTGGATTAAGTAGACACTCCAACTCTTAATTCATTTATAGGTTAAATTTGAGCTTATAATGCATTTGATACTCTTCTTGGATTAGGTAGACACTCCAACTCTTAGCCCATGTTAGATGTTTATTAATGATTTTTAACCATGTACACTTAAGGTGATTTTAAACAAGCTCACCAAAATGGAAGGGATGGATTGTGAGCACTCCAATCCAAGCCATCCCGGCTATGTAATCTACCTAAGCTTATTGAAACTCTTCTCTACACTCAATTCAACACTCTAATGGTTGGGTAGTGGATGAGGATAAAGTGGTTTCACAACCACACTTATAGGTAAATTGGCCCTAAATAGATCAAATCGGTTTTTAAAGATTGGATTGCCAATTGAAGGGCTGATTTTGTTTCCCAAATGAAGCTTTCCAAATAAGGAGCAAATCAACTAGTTGTTAGTTTTTGTCTTTATTATTTCCTAAACTTGTTTGCATTTATTTTCCTGATTGTAAGGCATTAATTGCCGAATATTTTATTTCCTTTATCTTTCTTTTTAGGGTTTAGATATTTTTAGTATTTAAGTGACTCATTGATGTATTATTAAAAGACTTTAGAATGAAATAATTATTTGAGAGAACGTTTTCTCTTTGGTTCTTCATTGAACTATGAATTTATCAAGGGTTATACCTTGTGGCGTTCAAAACCCTGACTTATCACTCACCTTCTTCTCTTCTTGAGTGTGGTGTCTACAACCTTCTTGATACCGTTGGTTCTTATCTCTTTATAGATAACGGGTCGCGGTCCTTTATTTTCTTTGTTTTTTATAAACTTGAATTTACAAAACGATCCTTTGAATCCATATGTTGGTTCCGGGTCTCACTACTCTTGGTGAGGTTCATATCAGTTGGTATCAGAGCTTAGGCTTCTAAAATCAGGTTTGATCTATCCCTTTTTTTTTATTCTTATTTCATTTATTTTCGTGTTATCAAAAAGAAAAAAAAAAATTTGATCAGATTTTGTTTCGAAAAAAAAAAAAGTTTGTTCAAGTTTCATTAAAAAAAAAAATTGATCAGATTTTGTTTCAAAAAAAAAAAATTTGATCAGATCTGTTATCAAAAAAAAAAAGTTTGATCTGATCCGTTATCAAAAAGAAAAGTTGATTAGATCCGGTATCAAAAAAAAAAAAAAATTTGTGCGAGCTCATCAGAGGGTAAAAGCCAAAAATCGAGTGAAACACGAGTGTGAGTGCCATCATTATTGAGAATAAACACGTGAGGGAGTGTTTGTGAGGCTTACTAATTTGTTTTTGCAGGTTAAAAAAAAATGTCTGACGATGCACCAGAAAAGATTGATTTCACGCTTTTAGTTGCAAGAGAAGATGATGAGCTATAACGTGACAATATCTTTCACACCCGATGCCATGTTAATGATAAGGTTTGTAGCACTACTATGGGGGAGTTGTACTAATATGGTTAGCACTACTATGGTGGAAAAATTGAATTTGGCCACTTTGAAGCACCCAAAACCTTATAAGCTATAATGGTTGATTGATAGTGAAGAAATCAAGGTGACTAAACAGGTGTTGGTGTCTTTTTCCATTGGGAAGTACAAAGATGAAGTCTTGTGTGATGTGGTATCGATGCATACGAGTCATATCCTTTTGGGGCGACCATGGCAATTTCATAGGCATGTAACTTATGATGGTTGTACAAATAGATACTCTTTTTTACTCAATAAAAAACGAATCACTCTTGTACCCTTAACCCCAAAACAAGTATATGAAGATCAAGTGAGGTTAAAAGAAAAGAGAGATGTAAAAAAGGAGAGTGAGAGTTCAAAAGAAAGAGAGTCAAAAGAAAGAGAGATTGAAATAGCAAAAAAAGAAATCACGGCTGATGATAAAAAAAAAAAGAGACAAAAGAAAGAGATATTGAAATAGCAAAAAAAGAAATCACGGCTGTTGAGAAAAAAAGAGAGAGAAAGCAAGTGAACTTCTATGCAAAAAAAAGTGAGTTAAAAAATGCCTTGTTTTCAAATCAGTTAACTTCTTGGCCTAGTGTTCTTTTTTCACTTTTTCACGACATTGATGAAGTGTCACAGGCTATCAACAACATTATGGTGAAGATTCGAGGACGAATCCTTTTAAAGAGTGGGGGAATGATGAGAATCAAGAAGGATCATCAAATGATCCATTTCTTGTTCCAGTTGGGCCAATTACAAGGGCCAAGAGGATCAAAGAAGTATTTAATGGGGGCTGATTTTGAGTTGCTGAAGTCCAAGTTCGGCCCACATGAAGACCAAATCCGGACTCAACTTCGTGGGCCTCTATAGAGAGCATCTGAAGTCGGATTGTCTATTATAATATGTTTTCGGAAAGCCCATGACGATCTCTACAGATGTGATGAAGACTCCATCCTCCAAAACAGATCACAACGAGCCCAAATTCGACTATCTATTTTGTTGCGCGTGAGGAACAAGCTAGGGTTTGGATAAGTCCGAATTTTAGGATATTTCCTGTTTTATTTATTTTCCAAATAAAGAGTCGATTTGTTTCCCAATTGAAGGGATGATTTTGTTTCCCAAATGAAGCTTTCCAAATAAGGAGCAAATCAACTAGTTGTTAGTTTTTGTCTTTATTTATTTCCTAAATTTGTTTACATTTATTTTCCTGATTGTAAGGCATTAATTGCCGAATATTTTATTTCCTTTATCTTTCTTTTTAGAGTTTAGATATTTTTAATATTTAAGGGACTCATTGATGTATTATTAAAAGACTTTGGAATGAAATAATTATTTGAGAGAACATTTTCTCTTTGGTTCTTCATTGAACTATGAACTTATCAAGGGTTATACCTTGTGGCGTTCAAAACCCTGACTTATCACTCACCTTCTTCTCTTCTTGAGTGTGGCGTCTACAACCTTCTTGATACCGTTGGTTCTTATCTCTTTATAGATAACGGGTCGCGGTCATTTATTTTCTTTGTTTTTTATAAACTTGAATTTAGAAAACGATCCTTTGAATCCATATGTTGGTTCCGGGTCTCACTACTCTTGGTGAGGTTCATATCAATCTCTTATCAACATTTGTTCAATTAACATACACTAAAATGAGAAGAAGACCCAAGGTAAATGAACATTTAAAAGTTTAAAATCAAAAGATAATCAAATGCCTTGTAGAAACATGTGTAGCCACGAATATGATGATAGAACGACAAAAAACTTAATCAAATGACTTCAAAGTTGCTTAGAGATGATAAAGGACTTCAAGACGAAATTTCTCCCTTTTGTATCACTCAATATAGATTTGAAATGAGTGAGTTATGGTTATTTCGAGTTGAGAGAAAACTAAGAGAAATTTATGCACAAGTCTTCTTAGAACACAAATGAGAGAGAGGGGGAATATTTAAAAGAATTACAAGGAATCCTAGATGGAGAGAAAAGGATCTCGGGTAAGGAATGGGGACACGCCACATCAGCTCCCTATGGAGGGCGCGTGGCCTCCATGGGGGTGAAGCGCGTCCTTTCCCGTGGGTGCCATGCGCCCTCTACAGGAGAGGGGGTATATTGGCAATTTGCCATCCCTCTTCCCTTTGCTCCCTTTCGTGCACCTCTCGCGTTCTTCAACCGTTCTCTGACCTTCGAACTCTGATTTTGGATATGATTTTGGATTACAAACCGTGGAGGGCACGTGACCTTCATGGTGGCAGAGAGGTGCTCTTCCTGTGGAGGGCGCATGGCCTCCACATGAGAGGGGATGATTTGGTAATTTGCCACCTCTATTTCCTTTTGGCGCTCCTCTTATGTTCTTCGACTGTTCTCTAGCCTTTGAACTCCGAATTTGAATCCATTTTGAATTACGAATCGTAACTCTCTCACACACATAGACGACTACGAAACTTTGACCCGATACACAAGATCAAAAACCATGCATATTAAACACATAGAAAGTTTCGTAACATCCAATTCGAAACTTGAAAACTTATGAATGAGTATACAAAATATTCGGAACTCAATTAGGAACAATATTAGAACATATTCAAGTCTGATATCAATAAAACACAAACAAACAAACACAATGACACACAAGTATGCCATTTCCTAGATATGGTCCTAGAACATGCTTTTTTACAAATTTTTTCAATTAAAATCGAATGCATGTGCATACAATACCATATGTATGAATGTGTTATACCAATTAAGCACAACAATGCAAGTACACGTATGGATGCAATGTCTGTGTGTGCCTAAACGCCTTACAAAAGGAATGAGGTCTAAATATACCTTTGATATACAACAATGCTTACACTTCTTGAAGGCTTCACTTTGCTTGATGAGTTGCCAATCTTCTTTGAAGCTTGATTAACCATGAACCTAGACAACCAATCAATACAAAGAAAATATCGTTTTGATAAGGAATTATGCCAACATGACTCAAAAACCTAACACTATCGTTGCTACATTGAAGCTACAGTAATTCTACCACTACAACAGGCTCTGCTAGTGTTTTTGTAACTACATGGATTCATGAAATTAGGGTTTTGGCCGATATCGAGCTCTATGGATCCTATGTGCATTGATGCCACTTTGTCTCTTTCGTCTCTATTGGCAGTGCCGAGCCTGGTGGCGGTGTCTTCCTTCTCAGCTAGTCAGGTTTGTCTGAGTACAATGAGTGGATTGACTTCCTCTTCTCGGGTTGTTCCTCTCACATCTGGTGGGTGTGTTCATTAGGTTGTGAGTCGATTCCTTCTCAGTTTAAGGGAGGTGTCTTGGTCATTTTTTCAGATTCAGGTACGGGTCTCATTCAGAGTTTAGACCCTCTAGTCTAGGGTGGTAAGCCTTTTTTGGATCTCTTTAATTCATCTCATGTTAAGACTTTACCGGTGCCATCAGTGCCCTCTAAGTAGGGGGTATGTTTCTGTTCAGGTGGATCTGGGTTCTTATCAAACCTGTCTTGAGTTGTGTAGGAATGCTCTAATTAGTCGTGTGGCGCTTTCCGGTGGTGAGCAGCCTTGTAAGCTTATAGATCTTAAGGTGAGACTTAGTAAGCATTGGATGTTGAATTCCTATCAACACTGTATATATCTGGGGAAAGGCTATTATCAGATTCTTTTAAAGTCTCCTGTTAAGAAGAATCTTGTATAGGAGTTAGGTTCAGTTCATCTAAAGTTGGGTATTCTTCGCCTTCAGCCTTGGGTCCCATATTTTAACCAATTGCAACAGAAGCCCACCAATGCTCAAGTTTGGATTAGGTTATTTGATCTATCATGGGAATAATAACATTCAAAAATTATTTCTGACTTAGCTAGATGGATTGGGGTGCTACTGCAGTTGGACAAGGCTACCAGTGATAGGGATTTTGGTCATTATACTAGAGTTCTAGTTGATGTTGATGTGTCATCAGTGATGCATACTTCATTGGTGTTGGAGAGGGATGAATTTCATAGTTCCTTTATAGATGTTGAGTATGCGATTCTCCTGACTTTTTCCTCCACTTGCTCTTCTACAGGTCATTTGCCTAGTTCTTATCGTTGGAACAAGTCTTCTAAGGTTCCTCCGATTAGTTCTGCAAAATCGACCTAGGAAAAAGCTGGGGATTCTATAATTTCTAGGAATGATGGTTTTTAGCCTATTCAGACCCGTTCTTCTAATTAGGTTTATCGTCATGTTATTGCACCTCATAAGAAGGTCCGATTATACTATGTTTTTTCAGCTATTCACCATGATCTAAGTGGTCAGGATTCAAAGGTTGTCCATACTTTAACAGAGTCTAATTTGATCTCAGGTTCCACTTCATTCATTGGTTTGGTTCTTTCTTCTGATTCTTCTTGGTCGACTGTCTCGTCTATTTCGGTAGTGGATTCAAGTTTGGTTCCTTCAATGATTTCCCAGGAATTTCATATTAGCGAGGGTTCAGGATTTGATGATGAGGTCATTGATTCAGTTTCGGTTTCTAATTCCTCGATTGTTGATTTTTCTTTTAGTTTTGTCAATTCGGCGGTGGGGTTGGTGCATGATTCAATGACTATTGTTTAAAGCTCTTCAGTGATCAATCAGGTTCGTCATATGGTCTTTACCATTTTATCTAGGTCATCTTCTTGTTCAAGTCATACGGCTCATTAGGAAGATATGGTTCAGCATGTTTCAAGCCATCAGTCATCTAAAGTGGCAGTTATGTCTTCAGATCTGAATATCAATATGGATCAGAGTAGTTTATGAGATGGATCTGGTTTTCTCGTTCTTTGGTAATGGATCCTGAGGTGTAGATTCGGCGTTCAGGTTCGTGGTCAGAATCCCAGGCCAAGCTTGGTCTCATTGCAGATCCTTCCTGGGCTTCCCATGTGGAGGAGGGTGAGTTAGCCGATGCTAATGTTACTCAGAGAGCTTTAAAGGTTGAGCGTAGGCTAGCTTCTTTAACAATTTTTGATGATTAATGTTCTCTTTTGAAACTATCGTGGGTTACATGGTCGTGGGCAGGTATTTAAGAAGTTGTGCCATTTACATAGACCTGCTTTGGTTAGTATTACGGAGCCTATGGTGGATTTTGCCACTATCTCTTATGGTTTTTGGTCTTTGCTCGGTCTTCATCTAGTAGGCATGAATGATAGGGGTGGGTTGATTCTAACTATTTGGGTTTTCGCTTGTGCTTCATTTCTTGATGCTCAAATATTTCATCGTCATGAACAATAGCTTACTATTTCACTTTCGATCGGTTCTCGGGTAAACTGGTAAATTTTTTTTTTATGCGAGCACTTATGCGGTGGTTCGTAGGTCACTTTGGCAATCTCTTCGGGATATGGTTATTTTGATTTCTTCTTCCTGGTTAGTTGTGAGGGATTTTAATGTGGTTTTAGATGCTCATGAGGCTTTAGGTTCTCATTTTCCTATATGTGGTTCTTGTGAGGATTTCAAGTCAACGATTGAGGATTGTGATTTAGTTTGTATTCATTCTCAGGGCGCTCGATTCACTTGGGTTAGAGGTTGCAGTACCTGCACTAAAGCTGGGAGACGATTTGATAGAGTTTTGGTATCATATAATTACATTTCTTCTCAGCGGGAAATTTCGTGTCTTGCTTTTCCTCGTATTTGTTCTGATCACTATCCATTGTTGGTTCAGTTATCAGATTTTAAATTTTTTAGTCCTAGTCCCTTTCGGTTTAAGAGCATATGGTTAGAGCATCTTGATTTTATAACGCTACTGTTCGTAGGATTTAGAGCTCTCCTGTTATGGGTGGGCTTCCTCATGTTGTTATCAATAAATTGAGGGGATTGAAGAAGGCTCTCAAGACTTGAAATTGGGTGGTTTTCGAGGATCTTAATTCTTCCATTGATAGGAAGTCTACAGAGTTTCATTCTATTCAACTGGATCTATCTAATTGGGGTTTTTCAAATGATCTTTTTATGGTCGAGGTGAGTGTTCATTATGAGCTACATGTGTTGTTACGTAGACAAGAGTGCTTTTTTTTATATTGGTCCAGAGTTAGGTAGCTTCATGATGGGGATTGGAACATATCTTTTTTTCATGCCTTTATCAGACATATGCAGTATCGTAACGTTATTTCAACCCTCATAATTAATGGGGTTCTCTCGGAAGATCGGCATACCATCAGGGATTATATCATCAACTATTATTTTGACATCTTTTCTCGGATGTTTCTCGAGTTGGAAGAAATTTATCTATTGTAGATAATGAGATTCTTTCCTTAGTGACTATCATAGAGAATGCTTTCTTGACTAGCGTTCCATCTGCAGATGATATCCATGATGCGATCTTTGCTATTGATGTTACTTCTGCCCCTGGGCAAGATGGGTTTTTTGTTAGATTGTATCAGAGATGTTGAGATGTTGGAGGTAGTGACGTGGTTCTCACTATTTAGGATTTTTTCATCACTGGAGTTATTTTCCCGGGTCTCAATTCCAACTTCATTGTTCTTCTTTTGAAGCTGAGAGACTCGATTTCGATTGATCAGTTTCAACCAATTGTGTTTAGTAACTCTCTGTTCAAATTTCTTCAAAGATCATGGCTGATCGTTTAGCTCAGGTTGTGGCCAAGATTATTTCTCCTTAACAGTTCGGATTCATTCGAGACCTGCATATCAGGGATTTTATTGCTTTGGCTTCTAACTGTGTGAATATGTTGCAGAAGAACTGCTATGGGGGTAACTTGGCCAAGAAGATTGATATCCACAAGGCTTTTGACACCCTAGATTGGTCTTTCCTTTGCATAGTGCTTCATGTTTTTGGGTTTTCTTCTATTTTTGTGGATTGGATAGATGGCATTCTTCATTTATCTAGGCTTGCGATTCTATTGAATGGGGTCGAATAGGGTTATTTACGTTGATCTAATGGGGTTCGTCAGGGAATTCTACTCTCTACACTTTTGTTTGGTATTGCTCAAGACTTCCTTTCTAGATAATTGACGAGGGTGATGGGTTCTTCTCAGATTTTGCCGAGTTCTTTCCCAAGGGGTTTTTTTTGGCTCCAACTCATTTGCTATATGCAGATGATGTTCTGATCTTTTACAAAGGCACTTAAAAGAATCTGAAGAATATCATGAGTGCTTTTGGGGATTATGGTGATTTCAGGCCAGTTGGTTAACTGGGGTAAAACCTCTATTTATTTTGGATCTCTTGTCTCCCTTTCTCGAATTGGTAGTTTGTAGTCTCTGGTTGGTATGCAGATTGAGCAGCTTCCGTTCTCTTATTTGAGAGTCTCTTTGTTTCAAGGTAAGCCTCAAAAGGCAATGTTAAGGCCTATTGCGGATAAGATCTTGTATAAATTCTCTAAATAGAAGGGAAGACAAGTCCCTCTCTCTAGTTGGTAGTGCTACTCTGGTCAGGTCGGTCGTCACTGGTTCATTTGTGTACTCTTTCATGATTTACATGTGGCTTTCTTCTTTAGTGTCGCCGATTAAAGATCATGGCTTACTGAATGACTCACTGTTGCGAAAATTCACTTGGAAGTTTATAACCTTTGATGGTTATAATATCATGAGTGCTTTTGGGGATTATGGTGATATTTCATGCCAGTTGGTTAACTAAGGTAAGTCCTCTATTTATTTTGGATCTCTTGTCTCCCCTTCTCGGATTGGTAGTTTACAATCTCCGGTTGGTATGTAGATTGAGCAGCTTCCGTTCTCTTATTTAGGAGTCCCTTTGTTTCAAGGTAAGCCTCGAAAGGCAATGTTAAGGCCTATTGCGGATAAGATCTTATATAAATTCTCTAAATGGAAGGGAAGACAAGTCCCTCTATCTAGTCGGTAGTGCTACTCTGTTCAAGTCGGTCGTCACTGGTTCATTTGTGTACTCTTTCATGATTTACATGTGGCTTTCTTCTTTAGTGTCGCCGATTAAAGATCATGGGTTACTGAATGACTCACTGTTGCGAAAATTCACTTGGAAGTTTATAACCTTTGATGGTTTTATATTCTCATTTCTTCAGGAGAGGTATCTCAGGCATCTGCAAAAGCCTTATGGAGGGTATGTCACCTCCTCGATTTGGTCTTCTTTTCGGATCAATTATAGTTCCCTTCTTAAGAAAGATATCTGGCTGATTGACGAGAACTCTTAGCAGGACTATTGGCATGATAATTGGCCGGGGGATCCCATTTTGGAGCTTTTAGGGATTCTAGATTATTTAGCTAAACCATTTTGGGCGGGGGTCTCAGATTTTATTTAGGAGGGTAGATTGGTGCTTGATGATTGTTTCCGAGTTTGCTTTTTGGATCTATGTTTTCGGATTGACCGGTTTATGATTTCTCTTGCTTTGGATTCTCTGGTTTGGGCAAATTCTCGAGATGGTCGTGTTTCTTACAAGGCTACTTATTCCTAGTTTTTCTGTGATATTCCTCAGATTGTTTGGTGGAGAGATGTCTGGTCCCATTTTATTCCCCCATCTCGCTCAACTTTGACCTGGTGTCTTTTATTGAACAAGCTTCCTACTGAGGATCATCTTTACAATTATGGGTTCCAGTTGGCTTCTCGTTGCATTATTTCTAATGCCAATAGTGAATAGGTAGATCAACTTTTTCTTCATTGTCTCTTGGTAGTTGCTTTTTGGGAGGCTGTTTTCTAGGCTTTCCAGTTACGTGTCTCTGCCGAAACTTGGCAATCCTTTTTCTTACAGGCCATGTCGGTTTCTTTTAGTGAGCAAGTTAGAATTTTATGGAAGGCAATTATCCATGCAGTGATTAGAGGGGGTGTGGACTGCCGATAATCAGTGGATCTTTGAAGGGAAGTCAGCGGACTTTAGATCCGTCATCTCTTTGGTTTGGCGTGCGATTTCAGAGGCTAATCACCTAGAGTTTGGTTGTATGTCGTAATTGTACGGATGACCTTTTTTAATCTTCATCGATTTGGTCTTCGAGGTTGCTCTTCTAAAGCCCCAGTGATCATTAGTATGGTTTGGTCGCCTTCGGCTTCTAGTTGGGTCAAAGTGAATGATGGTGCTGCTATGGGCTCTCTAGGGGTTGGTGGTTGTGGTGGTATCTTTCGGAATTGTAGAGCTTTTATGAAGAGTTACTTTACTATTCCTCTTGGTTAGGTTTTTGTGTTCGAGGCCAAGCTTTTAGTGGCCTTATTGGCCATTAATTTTGCTTGGAAGTATGGGTGGCATCAGATCTGGCTTAAGAGTGATTCTTTTTATATGGTTCAACTTCTTTCTTCTCGTTCTGAGATGGTTCCTTAGAGGGTTTGTCAGGCGTGGCAGTGCTGCATCCTCTAGATCTCATAGATGGATTTTTCAGGTTTCCTATAGTTTCAGGGAGGGGAATCAGGTTGCAGATGTGCTTTCTAAGCATGCCTTGGGGCTTTAGGCTGATTCTTGGTGGTTCTCCGTCCTGCAGTTATTATCTTCTTTAGTTGAAAATGACTGTATGCACCGGAAGTCATTTTATTTTTCTTGATGCTTTCTTTTTCTTTTTGGTGTGGTCTGCGTGCCTCTTTTTGTTTGGGGTTGTTTTCCCCCTAGTTCTTTGAGCTTTGTTGTTTTTGTCACTCGTTACTTTTCTTTTATCTTTTATATATATGGATATTGCCTAGGGGTTTTCAGCATATGATTGTTTGTGATGCTTTTTCCGGTTTGGTCAATCCAATTTTATTATTAAAAAAACTTAAAATTTATAAAGACTAGAGGAGGAAAAAAATAATTTCTTACCTTCATTGATGATTGTATAAGATATTGTCATGTGTACTTACTAAGAAGTAAGGATGAGGCAATTGAAATGTATAAACTCTAAAAAAAAAAAAATAAAAATAAAAAAAAAAATAAAAAAAAAAGATTGAGAATCAACTTAGTAGTAAAGTTAAAGTGGTAAGAAGTGATAAGGTGGTGAATATGTATCACCTTTTGGTGAGCTTTGTGCTCACTAGACTAAAGCCCCCATATACATCTTAACAAAATGATATTGCTAAACGTAAAAACTATACTATAAAGGAAATGGTGAATTGCTAGGTTTTGGGTTTGTCTTGGCATATATTACATATCAGAGGTTTTTCTTGTATTAATTAGTGGTCTTAGAATTGATGATTTGAAGCTTCAAAGAAAGACTCGACTACATTTCATGCAAGTTGGTGTTGTTCAAAAAGGAATGTGCTTCAATGCACAATAAAGGTAATATTGACCTCATTCCTCTTCTATCAAGTAATACATGCAAGTCCGTGTGGATTGGGGATCTTGACGGGCTATCTAAATTTAAGCTTTAATAGACATAACCCAATCACAATCAACAAATGATTCACTAAAGAGCTAAAATTGTACTCTTAAATAAAGATAGAACAAGTAAATATTTCTCATTCATACCCTAGACAATCTTATTAGAGATAGTATATCCTCGTGAATAATATCAGCAATTGCCAAGAGCTATAGACCGCATATAGCTCTCCTAGTTACCATATTTACTCATGACCACATTTTGAACTTACATATTTTGACTTGTCCAGAAGCTATGTTTCAATAGACACTATGAAATTCAGTATGAGCTAGCATGTAACATTCGAAACAGCTAGCATGTAACTTTGTAAATAACTGGCATGTAACTTCATAAATACCTGTCATGTAACTTCAAAAATCAATGTCTTTCCAAAAATGTCACAGTTGTTTTATTTTGATGTGTCATCGTTGTTTTAGGGAATGGGGAACCAAAAACGTCTCCGAGTTTAAGGAGGATATGACACTATAAATTTTTGCAAGCAATTCTAGTCAAGTAACATTCAAAATAACTAGTATGTAACTTAATAAAGCACTGACATGTAACTTTTTAACCAACATTGGCATGTAACAATACTAGAATGTTATCTTCAAACCAATCTTTGAAATATGGAATTTAGTATGAGCTAGCATGTAACATTCGAAACAGTTAGCGTGTAACTTTGTAACTTTTTAACCAACATTGGCATGTAACAATACTAGAATGTTATCTTTAAACCAATCTTTGAAATATGGAATTTAGTATGAGCTAGCATGTAACATTCGAAACAACTAGCATGTAACTTCGTAAATAACTGGCATGTAACTTCAGAAATACTTGGCATTTAACTTTAAAAAATAAATGGCATGTAACTTTTAAATCGACACTGGCATGTACACTGGAATTTTATCTTCAAAATAAATTCATTCAATACTACAGCGTACATATTCAACATGAATTCATTCAATACTGGATAAAGGTGGTGTTGAGAGGGCAAGTTCTAATTCAATTAACTAGCATGTAAATTAAATACAATCGACATGTAATTATAAAATCGACTGACATATAAGTTTAAATCCAATTAGCATGTAAATTTCAATACAACTGGCATATAAATTGCAATGCAACTGACATGTAACTTCTAAATCAGTTAGCATATAAATTGCAATGAAACTAATATTTAACTTGAAATTCACATGACATGTAACTTAGAATACAACTAGCATGTCAAGTCCAATTCAACTGGCATATAACTTGGAATTGACTTGGCATCTAACTTAGAATAAAACTCGTATGTAAGGTTGAATCCAATTGACATGTCAATTTATACAACTACATATAATTTGAAATAAAATAACTCGCATGCTACGTGGTGGTCTTCTTCTCTACATCTGTTGTACTAATACTGTCTACGTGGTCGGTTTGTTGGATGAATGGTGCAGTCCTTTGTTGATTGTGACCGGGTGGTTGTACAAACTCTGCTACATGCCCATTCCTTGTTGCAGAATGTAGGGCAGATTTTGCACTGTTCTTCGCTATGGCGACTACGCTGTCGCTGCTACCTTTCTCCATAAGAAAATTCACCGCTTCTAAATGCCCCTGCGAGGCAGCAGTGTGCAATGTCATAGTGTTCAAGGAATCACACACAATTGAAAGTTCAAGAATAGCATCAATCAGAACCTTCCATACCTCAATATATAGAAAGAAACATTCTAAATATTTGTCAAAAAGAAAAAGAAAAACTTTGATGCTAGAAAAGTCTTGACATTCAAAGTCAAATTTAGCAAAATAATGTTTGTTCTACAATTTCAACAAACCTCAGCATGGTATGTTAAGTTTCTAAGATAATCGACAACTAATTGACAGCAGCAAACTAATTTTACACAAGAACTTCAAGTAAAATCATCTAGAAAAAATTGCATATTGTGTTGTCTAAACAAAATTTCCTTGCTTTGCAGCAATGTGAAAAATGCTAGAAAAGTCTTGACATTCAAAGCCAAATTTAGCAACAATGTTTGTTCTACAATTTCAACAAACCTCAACTTGGTATATGTTAAGTTTCTAACATAATAGACAAAATTATACACAAGAATTTCAAGTAAATCATCTACAAAAACTGCATATTGTGTTTGTCTAAAAAAAAATCTGAAATTGCACAAAAAAATTTACCCAAATTTCCTTGCTTTTGCAGCAATGTGAAATGCTAGAAAACAAATCTCAACATGTTATCTTAGGGGCTGTCCTGTATCATTTTCCAAGACCATTTTCGTTTTCATTTTTCGAAAATGATTTGGAATACGCGTTCGTTACCGTTTTCCATTTTGTTTTCCATTTTATTTTCAAAACAAAAACAAAATGAAAAACAACATCAGTGTTAAAAGTGAAATATTTGAAAAACAAGTTTTAGATGTTTTTCCTTTTGTTTTTCGTTTTGATTTTCACTTTAAATAAAAAAACTCAATTTTTTTTTCCTTTTTTCTTCTTCTTTCTTGCTCTCTAGACCTCTCCAAACCGATGTTCTTCTTCTTCCTCTCCTTCTCTCTTCATCATTGGCACTCTTCTTCTTCTTCGAATCTCTGAGACCGATCTACAAAACCCAAGTAGAGTGGCTGCAAACCGACACCGGAATCAGCCGCCCACGCTGCATGTGCCGTCATCAACTTCTTTTTCCCCGACTACTCTTTCTTCTTCCTTCCGCTGATACAGCCACCGCCTGAGGCACGTGGGCAAAGCCGGAGGCTCGTGCTCATTAATGCTACTGCTATCAATTCTCAACTCAACAACAGATTCTAATTTCTAAGTTAGGGTTTTCTCTTCTTAATTTCTTCTACCTGCAACTAGTATTCAATCCATTTCCAGAATTTACAGTATTCCTTGTTTATGTTTTTAATGGTTTATTTATAAAATTAGAATCATGAGCAACCTATTTTGGAGCAATTAGTTGGATTACTTGAATTGACCTGGAAGCTGGAAGCCTGTGTTGACTCTTTAATTATTGGCCTCAATTGTTTGAAATTGAAGATTTCAGTTTCAGACATTGCTAGCTTGTTTGTAAAACCTATATGGGTGAACAAGTGGAAGCACCATTTACATGGGTCGAACAATACAGCAACCCATCATTTCCTCCTTTAACTGGTTCCAAAAGGAAGGTTGAATGAAAGAAAAAGGAGTTTCTTGGTTGGGGTTCAAAACCACTCAGGCACTCATTGAATTTCTTTGGGAATCAATAAATTTTGACATATTTTGGATAACCTACTGGACGCGTTTTTTACGTTTTCTACGTTTTCATATTCAGAATACAACTTCCAGGATATGCTACCGGACACATTTTTGGATTTCGAAACTGAAACCAAAAACATTGTTTTCATTTTCATTTTTATTTTTAAAAAACAAAAACAAAAACAGCTTTAAAAAACGTTACAGGACGCACCCTTATGTTTCTAACAGAATTCACAACTAACTGATAAGAATTAACAGAAAACTTATTATACTCAAGAACTTCAAGTAAATCATCTAATAAAAAACCTGAAATTGCAGAGAAAATTAAATTTTACCCAAATTTCCTTGCTTTGCAGCAATGTGAAATGCATTGTAGTCGTTTCTAGATTTGGTACCAGACAGCAATATCATGAAACTTGATCTTCTCCTTGACCAAATCTGCATAGCCATACTTAACAGCAACATACAGTGCCATATCAACTATTGAAACAAACATGTGAAAATTGCCCACATCAAACAAACAAATATGAGAATTTCCATTTCCCATTTGAGAAAATTACATCAACCAAAAAAAATCACTCCAAGTTTTCTTTGGTTCCGGTAAATGAAAACCCAAATTCTAATTTCTTTCCAATTTTAATTCTTTTATTCAACAAAATAAAAGTGAAGTTGAATACTACAATCTTCTAGGCCTAGAGAGTCAAATTCAAAAAACACTCATTTGCACATAACCAACACTTAATTTCCGGTTTCCAATTACACAAAAAAAAAAAAAAAAAACAAAAAAAAAACTCAAACTTTTTCTCATCCCAGAAAATTTCTCAGGAACCAAACACAAACCCATATAGGGTTTACTATTAAACAGCTAAATAGATTCACCAAAAACACCACAAACTCAAATAATCAATAAATTAACAACAAAAGAGAAATGAGATAGAGAGAGAAATAAATATGAAAGATAAACAATACAAGAGTCGGGAAAAAAGTGACAGAGAGTTGTTGCCTGATATTAATGTCAGTGAAAGTGATATTGTCAAAGAGACTTTTTCTCTGACGACTTGAACGGCGATAGCGCCGGCGAGAGACAAGAGATGTTGGGATGGAGCAGAGTATCGTTTTCGTTGTTCGATTTGCGGACTTTAAAGTTGTTGCTGAGACTCGATCTGGTTTTTGATGAAAGAGATTTGGTTTGTTTGTTTGAATTTGCTTGAATTCACAGAGAGAGTGAAGAGAGAGAGAGAGAGAGAGAGAGAGAGAGAGAGAGAAATGGATGAAATATGGGAAGAGGAGAAATGTTATCTTAGAGAGAGAGAGTGTGTGTGTGAGAGAGAAATAGAGAATATCTCATTTTGAAGACAAATTAGAGGTATAAGGTGAAGAGAGATTGGAATTTTGGTAGGGAAAATTTAGGGCATATAATACAAAATGGAGGGCAATTTTGGTAATTCAAGTATAAAAATAACAAGAATAATAAAAAATAAACTTTAAGCTAAAAATAATAAGTCAATAAATTTTTTAATCATTCCTTATAATTTCCTCTTTAATATAATGCGAGGTTAAAAATATGAGTGTAAAGATGTGTTGGGATATCAGATTCATAAATAAATAATTGGGTGTTGATAGTAATACCTATAAAACTTATTAGTACACCAATATTTTAGTAAAAAAATTAATTATAAAATATCTTAATATAAATTTACCAATGAGGACAATTACTTAAATTAAAAATAAACCAAATACTATATACACTTAATAATTACACTGATATCTTCAACTCTATTTCTTTATTAAAATAATAATAATAATAATAATAATAATAAAACTTATGATAAATCTTAACATATGATAAACTCTAATTTTTATGATAAACCTTAATTAAACTCTAATTTTATTTTAAGTATCAAATTTTTTCATCATCACATAATTATCATATTGTTTTTATCTTTCTATTATGTATAGTTATGAACTCTATCGATAAACAAAATATATATATATATTTTTAAGATAGTTGTAGATATCAAAAACTTTTTTTTTTTTTTTTTTTAGTTTTTTTTAGTTTTTTAAGATAGCCGTATAAATAAGAGAATTCCATATTGAAAATATCTTGACTCCATAGATAATTCGGTTCTACTTATTCCCTTTCATAAGTGATGTAGTGGAAGCTATAACGAGAAAAACTCGCAAGACTAATTCAAAAAGCAACCTATCAATATTATGTTGATCCGTGCACGGATGCCGGAATATCAAGCTTCAAATACGACAATCGACTTCGCGCACGAAGGATGTTGTAATTAGATAGTTAAAAAACAATCTCAGAATTTTTATTAATCAAAAGCTAATTAAAAAAAAAAACCCAAATACATACTATTAAATAGCAAAAGCAATTCAAATGACTCGAAATAACCTAGATTGCTGAACAAGAAAAGACTTACAATTATTTTTAATGGTGTATATTTCATGGGTTTTGATACATTTTTTGATTATATTGTCGGTTTTGAAAATCAATTTTGAAGTTTTCAAAAATTTTAAGTTTTTGTTGAAAGTTACATGATGGACTACCCAGATATGGCATGATGCACAACAATCTGCACATATATGGCATGATGGACTATCCAGAAATGACATCATAGACTACCTAGAAATGGCATGATGAACTCTCCAGATATGACATGATGAACAATAATCTACCTAGAAATGGCATGATGGACTGTCCATATATGGCATGATGAACAATAATCTACCCATAAATGGCATGATGGGCTACACAAATATGACATGATATTGTAATTTTGTTAACCTTCCATTGCCTAAAAGCAGAAAATGCTACAATCCCAATATTGATGTTCAAGCTCCACAAGCAAATTTTTTTTACAAAAAAACAATTAACCTGGCTGCCCAGATATGTCATGACCTGTTTTAACTGACATGAGAAATGTAATTCCTCATCCAAAACGTTCATACACTCCAATATGTCCACACACATTCAAAATGACATAATTGTTACGTTTTACATATTTATGTTTGAAAAAAAGTACACATTGCATGAGCCATCATTTAGCAATTCAAAAATGAAAATCACGTCGGTATGCAATTGTAGAACATCCTCCATGCAGCTAGTTTTCTGAATTCGGATATCTTCTCTTTGGTGAATGTTAAGGCGCGTCTTGTAGGCGTTTTACACATCTAAAGCCACTGCACACCAATATGATGGTGATTTGGCTTGTCCCTTGCTCTGCCATCTTCAGCCTCCGGGGGCGTGGCTAGCCTTAGGGATGCATCCGTGCATTTTGTATAATAATGTTGAGTCGGTGGTGAAAGAGCAGTATGATGATTATCTGAAAAGATTTCAACAACTGTGATTATTTATCTATTCAAACAATAGTCCAACACCATGTGAACCCCTTTCAAACCAATTCGAAGCAAAGCATACAACCGAATGAGAGACATCATACTTCATAGACACTCTTAATAATGAGAATTGGGAAGCTAAAAAACACAAAGAAAACATAAAAACAAGATTCAACAGTACTGCCAGATACTACTTTCTGTTATTTACGCTAGTCAAAACAAAAACATCTAAAAGCCCTGTAATAATTGATCCTGAGACAAAAAAAAACCTTTGCATTTATGACTCTGAAGCTCCCAACTCCAAGCCCATACAGCATTGAAGCAAACCACAAGACAAAGCAAACCCCACTTCACAATCTCAACAATGAGAGGAATTTAAAAGCAAAAACACAAACTTAAAGTGGTATAGATTATACTACTTAAATTGCTCAATCGGTGAATAGAGCGCTCCACAATCAAAGAAACCACCACAGTGACAGTCAAGACAATAGCAACAAACCATGTAGGCGTTAAAGCCAATGAGCGCATTTCTCCACTATTCTAATCATTTGTCTCTCCCATCCTAACACTAAGGGGCCGTTTGGTATGGGGTAATCAAAATAATGTGATTCCTGGATATGTGAAACCCAGGAATGTGATTCCTAGGAAAATTATATACATGTGTTTGGTTGTGCATGGGAATATTATCTCGGATTCCTAGGAATGTTAGATAATTGTGTTTGGTTGTGTATGGAAATCTTTTTGTCTTTAGACATAAAATCATGCCTAAATTAATTTTTTTTTTTTAAAATCATACAAAAAAGCACGAGTTTCAAGTTCATCGGAAACTGAATAATCAAACAAAAAGGCAACACTCAGTCTAGTTAGAATTGTTAGAGACATGAACTAAATTGAAGACAACAGATCACTCGAAACAACGAAAACCAATTCACAACAGATAAATATGAAAAAGAAAAAGAAAAAGGAATGGACAATTACTAGTTTGCTGAGAATTGGTTGGGAACTCCACGTGCTTGTTTTGAGCATCACCTTCCATATCTGAAGTGAAACAGAGTGAACTCGGCTGCTTAATTGAGACAGAGAAGCTTGTTCATCTTCGATTTGAATCCCTAACAAGTAAGCCACCGGCCACCGCTATTATACACTTGGGTTTTGAGAAAAATTATAATACAACGGAAAATATTCATGCGATTTACAATTTAAACATGACAATTCTTCTTTTTTCTTTCCTCGCTGGTTCGTTGAACCATGTCTTCATCTCTCACCTGCACCAATGTTACAGAATTGGTGGGCATCATCGAAGCTCCTCGAAGTTTCTTCATCTCATCGAAGTGTCTTCATCTCCTTAACGCACCTGCACCAATGTCTTCATCCCCGGCGAGAGGGAGAGTACAGAATCGAAGCTCCTCGTCATCGTCTTCATCATTGAAGCTCCTCGTCGTCAGCGTTATCATCGAAGCTCGTCGTCGTCGTCGTCGTCGTCATCGAGCAAACCCAGATTGATTGGGTTTGGGTTTTTGAAAAATTGATCGATTGTTAGGATTGGGATTTGGGGATGAATTGAAGAGGAGAAGATTTGATCTAGGGTTTGCGTGATTGAAAATTGAAGAAGAAGAGGTTAAGGATTAGGTATTTCATTGAAAAGAAATGGGGGATTTTTGTGTTATCAAAAGCTGCATGAAGGAGAAGAAGAAAATAAAATAAAAATATATTTTTTTAATGAGGTGGGTCTCACGGTGGGAATCAGATGGAAGGGCATCTGAAATCCACCTGTTAGGGTGGAATTCATATTACCCCCTTGGAGGGTAATGTGATTCCCATAGGATTCACTTTCCCGAGAATCTAAAAATGCAAACCTAGTAACAAACATGGGAATCTGATACCAAGATCACCCCATACCAAACGGCCCCTAACTTACAAACATTTGAAAAAAATCTTTCCTTCAAATCTAACCCCAAAAATTCACTCTTTGAAAATTGAAAAATCTAGTAGGTTTTTAATTTTGAGTCACTCAATTGCTCACCCCCCAATCCTTTTTTACATAAAATCTACTATTGTAAAGAACAACAATACAAATACACAATCCCTCAATCGTCTAGCTCAACTCGAGACTATATTTTTTACTACTTTACTACTACAATTCTATCACCTGAAACTGGAATTTACAAAGGGCAAACTTTATGTACTTATAGTGATTGATTAACACGAGATACTAGGAACTGCTTAACATAAAACACCATTACTAATCGTGACATCAACTAAACTCCCATGCCACCCATTGTTTCTTATGGTCTAATTTGTTACCCACCCCTACTCAACTTTTAAGCACATTCGAGGCAAATAAATCCACCTCATAAAACAAATTATCAATTTTTTTACAAAGATGTATATCAAACCAAACTCATGTCACAACTTGACCCTTCAAACCTTTTTTGACCAAAATCTCAAAACTTAAACTACCAACCACAAGTAATAACAGAAGACAGCGACACAAATATAATATTGGATAAACAGCCAACAAAATATGCACACAAAAAAAACCAGGGAAACAGACAAAAGATACGTACTCCAACATTATGCTTCCAACTCCTGGGAAAAGTCCCAAGCTAAATTGCCATTGGTCATGTCACAGGATTCGGGCAACATTAATTTTACATTAAATTAAGGCGTATATGCAACGTGTCAAAGATGTTAGTATTGTCATAACTAATCAGTTAGTTTGTATAGATCAAATAAGCACACCATTAATAGTTAAAGCTTCAATAAACAATTTCGAACCTGGGTACGTACAACTTCAATAGCATTCTCAAACATTTGTCTCGCTCCTTCAATTTGTATCTTCCCATGTCTCTTTATGAATTTTGAGAGGCATGTGACTGACATATCCCTTACATGCATACACTGTAAATGCATCTCCAAAGTATCTATGCTTCTGGAGAAGTTGAAAAAGAAAGAAATATGTCAATATACAAAATCCAATAAAGGTAAAGGGAATACCATGGAAGAGCTTGTGGAGAATACATCCCTACTTCAAGAAGTAGAGCATAATTAATCATAATCTAGGGCGTGGCAATTCTTAAATCCCAAATCTGCTGATAAACAGCTAAAGTAGACTTTAAGTTACGTAGACACTCTTCCAAATCAACAAAAAAGGTCCGATGCGTCAAGCATTTATGCATTTGTAAAATTGAAAAATCTATTAGGTTTTTTATTTTTTTTTTCACTATCACATAAACCCTAGAAAAGTAATGAACGAAAATGCAGTACATGGGCGAAATGTAATTAACGAAAATGAGATGAAAGGTAACCTTTAATGGCCAAAACGGAAAACCCTCTCGCGCGACAGTGAATCAATTGAAAACGGAAAGCTTCTTCTTCTCATCGCTGCTAAGGGAATCGCGATAGATGGTTGTTCTTCGTGCCGGTGGGTACTCTCGTGGCGCCTCTTTCTCTCTGACAACGACGGCTTCTCTCGCGTTGCCTCCTTCTCTCGCTTCAATCGGCAAAGGAAAGCTTCTTCTCTCGTCGCCTTCTTCTCTCGTTTTTCAGACAAAATTGAAATTGAAAAATAATGAAAACAGATGTAGGTTAACAATTCATTAAGGGCATCTTTGTCTTTTTACATGGTTTGTTAAAAACGAATTTTTACAACAACCCAATTAGAAAGGAATTTCATTTGGTTAAAAAAAAGGAACGTTTGTCTTTATGGCCTTTCCTAAGTTTTAAAGAGCAAAAATGTCCAATTCTAAATAAAATGCATTTGTGTCTTTTTTTAAGTCGCTTTTACAAAATTACCCTCAATTTGATTCATATCAAAATGACCTAGTTACCCTTCTTTATTCCTCTAAATCTATGACGTTACCAAACTGTCTTCCTTAGCGAAGAAGCTTCATTAACCCCTATTCAGGATTTTCCCTCTAACACACTACCCCAAACAATCCAAAATTGCGGAATTTTGAATTTGAAACATCAAACATCCATCAGAACCAGAGCAAAGAAGAAGAAGAAGAAGCCTAGAGAAGGGAACGAGAAGAAGAAGAAGAAGCCAAGAAGAAGAATTTTCCCTCTAACACACTACCCCAACAATCCCGATTGAAATTTGAAACATCAAACATCGCCCAAACATCTATCAGAACCTAAGCCTCGAAGAAGAAGAAGAAGAAAAAGAAGCCCAGAAGAAGGGGGAACGAGAAGAAGAAGAAGAAGAAGAGAAGAGACTCGGCGACGGTACTCAACATCAAAACCCGAGCTTGAACAACGAAGAACAAAGGTATTGTTTTTATTATTATCTTGTGTAAATGGTCTTGTGGAAATGTTTTTGGGTTTGTTTGTTTTTAGGGGCATTGTATGTTTTATGATATTAATTTTAATTTGGTTTACTTTGATAGTTATGGTCTAGGGCTCATGTTTCTCCTTTTCTTTCTTCGTGTTTTTGTAGTAGTTATGGTGAGACTGTTATGTTATGTTGCTAGTTGTGGCATGGGAGTCTATTGTTAGTTTGTTTCTTGGTGTTTGCGTTCCTCTGTTGCTAGTTTTTTGGTATTTGTTGTTATAAGGCCCGAGAACTATAGGTGTGTCATGGGAATTAGAGGTGTAGCTAAGGAATTAGAGGTGTGGCCCGGGAATCTGGTCAATGTTAATATGAAGCTTCACATCTCAGTTTCACACTTCAATTTTCTAGGTTTTATACAAGATTAACAGGTCTTACATGAATTTCCTTGGCTTCAGTTTCACACTTGAGATTCTTGTGCCTTATATGCAGTTCCCTGTCTTTTTCCTTTTTACAATGCAGTTTGTTCTATTTTACTATGTTTAATCTCTATTTAACTTTGTTTGTTTTTCCTGTTTTGCCTAAGTATGGGTTATTTTTGTTTGGTGTTAAAGCAGATGCCTAAAAATCCAAATAATAGTTTATGGCGTTTCTCAGACCACAGATAGTGGGTGGTTTATGTGAGAGTAAACTCTCAAAGCAAGAAAAATCTAATTACAGATATTAAGGAGGTCCTAAGGAGTTGTGGCACGATGGAAAGATTTAAGCAAGACCCGATTGGCAAATACTTGGATTTGCCACAACTGTTGAAGATTCATGGATTACTTATGCACAATCTTTTAAAAAGGGAGGTTATTATTCCCAAACAAACAGAAGATGAAATGTGGCTAGGTATTGGTAGGTCGAAGGTTCGTTTTGGGAAAGAAGAATTTTGTGTTTGTAGTGGTGTGAGAATGGGTCCGCTGCCTCAAACTTTCAATTAAAAAAAAGATGCTAAAGAAGGCTCTTTGTTAAAGAGATATTTCAAAGAGAAAAGGCCGACTGCTGACCTCTTGTATGCCACTTTGAAAAAGTGCACGCGCGAGGAGGGTGAAGACGTATTAAAGATGGCGTCCATCTTTATGGTTAGCCAATTTTTGGCATAGATGATGGACGGAAAGCTATTCCTGGATGGATCTTTACATTAGTTGAAGATGAAGAAGCTTTCAAAAAGTTTTCATGAGGGTCTTACATATATAGTATTACACTGTTTTGGCCGAAAAGATTTACACAGCAACACCTTCACATACTGAGAGGTACAACTAAGGAAGAAGAGAAAAAGAAGGAGGAAGAGAAAAAGAAACATGTATAAAGAAAGGGGAAAAATAAAATAAAAGGAGAAGATGGAGAAAATGAAGATGGAGAAGAGAACAAAGAAACAGAAGGGCAAGATGGAGAAGTGAACAAAGAAACGGAAGGGCAAGAAGTGGATGAGAACAAAGAAATAGAAGGGCAACAAAGGGGCGTGTATGAAAACAACGGAGGGCAACTCCCGAAAATTCAGGTGTCGGTAGAGAAGAAGAAGAAATCCAAGTACTATACACTAAATATATTCGGGTTTACTCTACCATTTCAGGTATGACTTATATTTTCTGGACCTTTGTACATTACACACAATATTCGTGTATATAATAATAGAATAACATTGTATGATATTTAATTAAATGGGTATGGGCCGTGGAGAGAATTACTCAATTGTCGGATGTTGTTGGTACACGGTCTGGTACCGGGTTTCCACGTTTTACTAAATGGAATTTCAATAGAAGGGTTACCAATATCGAATCCAGATTTATTTCAACGGTGTGTATTTCACTAGTTTTCCTTTTTTTAGTTTTATAATAATACCGAATTATTAAAATGCAACTCCATAACATTGATTTTCGTTACACATGCATATGTCATTTATTCCTTCGGAGGTTAAGACATATGAGAAGGCGTCGGATTACTATAAGTCCTTGACGCTGAACTATGTGTGTGGCCCATTGATACACAAGGGGAAGGGTTTGTTAAAGGCAGCTCAAAATGTAATTGTAAAAGAAGAGAATGTTGGTTCTAATAAAGACCATGATCAGAATTTTAAATTGGATGGGGGGGATGAATCTATGCACAACCGTACAACAGCATCCGTTGTGAGATCACTAGATGATCCCCCATCAAGGAAGAAGTTGTTTGATGATACTGATTTCCAAACTCACAAGGTACGATTTTATTTTACGAGAATATTAAGTGTAATTTAGTATAATTGTTTAGTATCTCTTATTAGGGGCACTTGTAAGCTTTATATATTGTGAATGAATGATATTGTGGTGGGCAATGCAATTCTTGAATAGATATTTCCAATAGCATTTGAAGATTCTTTCCGTCTCTCAAAATTAAAACATATATATAAAAATAGACTTTGGAAGAATTATTTAGGATAATAATTAGTATTGCTTGGATGTGCATACTCACATATAAATGTTGACACTTGTATTTTGGTTATTGAAATCTACATTTCAGACTTCTATTCAGCTATTGATTCCCTGATTAAGCAAAGCGATTCAAATACTGTGAAATTGATTAAGGAAAGCGATAAACGACATCTTTCTTCTTTTAGAGCAGAACTTACAGCACAACTTACTAAGTTAAGAGAAGAAATGAAGGTAGGAGAGATAAGAGAAGAAATCAAGGTAGGAGATACACCGACCAAGAGATCAACAGAGGGAAATCAACAAATAAGCAAGCAAAAGAATGACAAGGTTTCTAAAGAGGTAATATATCGTCATCCCTTAAACTTGGTACTAATATAATCATTCTTTTTCTATTTATGATACTGTAGCCATTAATGGATTACTTATACTTGTTAATGTAGGATCTTGATGGTGAGATTTTGTGCAAACTAGTGGAAAAAAGTGATGCTGCAAGCAATTGGAAAATGGAAGAGAGAGATTCTAATAAACATTATAGTGATCCTTAGGCTGATGCTCCAGCAGATTCAAAAATGGTTGAGGTACATATGGTTATCAAGTTTTTGTATGTATATCAATTTCATTCGAGTGACTTAATATCTTTGTATATTTAGGATGTGGACAACCAAACTATCCTTGATGAAAATGAGTTGAAGGAGATCAACAAATGTGTTGACCTTTGCATTGAAGATATGGTTCAGAACACAAAACCGTTGACAAAGAAGTCTGTCGAATGGTCCATAGATATGGATGATGTCGCTTCCCCGAGTGTTGTAGCTTATGATGTGGTAGACCCAAGTGTGACATACAAGGATCAGGACAAGGCTAAGGACAAGGCTAAGGCTAGAAAGCGAATAAGGTATCTTAACTGTCATTGGATCAATCCCTTGGCGAGTAAAAGATTGAAATCAAGTTCTTCGGACAAACCTTCCACCCAAGGTGAAATAACCGATGTTGAGTTCACGACCTTTTTGAAGACCAAGCAACACACCTAGTAAGGGTACATTTATATTCTCTAATATATTCCTAGTATAATGTTTATTAATGTGTGAATTTTTTTTTTGATATAAATTAAGTAATATTGACAATTAACAGTTTATATACCGGGCAATTACAATTTATAGAGCATCATGAGTTCAAAGAGCTGGGGGACCCAAGAAAGTTGATATTGGATATGGTAAATTGTTTTCAAATTTCCCTCTTGTTGATCATTTGCAAATCAAATGTTTGTTGGGCTTTTTTAAGAGTGGATTTGTTTTAATTCTATATATGACAAAATATAATACTTGATGAGAATAAGGGAGCTGCACTAAGGGGTCCATTGCTTGTTCCGGCTGGTCTAATAACAAGAGCGAGGGCCAAGAGATTCAAAGAGGCACTCAACAGCCTGAATCAAGACACTTGGGCTGATTCTGAAGTTATAAAGTCCAAGATGAACCCACATGAAGACCAATGCTTAATTAACGTCATCAATGCAATTAATTGGGCCGAATAAGAGAAGCTTAGGTGTGAAGCACAAGCTGGGGTGTGTGGAGGAGATTTAATTTTAGTTTTTTCCTTTTTAGTTTTTATAGAATAAAGAGTTGATTTGTTTCCAGTTTTAGCTTTCCAAATAGGGAGCAAGTCAATAGTTGCTTGTTTTAGTTTTAGTTTTATTTTCTTTCCCGTTTGTAAGGCCTTTACCTAATTTCTCTTTTTTTCCTTTCTTGTCCATTAGGGTTTTAGTTTATAAGGAACCCTCTAATGTATTATTTCGACAGACTTTGATTGAATTAAAAATTGAGAGGATTCTTTTTCTCTTTTGTTCTTTGAGAACTATTTGACTTATCAGATTTTCTCTGTGGCGTTCATCCTTGACTTATCAATCAAGTATTTCATCCTTGATTGTGGCGTCCTCCTTATACCAAGGTTCACATCTCTTTATAGGTGTTGGGTCGCGGTTTCCATCCAAAAACCTAAGCTTAGAACGATCTTAGGAATCAAATCGGCGAGGTTCGTATCATTTGGTATATCCCTGTTCTTCTTTCTTCTTTGATTTCGTACCATCAAAAAAAAAAAAATATTGATTCCGATTGATTAAGGTCAAAGAAAAAAAAAAGTTCCTTTGAAATGCCATATAATTGAACTTATATCAACTAGTGTTATTCTACTTCTTGATTTCGTGCATTGATATTCAAAAAAAAAAAAAGCCGAAGAATCTCATCTTTGTTATTCTTGTTCTCTTACTTTTTCATTCCAGACTCTTTGTGATTTGTTTCGTGTGAACGTGGCTAAGAAATCATGGTTATTGTTTGATTAGTTTGATAAGAACTTTTGAGAAAATAACGAGTGGAAAAAGGCAAGAGTGGTGAGTACATATTGAGGGTAAAAGCCGATTTTTATTATGTGAAAACACGAGTGTTGAGTGATCTGAATTTTTTTTTGATTGAAACACGTGAGGGAGTGTTGTGCGGTTTTTTTTTTTCTAATTGTTAATTTGTAGGGAAAACATGTTCGAAAACAAAGATAAAGGCGTTACTGATGATTCTTCCATACCGGCGGACCTAAAACTTTGGAATGAGGCATTAGTAGGAGAGATGAGACGGATGATGAGGGGTGAATTGGAACAATTACATGAGCGCTTAGATCAAGTGGAGAAATCACGCACGGAACAGCCACAACCCGTTTCACAAGCACGTAGGAGAGAGAGAGTTCTGGTTAGAGAAGAAGTCAATGATTATTATGGGGATGATAATGACATAGAAGAGGATGATCGCATGTCCAATGTGGATGCGGGCAGATTTAGGCGTGGAATTAGAGGTAGAGGTGCTAGTTTTGGGAATAGAGAAGATAAGTATGGGAATAGAGGAGATAGGTATGGAGAGAGGGTTGATAATAATTTGGATAGTATTAAGGTGAAAATTCCAACCTTCCAAGGTAAAACTGATCCTGAAGCTTATTTGGAGTGGGAAAAAGAATAGAATTGGTGTTTGATTGCCATGACTATTCCGAGTTGAAAAAGGTGAAGTTGGCTGTCATAGAGTTTACTGATTATGCTATTGTTTGGTGGGATCAACTGATTGTGAGTAGGAGACGAAATGGAGAGAGACCTATTGAGACTTTGGAATGAAATATTTATTTGAGAGAACGTTTTCTCTTTGGTTCTTCATTGAACTATGAACTTAATCATCAAGGAATCGTGGCTGCTTTGATTTGCAAGAGAGAGGAAAGAAATCGAAGCTTCAACAATGGAGAATGAGTTGGAAACGAGAATGATTGAACGAAGGAGAGGATGCTTTCAGATGAGGCTGCTGTCTGATTTTGGGAAATTGCGTTAAAGGCAAGGACAAAATTGGAAAATTAGTAAAATTTCATTTAATATTACTATAGCGCGTTTTCTAAAAGCAGAAGCCAAAATCCAAAAGCATGTATTTGTAGCTTCTCAAAAACTTAGCTAGGAAAAGCTAAAAGGGACCAAAAGCACTTCCTCACGATTTTACTAAACACCCTGTCTTTGGTCCGGAATCACTTTTGGCCCCAAAAGCAGCTAGAGAAGCAATGCCAAACTGGGCCTAAGTGCTTTAAGTGTTTGGGAGCAGGTCATATTGCATCACAATGTCCAAAAAAGAGAGAAATGGTTTTGAAGGATGGTGGTATCGAATCTGAGGGTGAATCTGATAATGAGTACATGCCACCTTTGGAGGATGCAAGTGAAAATGCATATCCGTTGGTGGAGAGCTTTTGGTTGCAAGAAGAGCTCTTAGTGCTCAAGTCAATGAAGATGCTGATGTACAACGTGACAACATCTTTCACACCCGTTGCCATGTTAATGATAAGGTATGTAGCATGATTATTGATGGGGGGAGTTGTACTAATGTGGCTAGCACTATTTTGGTGGAAAAACTGAATTTGACCACTTTTAAGCACCCAAAACCTTATAAGCTACAATGATTGAATGATAATGGGGAAGTTAGGGTAAATAAGCAGGTGTTGGTGTCTTTTTCAGTTGGAAGATACAAAGATGAAGTTACTTGTGACGTGGTGCCAATGAATGCGGGTCATATCCTTTTGGGAAGACCATGGCAGTTTGATAGGCATGTGACTCATAATGGATATACTAATAGATACTCATTTGTACTCAACAAAAGGCTAATCACTCTTGTACCTTTAACCCCAAGAAAAGTATATGAAGATCAAATGTGGTTAAAAAAAGATAGAGATATAAAAAAAGAGAGTGAGAGCTCAAAAGAAAAAGAGTCTGAATTAGCAAAAAAAGAAACAAAAGTTCAAAAAGAAAAAGAGGCTGAAGAGAGAAAAAGAGAGAGAAAACAAGTGAGCTTTTATGCAAGAGAGAGTGAGATAAAAAAAGTTTTGTTTTCAAATCAGCCGATGATTGTACTTTTGTACAAAGAGGCTTATTTTAGTACTAACGAACTTGACTCTTCTTTGCCTAGAGTTGTTGTTTCAATTTTACAGGACTTTGATGAAGTGTTTCCCGAAGAGATGCCTACTGGTTTACCACTAATAAGGGGGATTGAGCACCAAATTGATACCCGGAGAACCTATCCCAAATAGACCCGCATACAGAAATAATCCGGAGGAGACAAAGGAACTTCAAAGGCAAGTAAATGAGCTCATGGAAAGGGGGTATGTGCGTGAGAGTGTGAGTCATTGTGCAGTTCCCATATTACTTGTGCCTAAGAAGGATGGAACATGGAGGATGTGCGTTGATTGTCGTGCCATCAACAATATCACTGTAAAGTATCGACATCCTATTCCTAAATTAGATGGAATGCTTGATGAATTACATGGTTCTATTGTTTTTACTAAAATTGATCTTAAGAGTGGATATCATCAAATTAGGATGAAAGAAGGTGATGAGTGGAAAACTGCTTTTAAAACAAAATATGGTTTATATGAGTGGTTAGTTATGCCTTTTGGATTAACTAATGCACTAAGTACTTTCATGAGATTAATGAACTATGTTTTGCATGCTTTTATTGGAAAATTTGTGGTTGTTTACTTTGATGACATTTTGATTTATAGCAAAAACCTTGATGAGCATGTTGAACATTTAAAACTTGTTTTAGGAGTTTTAAGAGCTGAAAAGTTGTTTGCTAATCTCAAAAAGTGTACCTTTTGCACGGATAAGCTTGTATTTCTTGGTTTTGTTGTTAGTGCTAAAGGGATTGGGGTTGATGAAGAAAAGGTTAAGGCAATTAAGGAGTGGCCGAAACCTACAAATGTGGGACAAGTGAGGAGTTTCCATGGGTTGTCTAGTTTTTGTAGTAGGTTTGTTAGGGATTTTAGTAGTCTATAAGGTATGTTTTACTTTCTACTTTGGATGCTAGAATGCTTGGTTTTGGTTACATTAAAGAATTATATGTGGAAGATTCTGATTTTGGCAATGTATTCAATGCATGTGAAAAGATTGCATTTGGCAAGTTTTATAGGCATGATGGATTTTTGTTTAGAGAAACTAAATTATGTGTGCCTAAGAGTTCTTTGTGTGAATTGCTTGTTAGAGAAGCTCATGGGGGGTGGTTAGATGGGGCATTTTGGGATAGCCAAGACACTAGATGTTTTGCATGAACACTTCTTTTGGCCTCATATGAAATGTGATGTCGAAAGAGTTTGTGATAAATGCATTACATTTAGACAAGCTAAGTCTAGGGTACAGCCTCATGGTTTGTATACTCCTTTGCCTATACCTAGTGGACCTTGGATTGACATTTCTATGGATTTTGTGTTAGGTTTGCCTAGATCAAAGAGGGGTAGGGATTCTATATATGTGGTTGTTGATAGGTTTTCAAAAATGGCACATTTCATTCCTTGTCATAAAACTGATGATGCATCATATATTGCTGATTTGTTTTTCAAAGAAATTGTTAGATTGCATGGCATGCCTAAAACCATTGTTCCGGATTGAGACGCTAAGTTCTTAAGCTACTTTTGGAAAACTTTGTGGGGTACGTTAGGAACTAAACTTTTATTTTCTACTACTTGTCATCCACAAACTGATGGTCAAACTAAAGTAGTTATAGGACTTTATCTGCCTTGTTGCGTGTTATGATACAAAAGAATTTGAAAACATGGAAGGATATTTTGCCGCATGTAGAGTTTGCTTATAATAGGAGTGTGCATTCTACAACTCATTTTTCGCCTTTTGAAATTGTGTATGGTTTTAACCCATTGACTCCTTTGGATTTAATTCATTTACCTGTGAATGAGCATGTTAACTTGGATGGGAAGAGAAAAGCAGAATTTGTTAAGCAAATCCATGAAAAGACTAGACAAAACATCGAAAGGAGAACTGAGCAATATGCCAACCAAGCTAATAAAGGGCGCAAGAAAGTTGTGTTTGAGCCCGGTGATTGGGTGTGGTTGCATATGAGGAAGGAACGGTTTCCAGTCCAGCGGCGTTCTAAACTACTTCCAAGGGGAGATGGCCCATTTCAAGTGATTGTTAATAGGGAGCAAGTTAATAGTTCCTTGTTTTAGTTTTAGTTTTATTTTATTTCCCATTTGTTAGGCCTTTGGTTGATTTCTCTTTTTTCCTTTCTTGTCCATTAGGGTTTTAGTTTATAAAGAACCCTCTAATGTATTATTTTGGCAGACTTTGACTGAATTAAAAATTGAGAGGATTCTTTTTTTCTTTTGTTCTTTAGGAACTATTTGAACTTATCAGATTTTCTCTGTGGCGTTCATCCTTGACTTATCAATCAAGTATTCCATCCTTGATTGTGGCGTCCTCCTTATACCAAGGTTCACATCTCTTTATAAGTGTTGGGTCTCGGTTTCCATCTAAAAATTAGAGCTTAGAACGATCTTAGGAATCAAACCGGCGAGGTTCGTATCACAAACTTTCTTTATGTCTTTCGAGCGTTGTTTTTGGCATGCAAACTTTTTTTTTGGCATGTCAACTTTCTTTTTGGCATGCGGGAATGCTTTTTTACACACGAGAGTGCTTTTTATTTGTCTAACATGCTTTTTAGTTTCCATACTTTCTTTTTGGCTTCCGAGCATTCTCTTTCGAAAGCAAACTTTGTTTATGGCTTTCAGGCATTCTTTTTGGTATGCAAACTTTATTTTTGGCTTTCAGCGTTCTTTTTGGAAAGAAAACTTTTTTTATGACTTTTAGGCGTTCTTTTAGACATGCAAACTTTCTTTTTGGCATGTCAACTTTTTTTTTTTGGCACGCGTTAATGCTATTTTGATCGTAAGAGTGCTTTTAAGGTCTCTAACATGTTTTTTAATTTCCATGCTTTCTTGGAAAGCAAACTTTGTTTATGGCTTTCAGACGTTCTTTTGGCATGCAAACTTTATTTTTGGCTTTCGGACGTTCTTTTTGGAAAGCAAACTTTCTTTATAGCTTTCAGGTGATCTTTTAGGCATGCAAACTTATTTTTGGCATGTTAACTTTTTTTTTTTTGGCATGCGTGAATGCTGTTCCTAACGCGAGAGTGCTTTTCACATCTCTAACATGTTATTTAGTTTCCATGTTTTTTTTTTGGCTTCCAAGCGTTCTTTTTGGAATGCAAACCTTCTTTATGGCTTTCGGGTGTTTTTTTAGGCATGCAAACTTTCTTTTTGGCATGTCAACTTTCTTTTTAGCATGCGAGATTTCTTTTTTTAAAGCGAGAGTGCTTTTAGGTTTTTTAGCATGCTTTTTAGTTTCCATGCTTTCCTTTTGACTTCCGAGCGTTCTTTTTGGAAAGTAAACTTTCTTTATGGCTTTCGGGTGTTCTTTTTGGCATGTAAACTTTCTTTTTGACATGCGGGAATGCTTTTTTGTACACGAGAGTGTTTTTCAGTTGTCTAATATGCTTTTTAGTTTCCATGCTTTCTTTTTGGCTTCCGGACGTTCTTTTTGGACAACAAATTTTCTTTATGGTTTTCAAGTGTTCTTTTTGGCATGTCAACTTTCTTTTTGGCATGTGGGAATGCTTTTTTGCACACGAGAGTGCATTTCATTTGTCTAACTTGCTTTTTAGTTTCCATGCTTTCTTTTTGGCTTTCGGGAGTTCCTATTGGAAAGCAAACTTTCATTTTGGCATTTCAACTTTCTTTATGGCATGTGGGAATACTTTTTTGAACGCGAGGGTATTTTTCAGTTCGCTAACATTCTTTTTCGTTGCCATGCTTTCTTTTTGGCTTCCGAGCGTTCTTTTTGGAAAGTAAACTTTCTTTATGGCTTTCAGGCATTCTTTTGGCATTTCAACTTTCTTTTTCGCATGTGGGAATGCTTTTTTGAACACGAGAGTGCTTTTCAGGTCTCTAACATGATTTTTACTTTTCTTTCTTTCTTTCTTTTTGGCTTCCGGTCATTCCTATTGGAAAGCAAACTTTCTTTTTGGAATGTCAACTTCCTTTATGGCATGCAGGAATGCTTTTTTTAACACGGAGTGCTTTTCAGTTCTATAACATACTTTTTAGTTTCCATGCTTTCTTTTTGGCTTCCGGACGTTATTTTTGGAACTGAAACTTTCTTTTTGGCTTTCGTGCTATTCTTTTGGCATGCAAATTTTCTTTTTGGCATGTCAACTTTCTTTTTGGCATGCAAGAATTCTTTTTTTAACGCAAGAGTGCTTTTAGTTTGTCTAGTATGCTTTTTAGTTTCCAGGCTTTCTTTTTGGGTTCCAGGCATTCTTTTTGGAAAGCAAACTTTCTTTATGGCTTTCGGGTGTTCTTTTTGGCAAGCAAACTTTCTTTTTGGCATGCGAAAATGCTTTTTTGCACACGAGAGGGCTTTTCAGTTGTCTAACATGCTTTTTAGTTTCAATGCTTTGTTTTTGGCTTACGAGCATTTTTTTTGGAAGGCAAACTTTCTTTATGGCTTTCGGGCGTTCTTTTTGGTATACAAACTTTCTTTTTAACATGTCAACTTTCTTTATAGCATGCGGGAATGCTTTTTTGAACTCGAGAGTGCTTTTCAGTTCTCTAACATGCTTTTTAGTTTCCATGCTTTCTTTTTGGCTTCCGGGCTTTCTTTTTGGAAAAGCAAACTTTCTTTACGGCTTTCGGGTGTTCTTTTTGACATGCAAACTTTCTTTTTGACATGTCAACTATCTTTTTGGCATGCAGGAGTGATTTTTTGCACACGAGATTGTTTTTCAGTTGTCTAATATGCTTTTAGTTTCCATGCTTTCTTTTTGGCTTCCGGGTGTTCCTATTGAAAAGCAAACTATCTTTCTGGCATGTCTTCTTTCATTATGGCATGCGGCAATGTTTTTTTGAACGCGAGAGTGCTTTTCAGTTCTCTAACATGCTTTTTAGTTTCCACACTTTCTTTTGGCTTTCAGGCGTTCTTTTTGGAAAGCAAACTTTCTTTATGCCTTTTGGGGCGTTCCATTTGGCATGCAAACTTTCTTTTATGCATGTCAACTTTTTTTTTTTTCGGGCAAGTAAATAGTGTCATAGAAAGATAGAAAGAATGTACAAATACAAAAGGCATAACCCAGGAAGCAAAGCAAGAGCTAAACAAAGGCTCAAAACAAGCATAAACGCATGAGCAAACAAGAAACAAGAGCTCAAAAAGGGCTCAAAACAAGCTCAAAGAAAAGAGCACTAAAATCAAGAGCATGTCAACTTTCTTTTTGGCATGCGGGAGTTCTTTTTTTGGCATGCGGGCGTTCCATTTGTTTAGCATACTTTTTAGTTTCCATGCTTTCTTTTTGGCTTCCGGGCAGTCTTTTGGAAAGCAAATTTTCTTTATGGCTTTCAGAAGTTCTTTTTGGCATACAAACTTTCTTTTTGGAATGTCAACTTTCTTTTTGGCATGCGGGAATGCTTTTTTGCACACGAGAGGGCTTTTCAATTGTCTAACATGATTTTTAGTTTCCATGCTTTCTTTTTGGCTTCCGATCGTTCTCTTTCGAGAGAAAACTTTCTTTATGGCTTACAGGTATTCATTTTGGCATACAAACTTTATTTTTGGTTTTCGGGCATTCTTTTTGGAAAGAAAACTTTCTTTATTGCTTTCGGGCGTTCTTTTAGGCATGCAAACTTTCTTTTTGGCATGTCAACTTTTTTTTTTTGGCTTGCGGGAATGCTGTTTTGAACGCAAGAGTGATTTTCAGTTCTCTAACATGTTTTTTTCGATGCATTCTTTTTGGGTTCTGGGCATTCTTTTTGGAAATCAAACTTTCTTTATGGCTTTTAGGTGTTCTTTTCGGCACCCAAACATTCTTTTTGGCATGTCAACTTTCTTTTTGGCATGTAGGAATGCTTTTTTGCACATGAGAGTGTTTTTCATTTGTCAAACATGCTTTTCAGTTTCCATGCTTTCTTTTTGGCTTTCGGGAGTTTTTTTTGGAAAATAAACTTTCTTTATGGCTTTCGGGTGTTCTTTTTGGTATGTCAACTTTCTTTTTGGCATGCGGGAATGCTTTTTTACACACGAGGGTGCTTTTCATTTGTCTAACATGCTTTTTAGTTTTTATTCTTTCTTTTGGGCTTTCGGGCGTTCCTTTTGGAAAGCAAACTTTCTTTTTGGCTTTCGGGTGTTCTTTTTGGCATGCAAACTTTCTTTTTGGCATGTCAAGTTTTTCTTTGGCATGCAGGAATGTTGCTTTGAACGCGAGAGTGCTTTTCAGTTCTCTAACATGCTTTTTAGTTTTCATACTTTCTTTTTGGCTTCCGGGCGTTCTTGTTGGAAAGCAAATTTCCTTTTTAGCTATCGAGCGTTCTCTTTGGCATGCAAACTTTCTTTTTGGCATGTCAACTTTCTTTTTGGAATGCAGGAATACTTTTTTGATCGCGAGAGTGCTTTTCAGTTCTTTAACATGCTTTTTAGTTTCCATGCTTTCTTTTTGGCTTCTGGGCATTCCTTTGGGAAAGCAAACTTTCTTTTGGGCTTTCGAGCGTTCTTTTTGGCATGCGGGAATGTTTTTTTTAACGCGAAAGTGCTTTTCAGTTCTATAACATAGTTTTTAGTTTCCATGCTTTCTTTTTGGATTCCGGGGCGCTCTTTTTGGAACTCAAACTTTCTTTTTGGCTTTCGAAAATTCTTTATGGTATGCAAACTTTCTTTTTGGTATATCAACTTTCTTTTTTGCATGCATGAATTCTTTTTTTAACGCAAGAGAGCTTTTAGTTTGTCTAGTATGCTTTTTAGTTTCCAGGCTTTCTTTTTGGCTTCCGAGCATTCTTTTAGGAAATCAAACTTTCTTTATGGCTTTTGGTTGTTCTTTTTGGCATGCAAACTTTCTTTTTGGTATGTCAACTTTTTTTTGGCATGCGGGAATGCTATTTTGCACACGAGAGTGCTTCTTCATTGTCTAACATGCTTTTTAGTTTCCATGCTTTTTTTTTGGCTTACGACCATTCTTTTTGGAAAGCAAACCTTTTTTTATGGATTTCAGGCGTTATTTTTGGCTTGCAAACTTTCTTTTTGACATGTCAACTTTCTTTATGGCATGCGGGAATGCTTTTTTGAGCTCAAGAGTGCTTTTCGGTTCTCTAACATGCTTTATAGTTTCCATGCATTCTTTTTAGCTTCCAAGCATTCTTTTTGGAAAAGCAAACTTTCTTTATGGCTTTTTGGCGTTCTTTTTGACATGAAAACTTTCTTTTTAGCATGTCAACTATCTTTTGGTATGTGGGAATGATTTTTTGCACACGAGATTGCTTTTCAGTTGTCTAAAATGCTTTTTAGTTTCCATGCTTTCTTTTTGGCTTCCAGGCGTTCCTATTGGAAAGCAAACTTCCTTTTTGGCATGTCAACTTTCTTTACAGCATGCGGGAATGCGTTTTAGAACACAAGAGTGCTTTTCAGTTGTCTAACATGATTTTAAGTTTCCATGCTTTCTTATTGGCTTCCGGGCAATCTTTTTGGAAAACAAACTTTCTTTTTGGCTTTCGTGCATTCTTTTTGGCATATCAAGTTTCTTTTTGGCATGCAGGAATGCCTTTTTGAATGTGAGAGTGATTTGCAGTTCTTTATGCTTTTTAGTTTCCATGCTTTCATTTTGGCTTCCGGGCGTTCTTTTTCGGAAGAAAACTTTCTTTTTAGCTTTCAAGCGTTCTTTTTGTCATACGGGAATGCTTTTTTGAACCCGAGAGTGTTTTTCAGTTCTTTAACATGCTTTTTAGTTTCCATACTTTCTTTTTGGCTTTCGGGCGTTCTTTTTGGAAAGCAAACATTCTTTTTGGCTTACAAGCGTTCTTTTTGGCATGTTAACCATTTTTTTTTGGAATGTCAACTTTCTTTTTGGCGTGCGGGAATGCTTTTTTTTAACGCGAGAGTGCTTTCCAGTTATTTACCATGCTTTTTAGTTTCTACGATTTCCTTTTGGCTTCCGGATGTTCGTTTTGGAAAGCAAACTTTCCTTTTAGCTTTTGGGCATTCTTTTTGCCATGCAGGTTTAATCCTATTGGCAATGATCTTGGCAATGATCCTGGCAATGATCTTATAGAGAGTGTTGCAACAAGAGATAGGTCTAAAGTCTTTCATCATAGAAGGATTAGGGACCAAAGAAATAATCGTAGCATTGAGTTCCTTAAGAAGATGACCAGATCTAAAGAACTCTTGGATAGCATTAATCACATCTTCACCAACAATGTCCCAAGTTTTCTTGAAAAAATGAGCGTTGAAGCCATCGGGACCAGGGGCCTTGTTAGGGTGCAGAAAGAAGCAAACCTCACGAATCTCATCATTAGTGACATCTCTATCCATTAAATTAGCTTGATCATTGGAGATGACATTATCAATAATATTCCTCAAAGTACCAATACCATGTCTAGTGGGCATAGCGCAACCAAGAATATTCTGAAAATTACGAATAGCTTCATTCTTAACCGGAATGTCACCTTCAATCAAGGAGCCATCATCTCCAAAAATAGAGTGGATCTTGCTTCTATTCCGCCTACCATTGATAGCTTTGAAGAAGTAGGAAGAGTTACGGTCACCAGCCTTGAGCCATTGGATTCTAGATTTTTACCTGAGGAGGTCCTCATCAGCCTGAAGAGTCAAAGAGTAGCTGTTTATAAGCTCTTTTTCCCGAATTCTGAGGTTAGTATCAAGGGGATGCAGATCAAGAAGGAGTTGACAAGCATCTAGGGCAGCCTTAGCTTCAATCGATTTAATTGACACATCCACCTTGTCATTGTTAAAGGTCTTTAGAGCCTTCTTCAAAATACGGAGCATAGAGCAAAGCTTGTATTGCATAGTGCCATGAACTTGCTCCTGTCAAAAGGTCTTAACCAAGGGGAGAAAGTCCTCTCTATCCGTTAGAAAATTGAAAAACTTGAAAGGGTAGTTTTTCTTATTACCTGGCAACCCGAGCTTGACCACGGATGGGCAATGGTCCGAAATGCTAGGAGGAAGGAACATTGCTTCTGAATGCTCAAACTTGACAAGCCATTCATTATTGACAAGAACTCTATCCAATTTCTTAGAGATGCAACCATCACCTCTCTTGTTGCACCATGTGTGAAGAAAGCCCGAGAAACGAAGATCATCAAGCTCCGAAACTTGAAGACAATCAACAAATTCCTCTATAGCAACGGTAATTCTAGAGCAGCCCCCAATTGACTCATCAATCCTCCTAGAGACATTATAATCTCCAAGTACAATCCAAGGGGAACCTTGCTGGTTTGAGCACAAACTTTGCCAAAGAGCTCTTCTTGATCTGTCCTCATTAGAACCATAAACAAAGGAGATACAAAACTGATCATTAGTATCCATGATACAAGCATTGAATAATCTGATCCATTTCACTAATTTTAGTGATTGTGAGAATTCTCGGATCCTAGCCAACCCAAATTCTACCAAGACCATGACTATTGTAATTGTCTAACATATCCCAATCCTTAAAAACTGAATTAAAAACAAGAGGCTTTTTGTTAATTTTCACCCTTGTTTAAATTAAACAAATAAGACTAAGCTTTTGATCTAGCATTCAAGGGTAGCATTCAGGCCCCTAATGTTCCAACAAGCGATATTAATCATTGAGAGGTTGAGAAGGCATCACCTTAGCTTGCGAGCTATTATCCTTGTCTATCTTAGCAGCCCTTTTCTTCTTCTTCTTCT
The DNA here is from genome assembly GCA_035582765.1 of Acer negundo. Taxonomy (NCBI): domain Eukaryota; kingdom Viridiplantae; phylum Streptophyta; class Magnoliopsida; order Sapindales; family Sapindaceae; genus Acer; species Acer negundo. The sequence goes on along the minus strand of CM069231.1, from coordinate 25,461,618 downwards.
TACTAGAGGAATCCATGGGGCTGGAGAGCCCTATAATTTTAACCCCATCAATATTTTTGATCTTTGAGTACCAAAGGGAATGGTCCGAAGAGGCTGTAGTAGGAGAATCAACATCATTACATTGGTTATTTCATTGGTCAGTACAAGAATCACCATCCGCATCAAGAACAGCAAACTTGTTAAAGGTATCAAAACCCTTTTCCTTGGAGAGATCATTGCATTGGTCATGAATAGTCAAGTTGGTAAGATGCAAAGAAGGCACATTTTCCACATTACAAGAGGAAATAACTTCATCAACATTCAATGAACCAATGGGAGGAGGTTCCATATCTGCATGAGGTGAGGAAACTAGGGACGCATCCCCTCTAGTAACTATCCTCCATTCTTGTTTGAGCTTGGGAGCATAATTAACATCAGAGGGAGGGTGTACGGGCTTGAACCGAGAGCAAGTCGCAATAGAGTGGCCAAAAGACTTGCATTATGTACAGATTTTCGGTTTCCATTGGTATTCAACCAAGATTTCCACATTTTCACTAGGTTTTGGATCCGAATTGTCACCCATAAATAGGTCGAAGGAATCCACTAGGTCACAAGAGGCATCAATTTCAATACAAACCCTGGCAAAGGAGATTCTCTTCATGGATTCGGTTAGGCTATCGGCATAAAGTGGCTTCCCAACCGCACTAGCAATATGGCTCAATCCCTCTTCATTCTAGTATTCATGAGGAATGTTGAAGAGCTTGACCCAATCCGGAATTTTGGAGTAGGAATCTTTAGAAAGAATGAACTTAGGATGCCATTTTTTAAGGATCACCATCCTTCCAGCAAATAACCAAGGGCTGGCCTCTAACACATTAGAACAAGCTTCATCATTCGAGAACTTGAAGAAGTAAAACCCCTTATCATTAGCCAAAACTTCCAGCAAACCACGATTGCCCCAAATACGCATGACAATGTTGTTAACTAGAGAAAATGGGAGCTTTTTCTCAATAAAATAACCCACCAAGCAGTTCTTCCAAGCTTTAGAGCCATCCTTTGCAACTCCCATGGGTGGGGAGACACACTTCCTATTTCCACTTTGTAAGGGCTGATAGAATTTTAGGTTAAATTCAAGTTTATGAAAAACAAAGAAAATAAAGGACCGCGGCCCGTTAGCTATAAAGAGATAAGAACCAATGGTATCAAGAAGGTTGTAGACACCATACTCAAGAAGAGAAGAAGGTGAGTAATAAGTCAGGGTTTTGAACGCCACAAGGTATAACCCTTGATAAGTTCATAGTTCAATGAAGAACCAAAGAGAAAACGTTCTCTCAAATAATTATTTCATTCCAAAGTCTTCTTAATAAGACATCAATGAGTCCCTTAAATATTAAAAATATCTAAACTCTAAAAAGAAAGATAAAGGGAATAAAATATTCGGTAATTAATGTCTTACAATCAGAAAAATAAATGCAAACAAATTTAGGAAATAAATAAAGACTAAAACTAACAACTAGTTGATTTGCTACTTATTTGGACAGCTTCATTTGGGAAACAAAATCAGCCCTTCAATTGGGAAGCAAATCAACTCTTTATTTGGAAAATAAATTAAATAGGAAATATCCTAAAATTCGGACTTATCCAAACCCTAGCTTGTTCCTCACGCGCAACAAAATAGATAGCTGAATTTGGGCCTGTTGTGATCTGTTTTGGAGGATGGAGTGTTCATAACATCTGTAGAGATCGTCATGGGCTTTCCGAAAATATTTTATAATAGACAATCCGACTTCAAATGCTCTCTGTAAAGGCCCACGAAATTCAATCCGGATTTGGTCTTCATGTGGGCCGAACTTGGACTTCAGCAACTCAGAATCAGCCCCCATTAAATACTTCTTTGATCCTCTTAGCCTTTGTAATTGGCCCAACTGGAACAAGCAATGGATCATTTGATGATGCTTCTTGATTCTCATCACCTCTTTCCATGTCTTCTTTGAATGTTGATGAAGTCATTGCCGCTGGTCATTCTGAAGTTGAGCCTCTTTTGTGTCCTACCAACATGCCTATCAAGAATCAATGCAATGCCCTGTCTAAGGAGAGTGCTATTGATACCTCTAACAAGTTCTCTACTATTGATGAGAATGGTAATAGTGTCCTCTCTAAGGAAAGTGTTGTTGAATGTAGTGATGGTGACTCTCCTACCACACCCTCTCTGGATCATTTTGTATTGCTCTCAAAGATTAAGAACATTGATGGGGTTCCTATCATAGGGCTTTCTAGCACTCCAGAGTCCTCTGGTAACAAGAAGAAGAAGAAGAAGAAGAAGAAACGGTCTGCAAAGAAAGGAATGGATAATAGCTTGCAAGCTAAGGTGAAATCTCTTCAACCTCTTAATGATTAATTTAGCTTGTTAGAACATTAGGGGTTTGAATGCTACCCCTAAACAATTAGAAGTTAAGAAGATGATACTGGACCACAAGTTTAGTCTAGTTTGTTTAATTGAGACAAGAGTGAGTATGATCCATCAGCCTCTTATAGTCAATTTTGTTTTCATGGATTGGGAAATGCTTGACAATTACAATAGTCTTGATCTTGGTAAAATTTGGATTGGTTGGGATCCTAGGGTCATCAAAATCACTAAAATTTTTTTAAACTAATCAGATTATTCATTGCCAAGCTCATATTTTTGATGGTAATGATAGGTTCCATATCTCATTTGTTTATGGTTCTAATGTTGATAGTTCTAGAAGAGCTCTTTGGCATAGTATATGCTCTAGTCAGCAAAATACTCCTTGGATGGTTCTTGGCGATTTCAATGTCTCTAGGAGGGTGAATGAGTCAATTGGAGATTCATCTCGTATTTCCTAAGCTATGAAAGAGTTTAATGACTGTCTTTATGTTTCTGAACTTGATGACCTTCGTTTCTCGGGTTTTCTCCACACTTGGTGTAATAAGAGAAGCATTGGTTGCATCTCTAAGAAATTGGATAGAGTTCTTGTTAATAATTAATGGATGGCCAAGTTTGAGCACTCTGAAGCCATTTTTCTTCCTCCTAGCCTCTCGGATCACAGCCCCTCTTTGGTTAAGCTCGGATTGCAAGGTAATAAAAAGAATTGACGATTAAATCTATTGAAGCCAAGGCTGCTCTTGTTGATTGCCAAAGTCTTCTTGATCTGCAGCCTCTTGATGAAGGCATTAGAATTCAAGAGAAGGAGCTTATGAGCTCTTACACTCTGGCTCTTCAAACAGAGGAGGATTTTTTGAGGCCAAAATCTAGAGTTCAATGGCTTAAGGCTGGTAACCGTAACACCTCCTATTTTTTCAAAGTCATCAATGGAAGACGGAATAGAAGTAAGATCCTCTCTATTACTGGAGAAGATGGTTCCTTGATTGAAGGAGATACTCAAATAAAATATGAGGTTGTTCGTCACTTCCAAAATATTCTTGGTTGCTCTTTGCCTTCTAGACATGGTTCTCGTCCTTTGAGAAATGTTATTGATAAACACATCTCCACTGATCAAGCTGATTTCATGATTAGAGAGGTCACAAATGATGAAATTTGTAAGGTTTGCTTTTCTCTCCACCCTAAAAAGGCTCCTGGTCCTGATGGTTTTAATGCTCATTTCATCAAGAATACTTGGCACATCGTTGGTGATGATGTTATTAATGCTGTTCAAGAATTCTTTCATACTGCCCTTCTTCTTAAAGAGCTCAATGCTACGATTCTTACTTTGGTCCCTAAGGTCCCTAATCCCTCTAAGATGACGGATTTTAGACCAATCTCTTGCTGCAACACTCTCTACAATATCATTGCTAAGATCATTGCTAATAGAATCAAGCCTTGTCTTTCTGGCATTATTAGCCCCTCCCAATCAGCTTTTGTGGCAGGTAGGAGAATTGGTGACAACATTCTTCTTGTCCAAGAGCTAATGAGGAATTACCACAAAGATGACGGTATGCCTAAGTTGGCCCTTAAGGTGGATTTGATGAAAGCTTTTGATATGGTTGATTGGGACTTCTTACTTGACACTCTTGCTGCATTTCAGTTTCCTTTGAAAGTCATAAATTGGATTAGAGTTTGCCTTACTACTCCTAAGTTCTCTATCTCTATTAATGGTGAGCTTGCTGGTTTCTTCTCCGGAAAGAGGGGTCTTCGACAAGGGGACCCTATGTCTCCATATCTCATTGTTATGGCTTTGGAGGTCCTCTCGAAACTTTTAGCCAATCATATTGCGGACTCTCCTAACTTCAAATATCATTGGAAGTGCGACAAGATTAAGCTTTCTCACATTTACTTTGCTGATGATCTTATTATGCTTTGCCATAGTTCCTATCATTCAGCTCTTGTTCTCAAATCAGCCCTCGATGAGTTCTCCTTGTTGTCAGGTCTTGGTGCTAATCATGCTAAGAGCAACACTTTCATGTCGGGAGTGCCCAACGCAATTAGTCAGCAGCTTATCAACCTTTTTGGTTTCACAATTGGCTCTCTTCCTGTTCGTTATTTGGGGATTCCTATTATCTCTTCTAAATTGAATTTGGGTGATTGCTCTCCCCTTGTGGTTAAAGTTTCGAGTAGACTTTCTTCTTGGTTGAATCAGTGCCTTTCTTATGCTGGTCGTCTTCAACTTATTATCTCTGTCTTAACCAATATTCAAGTGTTTTGGGCTAGTCATCTTTGTCTTCCTAAGAAGATCTTAAAGGTTATAGAGCAGAAATTTCATAGTTTTTTTATGGAATAGGGTTGAAGGTAGCAGCAAAGGTTTTAAAATTGCTTGGTCCGATATTTGTATTCCCAAGAAAGAGGGAGGTCTTAGAATCAAGGATCTCTCTTTGTGGAATAAGGCGCTAATGATTAGGCACATTTGGAATCTGGTTTATGGCACTAATAATCTTTGGACTTCTTGGATCCATGCCTACCACCTCAAAGGTTCAAGTTTGTGGGAGGTGAAAGCTCCTCATACCTGTTTTTGGAATTGAAGAAAGCTACTTCATCTTAGGCCTTTAGTCCGTCCTTTAATTCAGCACATTATTGGTAATGGCTTGAACACTTCCTTATGGTTTGATAATTGGAACCCTGATGGCCCTATTTGTTCGAAATGGAGTTCCCGAGTTATCTACAATTCCGGTCTCTCTATCAATGATAAGTTATAGAAGAATCATGTAGGGGACCTTACAGAGTGATCATTGAAGAATCATGAAGGACTGATTTTATTGAATTTTTCAAGTAGTACATTATAAAATCGAGGTGTGTATTCCAGCCGATGTAAATTGAATTTCTAAGGGTAGAATTTCCTAAGGTGATCAGCATTCCATGTGTGATCTACCGGGTATCCCTCCATGTCCTCCAGCTTGTAGGCACCACCCCGGAGCATTGCTTTAATCAGGTACGGGCTTTCCCAGTTACCTTCTTAAGAACCAAGTCTCCTTCTTTGAAATTACAGATCCTTACTCTCTTGTTGAAGTGTCGGGCTATCTTACTCTGGTATATTGCTACTCTTTTAGCGATCTTGCTTTGTTTCTCCTCGAGTAGGTCCAGATTGACTCTTAACTTAGCCTCGTTATCTTCTGGTTCATAGTTTTGAATCTGGAAAGATATAAGCTTTTGTTCGATAGGCAAGACTGCTTCAGTTTCGAATACCAATAAGTAAGGGGTTTCCCTTGTTGCGGTCCTCCTAGTTGTCCTGTACACCCATAGAACATTACACAATTCTTCAACCCATAACCCCTTCTTCTGTTGACATGCCATAAAAAAAGTTTGCATGCAAAAAAGAAGGCCCGAAAGCCAAAAATAACGCATGTAAACTATAACCATGTTAGGTAACTGAAAAGCACTCTCGCATTAAAAAAAGAATTCCCGCAAGCCGAAAAGAAAGTTGACATGCTAAAAAGAAAGCCCAAAAACCAAAAAGAAACCGTGGCAACTAAAAAGCATGTTAGAGAACTAAAAAGCACTCTGGCGTTAAAAATAGCCTTCCCGAATACCAAAAAGAAAGTTTGCATGCCAAAAAGAACACTCGAAAGTCAAAAAGAAAGTTTGCTTTCCAAGAAGAACACCCGGAATCCAAAAACAAAACATGGAAACTAAAAAGCTTGTTAGAGAACTGAAAAGTACTCTCGCGTTCGAAAAAGCATTCCTGCATGCCAAAAAGAAAGTTGAATTGCCAAAAAGAAAGCTTGCATGCAAAAAAGAACGCCCGAAAGATAAAAAGAAAATTTGCTTTCCAAAAAGAAAGCCCAGAAGCCAACAAGAAAGCAAGGAAACTAAAAAGCATGATAGAGGATTGAAAAGCACTCTCGCGTTAAAAAAAGAATTCCCGCATGACAAAGAGAAAGTTTGCACACCAAAAAGTATGCCCAAAAGCCAAAAATAAAGTTTGCTTTCCAAAAAGAACGCCCGGAAGACAAAAACAAAGCATAGAAACTAAAAAGCATGTTAGATAACTGAAAAATACTCTCGCATTCTAAAACGCATTCCCGCATGCCAAAAAGAAAGTTTGCATGCAAAAAAGAACGCCCAAAAGCCAAATAGAAATTTTGTTTTCCAAAAAGAACGCCCAGAAACCAAATAGAAAGCATAGAAACTAAAAAGCATGTTAGAGAACTTAAAAGCACTCTTGCGTTCAAAAAAGTATTCCCGCATGCCAAAAAGAAATTTGACATGCAAAAATGAAAGTTTGCAAGCCAAAGAGAATGCCCGAAAGTCAAAAAAAAGTTTGCTTTCCAAATTGAATGCCCAGAAGCCAAAAATAAAGCATGAAAACTAAAAAGCACGTTAGAGAACTGAAAAGCACTCTAGCGTTCAAAAAAGCATTCCCGCATGCCAAAAAGAAAGTTTGCATGCCAAAATGAAAATTTCTATGCTAAAAAGAATGCCCAAAAACAAAAAAAGATGTTTGCCTTCCAAAAAGAACGCCCGGAAGTGAAAAAGAAAGCATGGAAACAAAAAAGCATGTTAGGGAACTGAAAAGCACTCTCGCGTTCAAAAATGCATTCCTGCATGCCAAAAAGAACCCTCGAAAGCAAAAAATAAAGTTTGGTTTCCAAAATGAAAGCATGGAAACTTAAAAGCATGTTAGAGAACTGAAAAGCACTCTAGCGTTTAAAAAAGCATTCCCGCATGCCAAAAAGAAAGTTTTCAGACCAAAAAGAATGCCCGAAAGCCAAAAAGAAAGTTTTCTTTCTAAAAAGAACGCCCGAAAGCAAAAAAAAAAAATTATGGAAATTATAACCATGTTATAGAACTAAAAAAGGACTCTCGCATTCAAAAAAGCTTTCCCGCATGCCAAAAAGAATGTTGACATGCCAAAAAAAGGATGGAAACTAAAAAGCATGTTAGAGAACTGAAAAGCAATCTCGCATTCAAAAAAGCATTCCCGTATGCAGAAAAGAAAGTTGACATGCCAAAGAGAAAGTTTGCATGCCAAAAAGATTGCCCGAAAGAAAAAAATAAAGTTTGCGTACAAAAAAGCATTTCCGCATGCCAAAATGAAAGTTTGTATGACAAAAAGAATGCTCGAAAACCAAAAAGAATGTTTGTCTTCCAAAAAGAACGCCTGAAAGCCAAAAATAAAGCATTGAAACTAAAAAACATGTTATTGAACTGAAAAGCACTCTCGCGTACAAAAAAGTATTTTCGCATGCCAAAAAGACCGTCCGAAAGCCAAAAAGAAAGTTTGCTTTCCAAAAGAACACCTAGAAGCAAAAAAGAAAGTATGGAAACTAAAAAGCATGTTTTAGAACTGAAAGAACTCTCACTTTCAAAAAAGCATGCCGGTAAGTCAGAAAGAAAGATGACATGCCAAAAAGAAAGTTTTCACGCAAAAAAGAATGCCCGGAAACCAAAAAGAAAGCATAGAAACTAAAAAGCATGTTAGAGAACTGAAAAGCACTCTCACATTCAAAAAAGCATTCCCGCATGCCTAATAGAAAGTTTACTTTCCAAAAAGAATGCCCGGAAGCCAAAAAGAAACCATGGAAACTAAAAGGCATGTTAGAGATCTGAAAAGCACTCTCGCGTTGAAAAAAGTATTCCCGCAAGCAAAAAGAAAGTTGACATGCCAAAAAGAACGCCCGAAAGCCAAAAAGAAAGTTTGTTTTCCAAAAAGAATGCCCGAAAGCCAAAAACAAAGCATGAAAACTAAAAAGCATGTTAGAAAATCTAAAAGCACTATCGCATTCAAAAAAGAATTCCCGAAAGCAAAAAAAAAAAAAAGTTGACATGCCAAAAAGAAAGTTTCCATGCAAAAAAGAATGCCCGAAAGCCAAAAAAAATGTTTGCTTTCCAAAATGAATGCCCGTAAGCCAGAAAGACAGAATGGAAACTAAAAAGTATGTTATAGAACTGAAAAGCACTCTCACATTCAAAAAAGAATTCCCGCATGTGAAAAAGAAAGTTGACATGCCATAAAGAAAGTTTGCATGCCAAAAAGAAAGTTGACGTACCAAAAAGAAAATTTGCTAGCCAAAAAGAAATACCATGAAGCCAAAAATAAAGTTTGCTTTCCAAAAAGAAATGCCCGGAAGCTAAAAAGAAAGCATGGAGACTAAAAAGCATGTTAGAGAACTGAAAAGCACTCTTGTATTCAAAAAAGCATTCCCTCATGCCAAAAAGATAGTTGACATGCAAAAAACATAGCCCAAGAGCCAGAAAGAAAGTTTACTTTCCAAAAAGAACGCCCGGAAGCCAAAAACAAAGCATGGAAACTAAAAAGCATGTTAGACAATATAAAAGCACTCTCGCATTCAAAAAAGAATTCTCGCATGCCAAAAAGAAAGTTGACATGTCAAAAAGAATGCTCGAAAGAAAAAAACAAAGTTTGCTTTCCAAAAAGAACGCCCGGAAGCCAAAAAGGAAGCATGGAAACTAAAAAGCATGCTAGACAATCTAAAAGCACTCTCATGTTCAAAAAAGAATTCCCGAATGTGTAAAAGAAAGTTGACATGCCAAAAAGAAAGTTTGCATGCCAAAAAGAAAGTTTGCATACCAAAAAGAACGCCCGTAACACAAAAAGAAAGCATGGAAACTAAAAAGCATGCTAGAAAACCTAAAAGGACTCTTGCATTCTAAAAAGAATTCCTGCATGCCAAAAAGAAAGTTGACATACCAAAAAGAAAGTTTGCTAGCCAAAAACAACGCTCGAAAGCCAAAAAGAAAGTTTGCTTTCCAAAAAGAAATGCCTGGAAGCCAAAAAGAAAGCATGGAGACTAAAAAGCATGTTAGAGAACTGATTTTAAAGTCATAAAATGGATTAGAGTTTGCCTTACTACTCCTAAGTTCTCTATCTCTATTAATGGTGAGCTTGTTGGTTCTTTCTCCGGAAAGAGGGGTCTTCGATAAGGGGACCCTATGTCTCTATATCTCTTTGTTATGGCTATGGAGGTCCTCTCGAAACTTTTAGCCAATCATATTGCAGACTCTCCTAACTTCAAATATCATTGGAAGTGCGACAAGATTAACCTTTCTCACCTTTGCTTTGTTGATGATCTTATTATGCTTTGCCATGGTTCCTATCATTCAGCTCTTGTTCTCAAATTAGCCCTCGATGAGTTCTCCTTGTTGTTAGGTCTTGGTGCTAATCATGCTAAGAGCAACACTTTCATGTCGGGAGTGCCCAACGCAATTAATCAGCAGCTTATTAACCTTTTTGGTTACACGGTTGGCTCTCTTCCTGTTCGTTATTTGGGGATTCCTATTATCTCTTCTAAATTGAATTTGCGTGATTGCTCTCCCCTTGTGGATAAAGTTTCGAGTAGACTTTCTTCTTGGTTGAATGGTGCCTTTCTTATGCTGGTCGTCTTCAACTTATTATCTTGGTCTTAACCAGTATTCAAGTGTTTTGGGCTAGCCATCTTTGTCTTCCTAAGAAGATCTTAAAGGTTATAGAGCAGAAATTTCGTAGTTTTTTATTGAATGGGGTTGAAGGTAGCAGCAAAGGTTCTAAAATTGCTTGGTCCGATATTTGTATTCCCAAGAAAGAGGGTGGTCTTGGAATCAAGGACCTCTCTTTGTGGAATAAGGCGCTTATGATTAGGCACATTTGGAATCTGGTTTATGGCACTAATAATCTTTGGACTTCTTGGATCCATGCCTACCACCTCAAAGGTTCAAGTTGTGGGAGGTGAAAGCTCCTCATACCTGTTCTTGGAATTGGAGAAAGCTGCTTCATCTTAGGCCTTTAGTCCGTCCTTTAATTCAGAACATTATTGGTAGTGGCTTGAACACTTCCTTATGGTTTGATAATTGGCACCCTGATGGCCCTATTTGTTCGAAATGGAGTTCCCGAGTTATCTACGATTCCGGTCTCTCTACCAATGCTAAGGTTAATTCCATTGTCCTTGGTGATATTTGGAGATGGCCTATTGCTATGTCAATTTGAAAAGTAGGTCAGAGAACTGAAAAGCACTCTCGCGTTCAAAAAAGCATGCATGCCAAAAAGAAAGTTAACATGCCAAAAAGAAAGTTTGCTTGCCAAAAAGAACACTCAAAAGCCAAAAAGAACACTCGAAAGCCAAAAAGAAATTTTATTTCCAAAAAGAAGGCCCGGAAGCCAAAAAGAAAGCATGGAAACTAAAAAGCATTCTAGACATCCTAAAAGGACTCTCGCGTTAAAAAAAGCATTCCCGCATGCCAAAAAGAAAGTTGACATGCCAAAAATAAAGTTTGCATGCTAAAAATAACCACCGAAAGCCGAAAAGAAATTTGGCATGCCAAAAAGAAAGTTTGCATACCGAAAAGAACACCTAAAAGCCAAAAAGAAAGTTTTCTTTCCAAAATGAATGCTCGGAAGCCAAAAAAAAAACAAGAAAACTAAAAAGCATGTTAGAAAACTGAAAAGCACTCTTGCGTTCAAAAAAGCATTCCCGCATGCTAAAAAGAAAGTTGACATGCCATTTTGCATGCTAAAAAAACGCCTGGAAGCCAAAAAGAAAGTTTGCTTTCCAAAAAGAAAGTTTGCTTTCCAAAAAGAACACCTGGAATTAAAAAAGAAAGCATGGAAACTCAAAAGCATGTTAAAGAACTGAAAATCACTCTCGTGTTCAAAAAAGCATTCTCGTATGCCAAAAAGAAAGATGACATGCCAAAAAGAACGTTTGCATGCTAAAAAGAACGGCAGAACGCCAAAAAGAAAGTTTACTTTCCAAAAAGAAGGCCAAAATGCCAAAAAGAAAGCATGGAAACTAAAAAGCAAGCTAGACAACCTAAAAGATCTCTCGCGTTCAAAAAAGAATTCCCGTATGCCGAAAAGAAAGTTGACATACCAAAAAGAAAGTTGACATGCCAAAAAGAAAGGTTGCATGCCAAAAACAATGCCCGAAAGCCAAAATGAAAGTTTACTTTCCAAAAAGCATGCCCGGAAGCTAAAAACAAAGCATGGAAAACAAAAAAGCATGCTAGACAACCTAAAAGCACTCTCGTGTTCGAAAAAGAATTCCCGCATACCAAAAAGAAAGTTGACATACCAAAATGAAAGTTTGCATACCAAAAAGAACGCTCGGAAGCCAAAAAGAAAGTTTGCTTTCCAAAAAGAATGCCCAAACGCAAAAATGAAAGTATGGAAACTAAAAAGCATGTTATAGAACTGAAAAGCACTCTCACGTTTAAAAAAGCATTCCCTCATGCCAAAAAAAAAGTTGCCATGCCAAAAAGAATGTTTGCATGCCAAAAATAACGCCCAAAAGCCAAAAAGAAAGTGTTAATGAAAAGTTATCATTGGGGTGAATCTCCAAATAACAATTTTAAGGACCAAGATCTAGATAGATCCCGGCCGGAGGGGTATCACGTAGTTGGACACGAACAAGATTCCTGTCAAACCAAACTAAAAAATCATACAAGAAAAGATTAACATGTACGATTTTATTGATAAAAACATGTATACAACTGATGAAATTAGGGCTATGGTGATATGTGGCGATATTCAATGTTTCTGGTAGGTGATGGAGATGTTGTGCTTGTGCCTGTCGATAAGTAGAACAAAAAAAATTCGAGTGTAGGGTTTGGGGAGGCGAATTTTCCATGCCTATTCTGATGAATATATCGTTGTATATATAGGTCCTGTTGCTTACCATGCACTCCTATAATATCGGTCTAGGGTTTTGGCATGTGATCGCGAAAACCCTAAACCGAAATTATAGGAGTGCATGGCAAGCAACGGAACCTATATATACAACATTACATTCATCGAAAAGGGGATCAAAAATTTGCCTCTTCAAACATTACACTCACATTCAGTCTTACTTATCGACAGGCACGAGCACGCCATCTCCGTTATCCATCAGTACCTTAAATACCGTCACATATCGCCTTTGTCCAACAGGAATCTTGTTGGTATCAAACTATGTGATACCCCTCAGACCAGGATTAACCTCAATCTTGGTCCTTAAAGTTGTTATTTGGAGATCCACCCCGTGATAATTTTCCGTTAACACTTTTGGCATCGTCTGTAGGGAATATCTTCCCAACATTTATAGAAAAGCTATCTCAGTTCTACCGGGCGAAGCAAAAAGATGAGACTATGATCCTCTCAGGCCCATCCGGCTCTATTGGGACCCTTTTCACTGCCTCCACCGAAAGAGCTTAAAGACGGGGTAAAGGTTCCAGGAATGACAATCCGACACCAATATCTCCTCCAGTCACAGCCGTAGGTTCTTTGCCTCGAGATCCGATTGGGCAGGAGATCAATCGGGATATTCTAGAGCAACAAGTTGCTGCCTACATAGAAGCCATCCGACTCAGAATGATAGCTCAAGGAATCCCCTTTGAAGCAGCCGGGATCGTAGGAGACATCGGCCCAAGTATCCGAGTACCAATATTTGACCGACTAGGACCATCTCTACAAACCCTGGTCCGCTAGGCTAATCTTAGACCTCGACTGGTAAAATCCGTAATTCAGATCCCGCCAAGGAAAATCCAATCCCCAGCAAAACCAATGGGAGAGAAGAAAGATCCACAGCCAGACTCAGAAAGAAGCGTTAGATCCCGAAAAAGCCCTAGAAGTAGGCCGTAGAAAGCCAAGCTGAAGGAAGTGGTTGTTGATTCAGAAACCTCGAATGAAGATGGCTTAGGTGGCCCGATCTGGAATCGCTAAATCCCAGCGCCTGGAAGATCAGATAGCCAAAATGGCTAAGGAGTTGGAGGAATTAAAGAAGGGAAAGCACCAAGGAATCTAGAAGAACCCCTAGGTGAAATGAATACACCATTCTCAAAAGAATCAGGGAGGTGGGGCTCCCCCCTAAATTTAGGATGCCCTCCGAAAAGTATTCCGGAACAGAGGATCCAATCAATTACCTGAAAAGCTTTGTCCACCAAATGGAAGTCCAGAATACAACTCGGTTAGCCATGTGCAGGATGTTCCCCTCGACCTTGACTGACTGTGTCAAAGCGTGGTTTAGGAAATTGCCACCATGTGGTGTTGATTCTTTTTCTAAACTCACCATAGCTTTCTGTGCACAGCTTCAGGGAATCAAGCCTCGTCCCAAGGATCCTATCTTGCTATAATATGTGATCCAGGAGCGAGGTGAAACATTAAGGTCTTATGTGGAGAAATTCCGTAAGGAAGTGACCCAGATGGGAGTATTCGACAAAAAAGAAACCTTGTGGGCGGGCAGACTATTCCGCTCTTTTGCTAAGCATCCACCAAAAACTTACTAGGAAGCCTACAATCGAGCATTAGAACAGGTAGACATAGAAGAGCAACTCTGGATCAAGGTGGAACATGATGAAGCTCGTCTAGCCCCACCTCCTAAGAAGGAGGCTTCAAAGCAAGTACCCGTCAAAAGATTCCAAAATCAGCCCCCAAACAGGTCAACCTACACGCCGCCTCATATTCCCTCGTACTAAGAAAGGTACCCGACTAGAAGATTCCTTCTCAGGAGATCGCCTCTCAAGGGGGCCCTTCTGAAAGAAGTTGCCCGGGTAGTAAGGGAGGAAGATGTATATAATCACTACACCCCCACCCATGAAAGTCCTAGCTGATAGGAAGAACCAGTACAAGTATTGCAATTTCCACGAGGATGTCGGACACAACACCTCAGAATGCTACAGCCTCCGCAATCAAATCGAAGGATTGGTAAGGGGAGGCCTGTTGACAGAATTTCTACAACAGGTACGGGATAGCATCAAAGAGGGGAAACGGGTACAAAGCGGGATATAAGAGGTGGTAGATAGAATGAGGGATAGGGAGAAGGATCTGATGCAGCAGATCCAAATGATTCATACCATTAGTGGAGGCCGCACCTTGGCTGGAACTTCCAACAATTCTAGGAAGAACCACGCAAGAAAGATTCTCAGACTCAACGCAGGTCCTGAGATATTCAAGGTCAATAGTAGGTCCCAAGATCTATCCCGCTCTACTAAGATTTTCTTTACTGATGAAGATGTCTACAATACAGTCCAACCACATGACGATCCCATGGTAATCTCGGTACAGATTGCTAACTGCCAGGTTCACCGTGTCTTGATCGATACAGGAAGCAACGTCGACATCCTATTTAAGAAAGCTCATGAGCAACTTAACTTGAAGAATTCCTGATACAACAGTTGCACCTCACTTTTGTATGGTTTCATAGGGGACTCTGTCATGCCCATGGAATCCAAAATCCTGCCGGTGATAGTCGAAGAAGCTCCACTTCAGCAGAACGTGATAACGGAGTTCATCGTGGTGGATACCACATCTGCCTACAATGCCATTCTGGGTAGGCCCTTCCTCTCAAGGATTAGAGGGTATTATCCGTTTATCAAAACGTCATAAAGTTTCCAGTGGGAACAGAAGTGGGAGAAGTCAGAGGGGACCAACAAGTAGCACGCAATTTTTATGCAGTATCCATCAATCCCGCCGTGCTTGCTAGACAGTGTACACACGTGGCCAGTGAAGTAAACACGGATACGCCGGAACAATGTCATTATGACATGGAAGAATGAGAGGTACTAGACATAGTCATAGAAGAGCAGGAGGATGAAGAGCGGGGTTGGACCAGTGGTCGTCACATGGATCAATTAGAAGAAATACCCTTCGGGGGAGAAGATCTCAATAAGGTGGTGAAAGTTGGAGGGGGATTGGATCCCGAAGTTAAGGGGGACTTGATAAAGCTCCTCAGAGAATACAACGATATTTTCGCTTGGACCCATAAGGAAATGCCCAGCATTCCTCTTAGTTTGGCCACTCATAGGTTGACAATAGACGCAACCTTCAAACCAGTGAAATAGAGACTAAAACACTTCAACGCCGAACGGAATGCCGCTGTCCAAGAAGAAGTAGACAAAGGAACCAACCGTTGTACCCAAGGCGGTATGGACCATGGCAAAAAGAAAAAATCTCTTTTCAAATCAACAAGGCACACCTAATCTATATGAATGTTGTGCAAGTGTGAAATGAGCAAATAGCATGCATGAGCATCAAAGATGAAACACACAAAAATATACAAGATATGTAAATGCACGAGATGTGTGTACATGCAACAAAATCTCTTTAATTAAGAGTCAAGACAAGTAGGCTATCGAAGCACTTGAAGTCAACAATGAGGTCCAATGGCATTTAAGGAGAGTTCTTCGAACCTAAGCTACCCTTACAATTTTAAAACACATTGTGATCTCATCAACGAAATAAGCCAATCAAAAAGTGAGGCATTTACAATCTCCCCCTTTGGCTATTTCGTGACAAAACCACTACTCACAAAGCAACCTCACAAATATAAGAGATGGTTGATCAACAATAAAGCTCCTAATCTAAATCTTGAACATCTTTATACTAGTGGTAGTATGCAGGCTGAGACTTCAATGCCTTGGGACATCATGGTCTCTAAAGAAGCTTCCCTTCTAGCTGAGGTATAACCTTCTGCTTTTCTTTATACTTTGTGAAGTTGGGGTATGGTACTAACCCTCTTTTCTTTTCTTGTAGGCCTTTAGATTCACTGTGGCCATGGAAAAACAGGTGAATGTTTTCAAGGAGACAGCTATCTTTGCCCGGGTAGAATTGGAGGATACCAAACGAGAGCTGGCTCGATTTGAAACAAGCATCGAATTCCTAAGCAGATCGGTGACGGAGGCGGAGAAGGCAAGAGACAAAGCCTTAGCGAACTCGGCTTGGCTAGAACGGGATCTTGACACAGTTACTCTTAGATCGTTACACCGCCGAGAAGAAAGGGATAGCTTGAAGAGCGAAAAAGTCCTACTCCGTGAAGAAAATCAACTCCTGCGGGGTTCGATAGGGAACTTGGAGGTGACGATAGATGTTGCCTTTGGAGATGGATATTTTTATGCCTCCTATGAAGTTGCTAAGGCCTTCCCTCTTCCTTTTGACTTGATGGCCTCTTTGGGATGGGATCGGGTGCAAATTGAAGCAAGAGTCGCCCAACTTTCAAGGTCTACCCCGGGATCCATGGTATCCGCTTTATTGGGTAGAATGCCTTCCGCTGTGGGTTATCAACGTCCAACCGGATCCTCCTATGTCTGCTGTAGTTTTCGATCCCCATATTCTTCAGGGACCTACCCCACTTGTTGTGGGCCAGAAAGATAAAGGCATAACGTCAGCATCCAAGCTTCCAACCCCGCAAGATGGTAGGCCGCAGGAGATTGAGGATCTTGCAGAGGCCATGATTGAGTTAGCTAAAGGGGAAGGAGTTCTTGCAATGCCTGGGGTACCAGAAATAGAAGGAGTTCAAGCTGGGGCAGTCACCAAGGCAGTTGATGGTTCTGACGAGGTAGACTAGGGCCTATAGGAGGTGGGGGAGGAGGGTGATGCATGATTTGTTTATTTTACTTTTTACCTTTTTCCTTTGTATAGCTCGTAATTGGGGGTTAGGCTCTTATACGAACCTCGCCGGTTTGACTCCTAAGATCATTCTAAGCTCAGGTCTTTGGATGGAAACCGCGACCCAACACCTATAAAGAGATGTGAACCTTAGTATAAGGGGGATGCCACAATCAAGGATGGAATACTTGATTGATAAGTCAAGGATGAATGCCATAGAGAAAATCTGATAAGTTTAAATAGTTCTCAAAGAACAAAAGAGAAAAAAGAATCCTCTTAATTTTTAATTCAATCAAAGTCTCCCGAAATAATACATTAGAGGGTTCTTTATAAACTAAAACTAAAACAACTAAAACGAGAAAGAAAATACAACTAAAACTAAAACAAACAACTATTGACTTGCTCCCTATTTGGAAAGCTAAAACTGGAAACAAATTAGCCCCTTAATTTGGGAAACAAATCAACTCTTTATTCTCTAAAAACTAAAATGGAAAAAAACTAAAATTAAATCTCCTCCACACACCCCAACTTGTGCTTCATGCCCAAGCTTCTCTTATTTGGCCCAATTAATTGCATTAATGACGTTAATTAAGCCTTGGTCTTCATGTGGGCTCATCTTGGACTTTAACACTTCAGAATCAGCCCAAGTGTCTTGAATCAGGCCATTAAGTGCCTCTTTGAATCTCTTGGCCCTTGCCGGAACATGCAATGGATCCCTTAGTGTAGCTTCCTTATTCTCATCATTCCCTCCCTCTTGAAAAGGATTTGCCCTCAAATCGTCACCTACATCAAACAGAGACAAATCAGAAACATTGAAGTTTGCACTAACATTATACTCACCTGGAAGATCTAACTTGTAGGCATTGTCATTGATTCTTTCAATCACTTGAAATGGGCCATCTGCCCTTGGAAGTAGTTTAGAACGCCGCTAGACTGGAAACCGTTCCTTCCTCATATGTAACCACACCCAATCACCGGGCTCAAACACAACTTTCTTGCGCCCTTTATTAGCTTGGTTGGCATATTCCTGAGTTCTCCTCTCGATGTTTTGTCTAGTCTTTTCATGGATTTGCTCAACAAATTCTGCCTTTTTCTTCCCATCCAAGTTAACATGCTCATTAAGGTTTTTGCTATAAATCAAAATATCATTAAAGTAAACAACCACAAATATTCCAATAAAAGCACGCAAAACATGGTTCATTAATCTCATGAAAGTACTTGGTGCATTAGTTAATCCAAAAGGCATAACTAACCACTCATATAAACCATATTTTGTTTTAAAAGCAGTTTTCCACTCAGTACCTTCTTTTATCCTAATTTGATGATATCCACTCTTAAGATCAATTTTAGTAAAAACAATAGAACCATGCAATTCATCAAGCATATCATCTAATCTAGGAACAGGATGTCGATACTTTACAGTGATAATGTTGATGGCAAGACAATCAACGCACATCCTCCATGTTCCATCCTTCTTAGGCACAAGTAATACGGGAACCGCACAAGGACTCATACTTTCACGCACATACCCTCTTTCCATGAGCTCATTAACTTGCCTTTGAAGTTCCGTTGTCTCCTTCGGATTACTTCTGTATGCGGGTCTATTTGGGATAGCTGCTCTAGGTACAAAATCAATTTGGTGCTCAATCCCCCTTATTGGTGGCAAACCAATAGGCATGTCTTCGGGATACATTTCATTAAAGTCCTGCAAAAGTGAAACAACAACACTAGGCAAAGAAGAGTCAAGTTCGTTAGTACTAAAACAAGCCTCTTTGTACAAAAGTACAATCATCGGTTGATTTGAAAACAAAGCTTTTTTTTTATCTCACTCTCTCGTGCATAAAAGCTCACTTGTTTTCTCTCTCTTTTTCTCTCATCAGCCTCTTTTTCTTTTTGGACTTTTGTTTCTTTTTTTGCTGATTCGGACTATCTTTCTTTTGAGCTCTGACACTTTTTTTTTTTTTTTTTAACATCTCTATCTTTTTTTTAACCACATTTGACCTTCATAAACTTGTCTTGGGGTTAAAGGTACAAGAGTGATTGGCCTTTTGTTGAGTACAAATTAGTATCTATTAGTATATCCATCATGAGTCACATGCCTATCAAACTGCCATGGTCTTCCTAAAAGGATATGATCCGCATTCATTGGCACCACGTCACAAGTAACTTCATCTTTGTATCTTCCAATTGAAAAAGACACCAACACCTGCTTATTTACCCTAACTTCCCCACTATCATTCAACAATTGTAGCTTATAAGGTTTTTGGTGCTTAAAAGTGGCCAAATTCAAATTTTCCACCAAAATAGTGCTAGCCACATTAGTACAACTCCCCCCATCAATAATCATGCTACATACCTTACCATTAACATGGCAACGAGTGTGAAAGATGTTGTCAAGTTATACCTCATCATCTTCCTTGGCTTGAGCATTAAGAGCTCTTCTTGCAACCAATCCGAATGTTCTCACATCAATCCCCTACAAAGGGGGTTTAATTACACATATTACAATCAAACGGAAGGCAAGTAAAAGAATAGGAAATCACCCTTAGGCCTCATTTTGTAGAGCTTGATCATTTCCTTGCCTTTGATGCTCCTTGTGCAAAGAGTGGATTAGTAAGATGTGTATAGATAGGTGGAGTCCAATGGGAAGTGACTAAAGAGATATGTGGAGAAGATGGGAAGAAAGGAATGATTGGGGGAAGGTAATCTAGATGTTGAATGTGGGATGGAGGAGAAATGGTGGGATTAGGAATGGTGGAAGAAGGGAGGTTTCTTGGTTGTCAAGAGTTGTCCAAAAGAGGAAAAACCATGATGAATTTATGGGGTTTTCAAATTAGGTCTCGGGTGGTCAATTACCAAATACCCCTATACTTGTCAAATTGCCATTTTAGCCCCTCAAAGGGGTGCATCTTGTAATTTTCTCACCAAAATCAATCAATCAGAGTTGGCACAGTGAGTGTCGCCATTTGGTTCATGGCGACGCAATTAGCGACAGTGTTAGGTGCAAAATAGGATCTTTGTCGCTTTGGGGTCGCTATGGCGACATAGAATGAGCAAACTGCGGCATTTCTTTTGGACATATTTCAATGGGTTTGCGATTTGGATTGAAGGAAACAAAGGGAGTGACGCCGTGGTTGGATCACGGCGACGATTGGAGGACCGGATCAACGCTAATCTAATAACGGTGCCTTGCGATGGCTTTCCGGTGAGAAGATGAACTGCGGTGGTGAACTCAGATGGCGCTTCACGAAGCCTAGAGTTTGGAGAATGGTGGTTCGTGTGTTAATGGAGGTAGCTGGAGGAAGAAGATGAAAATTCAATATGATATGGTGCACAAAGAAATGGGCTGGGCTGCACGTGGACTACTTCTTCTTAAATAAAGATAGAACAAGTAAATGTTTCTCATTCATACTCTAAACAATCTTATTGGAGATAGTGTATACTCGTGAATAATATCAGTAATAGTCAAGAGCTCATAGACCACCAATAGCTCTCCTAGTTACCATATTTACCCATATGGCCACATTTTGAAATTGGATATTTTGACTTGTCCAGAAGCCATGTTTCAATAAACGCTATCGAAAACTCAACGTTAAGATTTAATATCCAATACCTCAAAATATCCATATGATAATATTATACTCTCATTTTAATAAATGGAGCCACAATGTCTATATCTATAAATGAAGTCCTCTATCGATTAATAAATGAATACCAACAAATTATCAAGGATAGACTATGCTATATAATCGTACTCATTGATAACTCAAATGATAACACTTGTAACCTTAAGTCCATCATTTATCTTAGGATTAAGATAAACCCTCCGATTGCCTTCATAATGAAAAATTGTATCCACTAACGGTACTAGATAAAGTATTTCATTGTGATCCTATTCAATGCACCTAGTGCACTAGATTCTTTTACTCAAAGACACTTTGATGATTTTAGACTCATGATATCACATTTGATCCCGCTCAAATGCTAGCAAAAGAATCTACAACTTTAACAAGGTAAGGTGCCCGACATTTATCTTAAGTTGTGAACATTATTCAAGACTAACTAAAGAATTGTGTCTACCTCATACATATCCGGATGTACGAATAATTCTTTATATCTCATAGTCTCTTGACCTTATGATTATTTACTTTTGACAATTATAATAATTAAACTATAAATGCTATAAGATTTGTTAAACCAGAAATCACTTTATTATTATGAAAAGATTATCAATTATATTATTACACTATTGCTATTAAGTATAATCCTAACACAAGCGTTTAGGCTAAGATTAACATTTTGATGATTGTGCTAATTGGTACTCAATTTTGAGTGTTTAGTCAATTAGGAACTATGGCCTTAAGTGTTTTATTTTACACTTTTACATTTTAGCCTCTATATTGCACATTATCCTATCATCGCCTAAGTACACGCTATTTACAGATTTGAGCTAACTAATTGCATTTATAACTTATGCAAAATTATGATCAACAACTAAAGGTTCCATGTGATTGATGTATGGATAGTATGAGGTAATGAAAGGATTGGTTTATGTTTGGCCTCAAATTGGCAATTGGAGCACATATTCACAAGGATAGTGTTTAGGTAATGAAGTTGAGTGCACACATGCCTAGAATCATATCTGTCAGTCTATCTAACAAGGGAATACAAGTTGCACAAGCAGTCCACAATATTTCCATATTCTATCAATCAATGCTAATGCCTTGATGAGATCTCAATGCAATTCTAGATTTGACAAGTGCTTTTTAAGAATAGAAAAGATTATACCCTCTCAAATGATTGTTAAGGGTCAATGTCTTACACAGGTAGAGTCTTTACAATTTTTCTAGGGACAACAAGTCTAAAGTTCATTTACCTCAACATTCAAAAATTGGCACTGTACTAGCATATTTATAGTGATGCAACAACTTCGATGGCATACATACTAGTCAAAAATTAGATTTCAAAGCATAGTTTGACATGTTCCCATTGGCACACAAAAGCAACCAACTCAAAAACAAAATTTCCTACTAAAAACATATATACTATATATTATACACATATATATCTAAAATCAACACGACAAAAATTGTTCCCACACCCCCAAACCTAAACCAAACATTGTCCCCAATATACTTGTGGACAAGGCTAGCTAGAGATTAGAGATACTAACAACAAAAATATAACAAGACAGTCAAACTAGAATAAAACAAATCCTAAGGTCTAAGCACAATATATTCACACTCTTAGATCAAAATAAAATATATAAACCAAGCATGAATAAGAGGTGGGATAAAAGTTTGATACCTGCTAAAGCTCTCTGCAGTTTTGTTCTCGCGGGTTATTGCTCTCTGATTCTCGCGAGTTTGCAACTTCTGGTTAGTGAGAATAATCTCGTGGTATGAAACCGTAGCATTCTCCTATGAGTTCTTGCAAGAATGGTCTCTTCTGGTTTGCTGGATTGTTCCCGCAGACTAAAGTAGCTAAGCTTTCCCACGAATTTGCCTTGCTCATCCGCTAGAATATGCTCGCGGATTGAATCCGCTGCCCTTTATTCTTGTCAATTTGTTTCTGCTATTTTTTTTTCCAAATTGATTCTAACACCTACATAGTAATAAACATTACAACCCAATCATATGCAATTGCTTGATATAACTATACATAAATACTCTAAATACTTACTTACTAAGATACTAAACTAATAATTACAAAGAAATATGTACCTAGGTAGGGTGCTTCCCACCAAGCGGTAGAGTTATCGTCTAGGCCAGACGCATGAGAGCTCTACTGCTCTGTAAGCACTATCTGTTCTAGTATCCTTGCCTCATCTATTCCCTGTAAATATGGCTTCACTCTATGCCCGTTCACCTTGAACGTATCTCCGTTCTTCTCATTCTGTAACTCAATAGCTCCATATGGGAACACTTGGAGTATTCTATAAGGCCTGTACCATCTTGATTTTAACTTACCTGGAAACAACCTCAACCTAGAGTTAAACAGGAGAACCAGCATGCCCGGATGTAAGTCTTTCAGGACTATGTTCTTGTCATGCATCCTTTGGTCCTTTCTCAATAAATCTTGGCATTCTCATATGCCTCATCTCTATGTTCCTGAAGCTCGTTCAATTGAAGTTTCCGCTCCTTTCTTGCTTCGTCCATATCACAATTCAGCTTCTGAGGTGCCTAGAAAGCATTATGCTCTAATTCTACCAGTAGGTGGCAAGCTTTTCCAAAAATCAAACGGTATAGTGTCATCCCAATCGGAGTCTTGAACGTAGTCCTATAAGCCTACAAGGCGTCATTTAACTTGAACGACCAATCTTTCCTACTTGCATTCATTGTCTTTTCTAATATCAACTTGATGTGTCTGTTAGTGACTTCTACTTGACCGGATGACTGAGGATGGTAGGAGGTTGCAACCTTATGATTCACACTATATTTCTTGAAAAATGTGGGGAATAACTTGTTGCAAAATGAATGATGATGGCACGTGGAGTTCTGAATCTAGAGAAAATCCCACTCCTTACAAATTTCACAACTACCTTACTGTCATTGGTCTTCGTGGCTATTGTTTCACTCCATTTCGAAACGTAGTCCACGACTACCAAAATGTAGATGTTTTCATCTAAAGGTGGGAAAGGTCCCATGTAGTCGATTCCCCAAACATCAAAAATCTCCACTACCATTTGACTGGACTGTGCCATCTCATTCCTCATTCCTCTTTCCTATGTTCCCGGTTCTCTGACATCTGTCACACTGTGGGCAGAAGTGATAGGCATCTTTAAACAACGATGTCCAATAGAAGCCCGAATGAAGAACCTTTATTGCCGTCTTTCTAGAACAATAGTGGCCTCCACAGTAAAGGTCGTGATAGAACTTCAGGATATCTAACTGTTCACTATGAGGAATACATCTCCTAATGATCTGGTCAGCCTCGTGTTTGAACAAGTACGGGTCATTCCAAAAATACTGTCTTGCATTGAAAACGAACCTCTTTCTCCATTAACTAGTCATGCTAGCTAGGAAGATACGGTTTATGAGGTAGTTAACTGTCTCAGAATACCATGGCTCTGTGTCGCTCATTCTCAACAGCTGCTCATCTGGAAAACTCTTTCTTAATGGAAAGGTGTCCTCCTCCGCATATGACTCTAGCATCTTCCTACTCAAGTGGTCTGCTACCACATTCTCACTGCCCTTTTTGTCTCGGATCTCTAAGTCAAATTCATGTAACAGAAGGATCCACTGAATAAGTCTAGGTTTGGTGTCCTTCTTATGGAGGAGATATCAGAGTGCTGAATGATCAATGAACACTATGACCTTATCTCCAATCAGATATGATCGGAACTTCTCTAACAAAAAGATTATTGCTAGCATCTCCTTCCATGTTGTTGAGTAGTTCAACTATGTGTCATTCAAAATCCACGAAGCATAGTAGATGGCATGTCGAATCTTGTCTACCCTCTATCCTAAAACTTCACCAACTGCATAGTAAGAAGCATCACACATTAGCTCGAAAGGCAAACTCCAATCAGACAGCCTTATGATAGGTTCAATGGTCAACAATCCCTTAAGTGTATTGAATGTTGCCACACACTTATCATCGAAGTCAAATTCAATCTCCTTCTGAACCAATCGACACATAGGTCTTGAAATCTTCGAGAAGTCCTTAATAAATCTCCTATAAAACCTTGCATGCCCCAAGAATGCTCCGATTTCTCTAACTGATCTTGGGGATTGCAAACTCTTCATGAGGTCGATTTTCGCCTTATCCACCTCAATGCCTCTACCCGAGATGATATGTCCTTACACTATCCCTTCCTTAACCATGAAGTGACTCTTATCCCAGTTTAACACCTAATGAGCTTGCTTGCATCTTGCAAATACTGAAGTCAAATTCGTCAAACAATCGCCAAATAAATTTCCCATCACTGAGAAATTGTCCATAAAGATCTCTATGATGCCCTCTACCATATTTGAAAATATAGGTGTCATGCACCTCTGAAATGTTCCCGGTGCATTACATAGCCCAAATGGCATCCATTTGTAGGCGAATTTTCTAAAAGGACATATGAAGGTGGTTTTTTCCTGGTCTTCTAGAGCGATAGCAATTTGATTGTACCCAGAGTACCTGTCCAAAAAGCAGTAATGACTATGGCCTGCCAGACTTTCCAACATCTGGTCAATGAACATCAGCGGAAAATGATCCTTTTTGGTGACCCTGTTGAGTTTCCTATAATCTATGCATACATGCCAAGCTGTCTGAACCCTCTGTGGTACCAACACTTTGTCTTCATTCTGCACCACAGTTAACCCAGACTTCTTGGGTACTACATGAATAAGGCTAACCCACTTGCTATCTAAAATTGGGTAAATGATCCCATTTTCCAGCAACTTGAGGACTTCCTTCTTGACTACCTCATTCATGATTGGATTAGGTCTCCTTTAACCCTCTATAATTAACTTGGAACCGTCCTCAAGAAAGATCTTATGCACGCAAGTGGTGGGGCTAATTCCTTTCAAGTCATCTAACGACCACCTGATTGCCATTCTGTAATACCTCAAGACATTTGATATGAACCTCACCAAGAATAGTGAGACTCGGAACCAATATATGGCAATAAAAGATTGTTTTCTAAATTCAAGTTTATAAAAAAAAACAAAGAAAATAAGGACTGCGACCCATTATCTATAAAGAGATAAGAACCGACGGTATCAAGAAGGTTGTAGACGCCACACTCAAGAAGAGAAGAAGGTGAGTGAAAAGTCAGGGTTTTGAACGCCACAAGGTATAACCCTTGATAAGTTCATAGTTCAATGAAGAACCAAAGAGAAAACGTTCTCTCAAATAATTATTTCATTCCAAAGTCTTTTTTTTTGAAACGGAATCTGATCAATTATTTTAAAACGAAACTTGATCAAACTTTTTTTTTTTGAAACAAAATCTAATCAATTTTTTTTTTTTAATAACACAGAAATAAAAGAAATAAAAAAAAAAGGGATAGATCAAACCTGATTTTAGAAGCCTAAGCTTTGATACCAACTAATATGAACCTCACCAAGAATAGTGAGACCCGGAACCAACATATGGATTCATAGGATCGTTTTATAAATTAAAGTTTATAAAAAACAAAGAAAATAAAGACCGCGACCCGTTATCTATAAAGAGATAAGAACCAACGGTATCAAGAAGGTTGTAGTCGCCACACTCAAGAAGAGAAGAAGGTGAGTGATAAGTCAGGGTTTTGAACGCCACAAGGTATAACCCTTGATAAGTTCATAGTTCAATGAAGAACCAAAGAGAAAATGTTCTCTCAAATAATTATTTCATTCCAAAGTCTTTTCAATAATACATCCATGAGTCCCTTAAATATTAAAAATATCTAAGCCCTAGAAAGAACAATCAAGAAAATAAATGCAAACAAAATAAGGAAATAAATAAAGACTAAAACTAACAACTAGTTGATTTGCTCCTTATTTGGAAAGCTTCATTGGGAAACAAAATCAGCCCTTCAATTGGGAAACAAATTGACTCTTTATTTGGAAAATAAATAAAACAGGAAATATCCTAAAATTCAGACTCATCCAAACCCTAGCTTGTTCCTCACGCGCAACAAAATAGATGGCCGAATTTGGGGTTGTTGTGATCTGTTTTGGAGGATGGAGTCTTCATAACATATGTAGATATAGTCTTGGGCTTTCCGAAAACATATTATAACAGACGATCCGAATTCAGACTCTCTTTGTAGAGGCCCACAAAGTTCAGCCAGGATTTGGTCTTCATGTGGGCCGAACTTGGACTTCAGCTGCTCAAAATCAAACCCTATTAAATGCTTCTTCGATCCTCTTGGCCCTTATAATTGGCCCAACTGGAACAAGCAATGGATAATTTGATGATGCTTCTTGATTCTCATCAACATTGATCAATTCCTTCTCTTCTTCAGGTTGCAAGTCTAATGCAATAATAACCGGTTACTCCCTAGGAATGTGTACCTCAAGGTAGAAGAGATTGGTTTGAGCTCTGAACTATGAGAGGGAATGGTACGTGGCTGCTCATCCCATAGAATGTGCTTCCCGGTTTCCTCGTCTTCCACTGTGGTGCTAGCCCAAACTACCATCTCTACCCAATCAGTCTCTTAACCCTCTTCTACCACATAGTCTTTACAAGCCATAGAGTCAAGGATATTCCTCTCGGAGAATTCATAAACCAACACATCTTTGATGGCATTTTCTATTTCCCTAGAGTGAACAGATAGATACTATATAGACTATATGTTAGCAAGATTAACGGAACTAGTAAATACTACTATCTAGATTAAATATGCTAATTACTTCTTACTACTTACACAACTACTTGAAGTGTATGTGTGTGTGTGTATGTGTGTGTGTGTGTGTGTGTGTGTGTGTGTGTGTGTGCTGCACATAATCTTGTCATGTCATTCACTACCTAGGCATATATTAAAATACAAATCATTCAAGCAATATAAC
The DNA here is from genome assembly GCA_035582765.1 of Acer negundo. Taxonomy (NCBI): domain Eukaryota; kingdom Viridiplantae; phylum Streptophyta; class Magnoliopsida; order Sapindales; family Sapindaceae; genus Acer; species Acer negundo. The sequence goes on along the minus strand of CM069231.1, from coordinate 25,434,413 downwards.
ACATTCATTCATCCTATTCAACTAAGACCAACTTCAACTTAGCATGCAAATATCTCTAGATGTTATCTAATAGGTTCAAACTTCCATTTCTAAAAAATTTAGCAACATAACATCACTATATCATCAAGAATCAAATAAGATGTAGAAGGAGAGAATACTTGCTAAATGAGTACAAAAGATGAGTTCTCAGGAGTACCTTGAATGAAGATCCAGAAGAAAGAGTTTTTGAGTTAAGAGCAACCTTATAGATTCTGAAAAGTCAGATCCAAGAAGTTGCCTTTACCTTTTTAACCAACTTAGGTCACTCTGCGGCTTTGTTCGCGCGACTTTTCCCGTAGACTGAACTCGCGGGAACAGAGCACCTTTGCTTCAGCTCCTACTATACATTCTCATGGGTTCAACTCTTTTGGATCGCAGATAATGTCCTATTGGCATGAAAGTCGCGACATATCCCTGCTCAAGTCTTGCAGTTTCATCCCTTATGGCTGGTGGTTTCTTCCTCTTGGTCAAATCCTGCGGATAAAGTCCAGCGGAATGAAGTTGCTAGAATTGACATCGAAACCTCCACTGGTTTGCTTCATCTAGCTCGTGAATTCTTTCTCTCCAGTCAAGTCTCACGGATCGAGACAAGTTGTCTCCGCGGCTTTGTTCTATCTTGTTGCCGGCTAATGTCCTGCCAGTATGAAATCACGGCAAGCATAATGCCCTTATTTTGAGCATTCCACCTAGAAATAATGACTCCAAAACTTGCACAAATACATTTCACACAACATATACATCCCTAGCTCAATGTTAGGGAAATCACACAACAAGTGATACACATTACATAATTAATATCCAAGCATGTGGGTCAAGTGACCCCTAAACCTATCTAATTATCCCTAAATAATAATTACAACCATAACAAAATGAACAATATATATAACAATCAAATCTAGCCCTTCTTCTGGCCAAAACCCTGCACATACACGATAACCGTTAAAATGTTCACATATTCAAATGTGAACATGACGTGCTCGTGCTCCCAAACTCTAAACAAGATATAGGAGGTGAAAATGGCAAACTAGTGAATGTGTGTTCCTTAGGGATCCACACTGAAGAACCTCATGTGGACTTGACCTGAAGTGAAGGAGACTCTTTGTACGTGTCCATTCGGACCCATATTTGCCTTGGCTTCCCCAAAGGCCTCCTAGTTAACACATTCCTAGTTTTGCAGAACTCATGGTATTTCATGCAATAGGGCCTTTTATGCCCTTGAGTTCCACAATAATAACAAGTAGGAGAGTAGAAACTACTTTCTTGCTTCTCATCCTTCGCCATGCTTCTAAGGTCATTGGTGGAGTGCTTCCTCACTGGAAAACACTGTTCAATTCATCCTCCATGTCCTACACCTCATTTTCCTTCAAGAGGTCAAATATCCTATCTTGCATATTATTTGTAGATAATGCATAAGCCTTCTTCAGATCATTCATGAGCTGCATGACCTCAGAGAGATATTTCATTTACTCTTTCTTCTCTTATTCACCCTTCTCTATTCTCAACATCAAACTCTTGTTGAGGTCAACCAATTTTTCCTTCATCTTTGCCTTATAATCACTTTAGGTCTTAACATCCGCTTCCAAGGCTCTCAGAAATTCATTCATTTCCTCGGATTCGGGAGAGACTTGGCTAGATAGGCATCCTACCTCATCCTTGATTTCTTTCCTAATCTAGGCTCGGCACCAAATATATCAAACTCTACCACACCATCCAAGACGCTCAGGGTGAGTTTTCCCTTACATCCTAGCACTACTGCCTAGTGGTTACCATGAACGGCCTTCCTAGCAGCACGGGTTTGGAATTCCCATGCTCATCCCTATCCTCTACATCCTGTACTACAAAGTTTGTAGGGATAAGCAATCGATCAACCTTGAGGATAACGTCCTCAGTCACACCTCTAGGATTCCTAGATAACCTGTTTGCCAACCGCAAACATATGGAAATGGGTTTAAGACCACTCAATCCTAGCCGCTCATATATAGAGTATGGCATCATATTAATGCTGGCTTCTAAATTAAGCATAGCCCTCTCCTCTGAGGAGGTACCTACAGTGATGCCTAACTCAAAACTTTCTGGGTCCTGCTCTTTGGTAGTATACCCACTCCTAGAACTAGTAATGGCATAGGCATGCTCTTGCATTGGGGCTTTCCTCCTGTCTTACTGCCCATTTACCTCAATCACATGTCCTAGCTAAGTCGAAAACTTCCTTAGTGATGCTTCTATACCCATCATCCTGTGGTCCGTCTCATATTGATAAAACTGTGGAGGATTGTGATTGCTCCACTGATTCGAGGTCCTAGCACCCTGCTGGCCCTGATATTGACTTAGGTATTTGCTTCCAACCCCTGATTGATTTCGGACATTCCTTGGTTACTGATAGGTATTGTTGCTATTTCTCTGCCTTCCCTGATTCCATTGGTACATGGCTTGGGCCTTTGCCTCTGAATAAACCTCTCTCTGAAAGGTGCATACGTCTGCTCCATGTCTAATTATACCATATGCTTGGCACACCTTCACCTGCTCATTATGCTGCCCCTACTAACTAACCATCAATGCAATGATATTGTTATTCAAGGTCTCTATTTGCTTGGCCAACTCTACACTACCACCCCTGCTTCCCTTTGTACTTCTTTGTTGAGAATTCTGTCCCAACATCTCATACTTATTGAACACAAAGTCTGCGGTACACTCTCTCATCACACCACAATAGGCATTGTCAACGATTGCCTGTGTGAGTTCAGTAAGACCATCATAAAAGGACTACACTTGGGACTGAAGTGTGAAATCATGGTGTAGGCACTGAGCTAGGAGAAGTTTAAACCGCTCCCATGATTCATGAAAAGCTTCTTCTTTCTCTTGGAAGTTTGCAATCCGTCCCTTAATTTCTTTAGTATTCCAGGAAGGGAAAAACTTGGAGAAGAATTTATGCTCCACCTCGGCCCAAGCAGTGAGAGTCCCTGCTGCCAAAGCCATCAGCCACTTCATTGCATGGTCCTTCATACAGTATGAAAAATAGCGCATTCTCAATAAATACTCCGTCAACCAGCAAAATGGTTTCATTTCAGCTTCCGGGAGTTCTTTTTGGAAAGCTAACTTTCTTTTTAGCTTTCGGGCTTTCTTTTTGGTATGAAAACTTTCTTTTTGGTAAGTCAACTTTCTTTTCGGCATGTTGGAATGCTTTGTTGAAAACAAGAGTGCTTTTCAATTCTCTAACAAGCTTTTTAGTTACCATACTTTCTTTTCGGCTTCCGGGCGTTCTTTTCGGAAAGCAAACCTTCTTTTTGGCTTTCGGGCGTTCTTTTTGGCATGCAAACCTTCTTTTAGGCATGTAACCTTTCTTCTTGGCAAGCGGGAATGCTCTTTTTGAAAGCGAGAGTGCTTTTAAGTTCTCTAACATGCTTTTTAGTGCTTTTTAGTTTCCATGCTTTCTTTTTATCTTCCCCGCGTTCTTTTTCAAAAGCAAACTTTCTTTTTGGCTTTCGGGCTTTTTTTTGGCATGAAAACTATATTTTTGGCATGCTGGAATGTTTTTTTGAACGCGAGAGTGCTTTTAAGTTCTCTAACATACTTTTTAGTTTCCATGCCTTCCTTTCGGCTTCCAAGCGTTCTTTTTGGAAAAGCAAACTTTCATTTTGGCTTTCGGGCGTTCTTTTTGGCATGAAAACATTCTTTAGGCATATCAACTTTCATCTTGGCAAGCGGGAATGCTTTTTAGAACACGAGAGTGCTTTTCAGTTCGCTAACATGTTTTTTAATTTTCATGCTTTCTTTTCGGCTTCTAGGCGTTCTTTTTGGAAAGCAAACATTCTTTTTAGCTTTCGAGCGTTCTTTTTGGCATGAAAACTTTCTTTTAGGCATGTCAACTTTATTCTTGCAAGTAGGAATTCTTTTTTGAACGTGAGAGTGATTTTCACTTCTCTAACATGCTTTTTAGTTTCCATGTTTTCTTTTTGGCTTTCAGGCGTTCTTTTTGGAAAGCAAACTTTCTTTTTGGCTTTCAGGTGTTCTTTTGGGCATGAAAACTTTCTTTTAGGTATGTCAACTTTCTTCTTGGCAAACGGGAATGCTTTTATGAACACGAGACTGCTTTTTAGTTCTCTAATATGCTTTTTAGTTTCCATGCTTTCTTTTTGGCTTCCGTGCATTCTTTTTGGAAAGCAAACTTTCTTTTTGGCTTACGAGCATTCTTTTTGGCATGCAAACCTTCTTTAGGAATGTCAACTTTCTTTTCGGCATGCTGGAATGCTTTTTTTAATGCAAAAGTTCTTTTCAATTCTCTAACATGCTTTTTAGTTTCCATGTCTTCTTTTTGGCTTCCGGACGTTCTTTTTGGAAAGAAAGCTTTCTTTTTGGCTTTCGGGCATTCTTTCTTTTTGGCATGAAAATTTTCTTTTTGGCAAGTCAACTTTCTTTTTGGCATGCTAGAATGCTTTTTTGAATGCGAGAGTGTTTTTCAGTTGTCTAACAAGCTTTTTAGTTTCCATGCGTTCTTTCAGCTTCTGGGCATTCTTTTTGGAAAGCAAACTTTCTTTTTGGCTTTCGGGCATTCTTTTTGGCATGCAAACCTTCTTTTAGGCATGTAACCTTTCTTTTTGGCAAGCGGAAATGCTTTTTTGAATGCAAGAGTGCTTTATAGTTCTCTAACATGCTTTCTAGTTTCCAAGCTTTCTTTTCAACTTCCCAGCGTTCTTTTTGGAAAGCAAACTTTCTTTTTGTCTTTCGGGCACTTTTTAGGCATGAAATTTTTGGCATGCTGGAATACTTTTTTGAACGCGAGAGTGCTTTTCAGTTCTCTAACATTCTTTTTTGTTTCCATGCTTTCTTTTAGGATTCTGGGCGTTCTTTTTGTGAAGCAAACTTTCTTTTTGGCTTTCGGGGTTCTTTTGGCATGAAAACTTTCTTCTTGGCAAATGGGAATGCTTTTTTGAATGCGAGAGTGCTTTTCAGTTCTCAAACATGTCTTTTAGTTTCCATGCTTTCTTTCAGCATCTAGGCGTTCTTTTAGGAAAGCAAACATTCTTTTTGGCTTTCGGGCATTCTTTTTGGTATGCAAATCTTCTTTTTGGCATGTCAACTTTCTTTTTGATATGTAGGAATGCTTTTTTGAATGTGAGAGTTCTTTTCAATTCTCTAATATGCTTTTTAGTTTCCATGCCTTCTTTTCAGCTTCCGGGCGTTCTTTTACTAAAGCAAACTCTATTTTTGGCTTTCAGGCGTTCTTATTGGCATGAAAACTTTCTTCTAGGCAAGTCAACTTTCTTCTTGGCAAGCTGGAATGCTTTTTCGAACGCGAGATTGATTTTCAGTTCTTTAACATGCTTTTTAGTTTCCATGCTTTCTTTTTGGCCTTCGGCCGTTCTTTTTGGAAAGCAAACTTTCTTTTTGGTTTTCGAGCGTTCTTTTTGGCATGTCAACTTTCTTCTTGCCAAGCGGGAATGTTTTTTGAACGCGAGAGTTCTTTTCAGTTCTCTAATATGCTTATTAGTTTCCGTGCTTTCTTTACGACTTTCGGGCGTTCTTTTTGGAAAGCAAACTTTTTTTTTGGCTATCAGGCATTTTTTTTGGCATGCCAACTTTCTTCTAGGCATGCCAACTTTCTTCTTGGCAAGCGGGAATGCTTTTTTGAACGGGAGAGTGCCGAAAAGATTGTTTCCATGCCAAAAAGAACGCCCGAAAGCTAAAAAGAAAGTTTGCTTTTCTAAAAGAACGACTGGAAACCAAAAAGAAAGCATGGTAACTAATAAAAAACATGTAAGAAAACTGAAAAGCACTATCGCGATAAAAAAATCATTCCCACATACCAAAAATAAAGTTGACATGCGAAAAAGAAGGTTTCCATACTAAAAAGAACGCCCGAAAGCCAAAAAGATAGTTTTCTTTCCAAAAAGAAGGCCCGTAAGCCGAAAAAAAAAAGCATGGAAACTATAAAGCATGTTAGAGAACTGAAAAGCACACTCGCGTTCAAAAAAGCATTCTTGCCTGCCAAGAAGAAAGTTGACATGCCTAAAAGGAAGTTTTCATGCCAAAAAGAACGCCCGAAAGCCAAAAAGAAAGTTTGCTTTCCAAAAAGGACGCCCGAAAGCCGAAAAGAAGGCATGGAAACTAAAAAGCATATTAGAGAATTGAAAAGCACTCCCACGTTCAAAAAAGCATTCCTGCATATCAAAAAGAAAGTTGAAATGCCATAAAGAAAGTTGACATGCCAAAAAGAATGCCAGAAAGCCAAAAAGAAAGTTTACTTTCCAAAAAGAAGGCCCGCAAATCGAAAAGAAAGCAAGGAAACTAAAAAGTATTTTAGAGAACTTAAAAGCACTCTCGCGTTCAAAAACGTATTCCAGCATGCCGAAAAGAAAGTTGAAAGTCCAAAAAGAAAGTTCTCATGCCAAAAAGAACACCCAAAAGCCAAAAAGAAAGTTTGCTTTCCAAAAGGAAGGCCTCGAAAGCCGAAAAGAAAGCATGGAAGCTAAAAAGCAAGTTAAAGAACTGAAAATCACTCTCGCATTCAAAAAATCAATCCCACTTGCAAAGAAGAAAGTTGACTTGCCTAAAAGAAAGTTTTCATACCAAAAAGAACACCCGAAAGCCAAAAAGAAAGCTTGCTTTCCAAAAAGAATTTCCCGAAAGCCGAAAAAAAAGCATGGAAACTAAAAAGAAATTTATAGAACTTAAAAGTATTCTCGCGTTCAAAAAAGCATTCCCGCATATCAAAAAGAAAGTTGAAATGCCAAAATGATAGTTTGCATACCAAAAAGGACGCCCCAAAGCCAAAAAGAAAGTTTGCTTTACTAAAAGAACGACCAGAAGCCAGAAAGAAAGCAAGGAAACTAAAAAGCATGTTAGAAAACTGAAAAGCACTCACGTTCAGAAAAGAATTCCCACATACCAAAAAGAAAGTTGACATGAGAAAAAGAAGGTTTGCATGCCAAAAAGAATGCTTGAAAACCAAAAAGAAAGTTTGCTTTACAAAAAGAATGCCCGGAAGCTGAAAAGAAAGCATGGAAACTAAAAAGCATGTTAGAAAACTGAAAAGAACTATCGCGTTAAAAAAAGCAATCCCTCTTGCAAAGAAGAAAGTTGACTTGCATTAAAAGAAAGTTTTCGTACCAAAAAGAACGGCCGAAAGCTAAAAAGAAAGTTTGCTTTCCTAAAAGAACGGCCGAAAGCTAAAAAGAAAGTTTGCTTTCCTAAAAGAAAGCCCGGAATCTAAAAAGAACTGAAGAGCACTCTCACATTTAAAAACGCATTCCTGCTTACCAAGAAGAAAGTTGACATGCCTAAAAGAAAGTTTCTATGCCGAAAAGAAGGCATGGAAACTAAAAAGCATGTTAGAGAATTGAAAAGCACCCTCGCATCCAAAAAAGCATTCCTGCATATCAAAAAGAAAGTTGAAATGCCAAAAAAAAATTTGCATGCCAAAAAGAATGCCCGAAAGCTAAAAAGAAAGTTTTCTTTCCAAAAAGAATGCCCGTAAGCCGAAAAGAAAGCATGGAAAATAAAAAGCATATTAGAGTACTGAAAAGCACTCTCGAGTTCAAAAAAGCATTCCCGCTTGCCAGGAAGAAAGTTGACATGCCTAAAAGAAAGTTTGTTTAAGAACGACTGGAAGCCAGAAAGAAAGCATGAGCACTCTAGCGTTCAGAAAAGTATTCCCGCATACCAAAAAAAAGTTGACATGAGAAAAAGAAGGTTTGCACACAAAAAAGAACGCCCGAAAGCCGAAAAGAAAGTTTGTTTTCCAAAAAGAAAGCCTGGAAGCCGAAAAAAAAGCATGGAAACTAAGAAGCATGTCAGAGAACTGAAAAGCACTCTCGCGTTCAAAAAAGCATTCCCACTTGCCAAGAAGAAAGTTAACATGCCTAAAAGAAAGTTTTCATTCCCAAAAGAACGCCCGTTTGCTTTCCAAAAAGAAAGTTTGCTTTCCAAAAAGAATGCCCGAAAGCCGAAAAGAAGGCATAGAAACTAAAAAGCATGTTAAACAACTGAAAAGCACTCTCGCGTTCAAAAAAGAATCCCCGCATATCAAAAAGAAAGTTTGCATGCCAAAAAGAATGCCCGAAAGCCAAAAAGAAAGTTTTCTTTCTGAAAAGAACGCCCGTAAACCGAAAAGAAAGCATAAAAACTAAAAAGCATGTTAGAGAACTGATAAGCACTCTCGCATTCAAAAAGAAATCCCGCTTGCAAAAAAGAAAGTTGACTTACTTAAAAGAAAGTTTTCATAACAAAAAGAACGTCCGAAAGCCAAAAAAAAAGTTTGCTTTCCTAAAAGAACACCCGGACTTCAAAAAGAAAGCATGGTAACTAAAAAGCATGTTAAAGAACTGAAAAGCACTCTCGCGTTCAAAAAAGCATTCTTGCTTGCCAAGAAGAAAGTTGACATGCCTAAAAGAAAGTTTTCATAACAAAAAGAAAGTCCGAAAGCCAAAAAGAAAGTTTGCTTTCCAAAAAGAACGCCCGGAAGCTTAAAAGAAAGCATGGAAACTAAAAAGCATGTTAGAGAATTGAAAAGCACTCCCTTCATGTTCCATCCTTCTTAGGCACAAGTAATACGGGAACCGCACAAGGACTCATACTCTCACGCACGTACCCCCTTTCCATGAGCTCATTAACTTTCCTTTGAAGTTCCTTTGTCTCCTCCAGATTACTTCTGTATGCGGGTCTATTTGGGATAGGTGCTCCGGGTACAAAATCAATTTGGTGCTCAATCCCCCTTATTGGTGGTAAACCAATAGGCATCTCTTCGGGAAATACTTCATCAAAGTCCTGCAAAAGTGAAATAACAACACTAGGCAATGAAGAGTCAAGTTTGTTAGTACTAAAACAAGCCTATTTGTACAAAAGTACAATCATCGGTTGATTTGAAAACAAAGCTTTTTTTTATCTCACTCTCTCTTGCATAAAAGCCCACTTGTTTTCTCTCTCTTTTTCTCTCATCAACCTCTTTTTCTTTTTGAACTTTTGTTTCTTTTTTTGCCGATTCGAACTCTCTTTCTTTTGAGTTCTCACTCTTTTTTTTTTACATCTCTATCTTTTTTTAACCATATTTGACATCTTTGTATCTTCCAATTGAAAAAGACACCAACACCTGCTTATTTACCCTAACTTCCCCACTATCATTCAACCGTTGTAGCTTATAAGTTTTTGGGTGCTTAAAAGTGGTCAAATTCAGTTTTTCCACCAAAATAATGCTAGCCACATTAGTACAACTCCCCCCATCAATAATCATGCTACAAACCTTATCATTAACATGGCAGCGGGTGTGAAAGTTGTTGTCACGTTGTACCTCATCATCTTCCTTGGCTTGAGCACTAAGAGCTTTTCTTGCAACCAAAAGCTCTCCACCCACCGGATATGCATTGTCACTTGCATCCTCCAAAGGTGCATGGACTCATTATCAGATTCACCCTCGTATTCGATACCACCATTAAGCAATGAATGATTTTTATACGACGATAGGATACCACCGGATGCGGTTTTTGTTATGAACTGACAAGATCTAAGTCTCCCCTTCCGCAGCTCACTAGAGTGACTTCCACTCACTCGGGCGCAATACCAATTGTACCATGAAAAACTACGAAATTTTTGCTCTATAACCTTTAAGATCTTCTTAGGAAGACAAAGATGACTAGCCCAAAACACTTGAATACTGGTTAAGACCGAGAAAATAAGTTGAAGATGACCAGCATAAGAAAGGCACCGATTCAACCAAGAAGAAAGTCTACTCAAAACTTTATCCACAAGGGGAGAGCAATCACGCAAATTCAATTTAGAAGAGATAATAGGAATCCCTAAATAACGAACAGGAAGAGAGCTAACCGTGTAACCAAAAAGGTTGATAAGGTGCTGACTAATTGCGTTGGGCACTCCCGACATGAAAGTGTTGCTCTTAGCATGATTAGCACCAAGACCTGACAACAAGGAGAACTCATCGAGGGCTGATTTGAGAACAAGAGTTAAATGATAGGAACCATGGCAAAGCATAATAAGATCATCAGCAAAGCAAAGGTGAGAAAGCTTAATCTTGTCGCACTTCCAATGATATTTGAAGTTAGGAGAGTCCGCAATATGATTGGCTAAAAGTTTCGATAGGACCTCCATAGCCATAACAAAGAGATATGGAGACATAGGGTCCCCTTGTCGAAGACCCTTCTTTATGGAGAAGAAACCAGCAAGCTCACCATTAATAGAGATAGAGAACTTAGGAGTAGTAAGGCAAACTCTAATCCAATTTATGACTTTCAAAGGAAACTGAAACGCAGCAAGAGTGTCAAGTAAGAAGCCCCAATCAACCATATCAAAAGTTTTCATCAAATCCACCTTAAGGGCCAACTTAGGCGTACAGTCATCTTTGTGGTAATTCCTCATTAGCTCTTGGACAAGAAGAATGTTGTCACCAATTCTCCTACCTGCCACAAAAGCTGATTAGGAGGGGCTAATAATGCCAGGAAGACAAGGCTTGATTCTATTAGCAATGACCTTAGCAATGATCTTGTAGAGAGTGTTGCAGCAAGAGATTGGTCTAAAATCCGTCATCTTAGAGGGATTAGGGACCTTAGGGACCAAAGTAAGAATCGTAGCATTGAGCTCTTTAAGAAGAAGGCCAGTACGGAAGAATTCTTGAACAGCATTAATAACATCATCACCAACGATGTGCCAAGTATTCTTGAAGAAATGAGCATTAAAACCATCAGGACCAGGAGCCTTGTTAGGGTGGAGAGAAAAGCAAACCTCACGAATTTCATCATTTGTGACCTCTCTACTCATGAAATCAGCTTGATCAGTGGAGATGTGTTTATCAATAACATTTCTCAAAGGATGAGAACCATGTCTAGAAGGCAAAAAGCAACCAAGAATATTTTGGAAGTGACGAACAGCCTCATATTTTATTTGAGTATCTCCTTCAATCAAGGAACCATCTTCTCCAGTATTAGAGAGGATCTTACTTCTATTCTGTCTTCCATTGATGACTTTGAAAAAATAGGAGGTGTTACGGTCACCAGCCTTAAGCCATTGAACTCAAGATTTTTGCCTCAAAAAATCCTCCTCTGTTTGAAGAGCCAGAGTGTAAGAGCTCATTAGCTCCTTCTCTTGAATTCTAAGGCCTTCATCAAGAGCCTGCAGATCAAGAAGACTTTGGCAATCAACAAGAGCAGCCTTGGCTTCAATAGATTTAACCGTCAAATCCCCCACTGTATGCTTGTTAAGGGACTTTAAAACCTTCTTTAAATTTCAGAGCTTAGAGCAAAGCTAAAATTGCATATTGCCATGAAAATTCTCCTGCCAACAACTCTCAACCAAAGGAAGAAAGTCTTCCCTTTCCGTTAGAAAATTGAAAATTTTTAAAGGGCAATTCTTTTTATTACCTTGCAAACCAAGCTTAACCAAAGAGGGGCTGTGATCCGAGATGCTAGGAGGAAGAAAAATTGCTTCAGAGTGCTCAAACTTGGCCATCCATTCCTTATTAACAAGAACTCTATCCAACTTCTTGAACGTGGTTTTATGAAAAATGAGTGTTCTTTTTAGTTCCTAGGTGAGCTTTATATATTTCGGACATACTTTTTTGAAATGCAGGTGTTCTTTTTAGTTCCTGGGTGTGCTTTTTATATTTCGGACATGCTTTTTGGAAACGTGGGTGTTCTTCTTAGTTCATGAGTGTGCTTTTTGTATTTTGGACATGCTTTTTGAAAAAGCATGTGTTGTTTTTAGTTTATGGGTGTGCTTTTTGTATTTCAGACATGCTTTTTTGAAAAGCATTAGTTCTTTTCACGATCTTCAACTTTAATGAAGAACATAAGATCATAATTTTACCAGGAGGGGCTTGTAATCATGAAACAATGCCGAAACCCTAAAACCTAAGCACCCAGCCATGCATAGCGTTTTTTCTCTAAGCTTTCGGGCGTTCTTTTCAGCACATTAATGCAGACGTTTATTTGAGCCCTTGTTTGGCTCTTGCTTCTTGTTTTGCTCATATGCAAACTTTTTTGTTTTGCAAGCGGACATGCTTTTTGGAACCCAAAAGTGATTTTAATTCTCGAGCATAATTTTAGTTTCCAAACATTCATTTTTGCTCTTGGGTGTTGTTTTTGGATTGCAAACTTTCTTTTTAGCATATGGGCATGCTTTTTCGAACTAGGGAATACTTTTTTGTTCTTGAGTGTGCTTTTTTTTTTTTTTGTCTCAATCTCTCTTTCTTTTATCTCTCTATATTTTGAACTCTCATCCCCCCTTTTTTACACCTCTCTTTTTTTTTAACATCACGTGATCTTCATATACTTTTCTTGGGGTTAAAGGTACAAGAGTGATTGAATTTTTTTCCATTGGTATATCCATCATGAATCGCATGTCTATCAAACAGCCATGGTCTCCCCAAAAGGATATGGCCCGCATTCATTGGCACCACATCACAAAAGACTTTATCTTTGTACTTTCCAATGGAAAAAGACACTAACACCTATTTAGTCACTTTGATTTCTCCACTATCATTCAACCATTGTAGTTTATAAGGTTTTAGGTGCTTCAAAGTAGCCAAATTCAGTTTTTCCACCAAACTGAATTTAGGTGCTAGCCACATTAATAATCTTGCTACATACCTTATTATTAACATGGCATCCAGTGTGAAAGATATTATCATGTTATACATCATCATCTTCCTTGACTTGAGCACTAATAGCTCTTTTTGTGACCAAAAGCTATCCATCCACCGGATACTCAATGTCACTTGTATTCTTCAAAGGTGGCATGGACTCATCATCAGATTCACCCTTAGATTCGATATCACCATCATCTTTCAAAATCATGACTCTCTTTTTTGGACATTGAAATGCAACATGACATGCTCCCAAACACTTAAAGCATTTAATATTTTGATTTCTAAAAGATTAAGAATCTGATTTACCTTGGTTTGATGTGCCTCCGGCCTTATAATCTTTTAGAGGTTCAGCCTTGGCCTTAAAACTAGGCTGATCATCCCTCTTGTTCCAATTCAGTTTCCATGAAGATGAACCCAAATGTTGCCCAAATGTTACCATGTCTGATGAGGACATGGCTAGCACTAGATCATGGAATGCGGATCCGATTCAAGTCCCCATTGGTCTGGTTACAAGAGCATGAGCCAAGAAATTCCAAAATGCGTTAAGTGGGCATCCAAGGGATTTGGACTCAAGCATGCACGTGGAGGCCCATTGATGGTGATGAACGAACTCTCCAGGCCTTAACAAGCATGATTCAAGTCCAAGAAAGTCAATAAACGGATTTAGGAGTGGATTTAAGACTGAAGTAACTTGTTTCTTTCTTATTGCACAATTTTAGGCTGAATTATTAAGGAATTAAAGTCATGTTTGACTTCCTTAAATTGAGGCTGCAATTATCTTAGTTTTCAGAATGTTTTTATTTTCAACTTTCCTTTTTCGTTGCCTTGGGCAGAATTTTTAGGAATTAATGTTGCAATCTTTATGATTACTAGGGTTGATCTTCTGTGGCCTTAGTATTATAAATTGTAACCCTTTTCTATTCAAGAAGGACAGTCGTTTATTCATAAAAATAGAGAGAGCCATTTCTCTTTTGTTCATTGAGAACTAATTGGAACTTATCAGAATTCTGTGGCGTTCCTTCTTGACTTATCAATTAAGTATTCCATCCTTGATTGTGGCGTCTTTCTTTATACCAAAGTTCACATCTCGTTATAGGTGTTGGGTCGCGGTTTTCCATCTGAACCAGAGCATAAAACGGTCCTAGGAATCAAATTGACAAGGATAATATCATTTGATAGTAGAGCCAGGTTTCGAAAATCAAGTTTAATCTATCCCTGCTCTTCTTTTCTTCTTTGATTTTGTTCCATCAATTAAAAAAAAATTCGAAAACTTGATTCCGATTGATCAAGTCCAGTAATATATATATATATATATATATATATACACAAAAGGCTTTGTTTGACTCCATTGATCAAGGTCGGTTAAAAAAAAAAAAATTCTTTGAAAGGTTGTATAGTTGAACTTATTCCGACTAGTGTTATTCTTCTTTTTGATTTCATGCATTGATATTCAAAAAAAAAAAAAAAATAGCAGTACAATCTCATCTTTGTTATTCTTGTCCTCTTACTTTGTCAATCCAGACTCTTTGTGATTTGTTTCGTGTGAACGTGGCTAAGAAATCCTGATTATTGTTTGATTAGTTTGATTAGAACGTTTGAGAAATAACAAGTGGAAAAAGGCAAGAGTGGTTAGTACATATTAAGGGTAAAAGCCGAATTTTATTGTGTGAAAATACGAGTGTTGAGTAATTTAATTATTCGAGTGAAACACGTGAGGGAGTGTTATGAGGTTTTTTTTTTCTAATCTTTATTTTGCAGTAAAACATGTCCGAAAACAAAGATAAAGGCACTACTAATGATTCTTCCATTCCAGCGGATCTAAAGCTTTGGAAATAGGTATTAGTGGGGGAGATGAGACGAATGATTGGGGAGGGGGGGAATTGGAACATTTACATGAGCGTTAAGATCAAGTGAAGAACTCACGCGTGGAGCAGTCACAACCTGTTCCACAAGCACATGGGAAAGAGAAAGTTCCGATTAGAGGAGAAGTTAATGATTACTATGGGGATGAGTATGGCGAGGAGGAGGAGTCAGTGGGTAGTCGTAGGAGGAATGGACAAGGTAGGAGAGATAGAAACCGAGAGGATGATAGCTTTAGTGGTATAAAGATGAAGGTTCCGTCATTTCAAGGGAAATATGATCCTGAAGCCCATCTTGAATGGGAAAAGAAGATGGAACTCGTGTTTGATTGTCGCCTGTGATTGAATTTACTGACTATGTTATGATTTGGTGGGATCAGTTAGTTATTTGTAGGAGACGGAATGGAGAACATCCGATTGTGACGTGGGAGGACATGAAGGCCGTTATGAGAACCGCTTTGTGCCCAACCACTACTACCGAGGCTTGTATCAA